>CM065363.1:18707942-19275442 GCA_033032245.1 Poecilia picta | reverse complement strand
AACTAAATGCTGTCCTATTCACAAAAAGGCAGTTTCACAATATAATTACATTAAAAGTGTTAAATATTGAGTCTCAGAAAGTTTGCAATAGTTAGTTACTTTAACTAACTGTTCTGTTAGTGCACTAAATAATGAATTTCCATTAAAACATGCCTCTCATCATCTTTACCAGTTTCCTTCAGCCTCTCTAGACTCAGGAACTAGATGTTTGTTCTGTAACTGTTTGGTGTTTCCAGTTCAATCTCCCACTCCGTCTGTCTCTGTCATGTTGCAAGACATGACAGACTCTCCTTGTCTGCTGGTGGTGGTCAGAGGGCCAGTGGAGCCAATCGAACGACAGCCTCGCTTCTCTCAGTCTGCCTCAGGACAGCAATGGCTACGGTTAGCTTACCGCCATGTGGCTGCTAATGTGTGAATGAATGAATGGGTGAATGACTGATTGTAGTGTAAAGCACTTTGGAGTCCTTGGATTTGATAAAGTGCTATACAACTGCACACCATTTACCATTTCCCTTTCATTCGTAAGGAACTAGGTTTCTGGAAAGTACTTTAAAACAGTTAATAAATGAGAATGTGAATGAAAATATGATTTTACTCTGTGTATGATATTAGCGCACCCTGAACGTCAGCAATTTATTTGTGAAAAGTACTAGTCGTGCAGAGTTGGACCTGTAAGTACAAGGAAGACGACGTCAGAATTCAAAGTCTTCCTCTGATAACTCTGTAAAGTACCTAATGACTAACAAGTGTGAGTGACAGAGGGGTGGGTGAAATGGGATCTGACGTTCCTGATGGTCTTCACCCGATAAGGCAAGACAAAACTGAAAAATGTTGCTGCAGAGAGATCCATGCACTGATTAGGCCCGTGTTCGATTCCTCCGACCGCCGATTCATCAGTGTCCACCAGCACCTGTTTAGCGGGTTCTCCGGTGTCAGCGTGGTCACATTGCTGCCAGGACCTCGCCAATCTCTGTCGCGCAGTATCAACGTCCGAGGGAGCGGGAGCTCACCCTTGCCCCTTTCAAGACGCAAACACACAAATGCAACAGAGGCCTGCAACCCAATCACAGCAGCAAATCTGATAAAGTGCATGTCCTAACCCTTCCTAATACATACAAACCACACATAAGTTCAAATGAAACTGAACACACACCAATAACCCCACACTAGTCCATTCTGAGATATGACCCCCCCCACCTCCTCACCATGGAGTTCCTTGGTCACCAATCAGGACCACTTTGTCAAGGCACAGGTAACCGTGACGACTCTAATCCCTGGGCAATCGGCTGGTCATTCATCACCGCCTTGGGAAGGAGAACAAGAGGGGGGGTAGAGCAAGAGAAGCAGAGAAAGGAGTGGGGCAGGGGGGCGGTTTGACACAGACAGGGGCAGCTGTGCAGACAAATGGCCACCAAAATTCCGTATTAATCAGCAACTGATTTGCTGCCCCTTTAAAGCCAATACCACTTAAAGACTTGAGAGATAGAGGATAGGGAGGAGGG
This sequence comes from Poecilia picta, assembly GCA_033032245.1. NCBI lineage: Eukaryota > Metazoa > Chordata > Actinopteri > Cyprinodontiformes > Poeciliidae > Poecilia > Poecilia picta. Next base: position 19,273,940 of record CM065363.1, on the reverse strand, counting down.
TGCAGAATGGAAGGATGGTAGAAGGTTGGCTCCAAAGACCAGACAAAACAAGGACACAAAAAAAACAAATAAAGGAGAGAACAAAAAGGGGAACAAAAAAAAAACAGGAAAGTACAATACGGAGTCCACTGTTGCATTAGGAGTTCAAGTTGTGACATAGTAAAACGCTGTGTAAGATGCTCTCTGCACACATACAAAAGCACACACTAGAACCCCCTCTCACTGCCCCCCTGTTGATTTGTCACTGGAGTTGATCAATAGCTGTGATGGAAACAGAATCAGCTCAGATGGATTAAACGTCCCAGTGGCTCTGACGTTATTTTCCCATTAAGAGAAGGCTAATCATTACCTCGCGCACACACACAAAAACAAACACGCGCACACACCAACTGCACGCATTCATATACACCGCAGTGCACACATCCCTGCTGCACAACGCACTTTCATATCAGCCCAAGCGCCCTTATCAGCATGAGCATGACTTTACGGACATGACGGACCTAACAGCACACGGACGCACAGATGCACACTACACACCCCCCATTAAGGAAAGGCATGACCAAAGTGCTAACAGTGTGACTGTATCGATCCGAGGCGGCTTCCCTCAACAACAACACAGCGTGCTCTGAAAGAAAACACCACACTTATCACTTTAATTGACAAGAAAGTAGCACTTTACATGTTGTTCACTTTTCATCAGTTTGCTTTGGAAATCCTGTAAAAATCAAACACATGGTGATCGATGTGAATAAGTGCCAATGCAGTCGTGTCATTTGTTCAATTTATTGAAAAAGAAAAAGTAAGAATCTGCTTCATAGACAATACGTTTATATATAAAACAATGTCTGACGTTGTTTAAAGGATCAAATCTGAAGACGGTTTACTGACATTGAAAATACAAACAAACAATAATGATGATTTTATTAGAATGACGCAAAAATGGCAGAGATTTATGGAATGCATTCCGTAAAGACGGCCGCTGTAAAAAGCTCAAATACAGGGATGGAACCTAATTTAACCCAGTCTAAAAACATGAGCTTAACCAGTTACTTCCTGTGAGGCAAAAGGGCAAAAAGTATCACTGGTGCCTCACTTATCAGTTTTTGTTATTTATACAGTGGCCCTCCAACTACTCCCAGTTTCGTATTTACAGATTCACATATTTGCTGAATTTTTTATTTTTTGGAATGTAATTCTGCAGATTTTTCTCCAGAGGGTATCTTGAACATTTCAAAGAAAATTCAGATTCGTGTGGTAAGCAACCTGACACACCACTGACCAGCAATCGGAAAAGCAGCCAGTCCAGGAGCGCCATTTATTTCCCTTGGTGCTTACTGGTTGTACCCTCAAGAGAGGAGGTAAGAAAGACTGATGTTAGCTTCTGCCGTAGTGCTAAGACGGTTTCTGCTGTGCATTTAGAGTGTTTGTTTTTTTTTTGGCTCTAGTGGCCTTTATTTGAAGGTAGTTTGACAGGAAGGAGGGTTGTGAGAGAGGGGGAAGACATGCAGCAAATGTCACCAGGCTGGGAATTGAGCCTGTGACCACTGGCGGCATGAGGACTAAGGCCTCAATACATGGGTTGTGTTTTGCCCCTGCACCACCACAGCACCCCATTTAAGGTGTATTTTGTGTCGTAACTGTTTGTACAGGGAGATAAACATGATTTTAGAGATGTTAAATATTCATAGCCTTCAACAATTGTGATCCGTACCCCTGCAAATACACACAATATTTACTGTTTTGTTTTCTTTTTTAATTAATCAGTCTCTAGGAACTTGTCATCAGTAATTCATAACTTCCTGTTCATAACTTCCTGTTCCAGGAATTCATAACTTCCTGTTATGAATTACTAATGAATTATTTCTGTGGCATAAGTTAAATATGACACAAAGGGTCATTTCACTGGCCCACAGTTTTAAATTTGTAAATAGAAGAGAGAACATGCCACTTAAAGTAAGGTAAGATGTGTGTTGACCTCCATAAGTCAAAGAATAGCTGCAAGATTTTATTGCCAAAAGTAGTTACTCACCAATTCGTATCATCGAAGTAAGTCGTTTCAGTCACTTTCAATGCTACATGCACACTTCTGCTATAAATAAGAATGGGTCACTTTGAGGAGCTCAGTGAAACTGTAGTCATAAAATTTCTTCCATCTGGGTTTATGTTGCAAAACTGTTTGTCAAGGATTTAGACTTAATCTCTTAATTCCACTGAAAGGAACTCTTAATGCCTCAGCATACCAAGATTTTTTTTTTCTTTTTTGGACAATTTCACACATCCAACTGTTTGCCAACAAAGGGGAAAACTTCTCTTAACTTGAGAACATGTGGTTCTGCTGGAGTGGAATCCATATCTTGATGAGTCAGGGAATTTTCTTTTAGCTGCAAAAGGCGAACAAATGCACTATCAAGCGAGTGATCGTAATGTTCAGTGCAAAAGAACTGTCAGAGTCGCAGCAATGAAAGAGTAAAAATGAGCCCCGTATGCCCCACCGTGTGAGAACTACTGTACAATAACTGCGTGACAGCGCAGCACAACCAAGCAGGGACTCTTTGCATTTAAATAGCTTGTTCAACGTAATGAGAACACAATTTCATTACAGGTACAAAACCCCAATAAAATTCTTATTTTAAATGGAGCTCCATATTTAAAAAAAAAAAAAAAAAAAACACACAGCAGTGAAATCATTACAGCATTACAGTCATCACAGCACTTGACCTACAAGAACTTTTTTTTTTCGGTACATCATGGCGCCACAGGAAAAGTAAGAGCAGATTCTGTAGGCACAAATCCCCTTATTTATTTTATTTATTATATTGACTAAAAATGCAGGATTTTGTTTATTATCCTAGGACACCATTCCTGTACCAATTAACCATAAACCTTAGCGACAGAAGGCTGTTTAGCAATGTGGTAAGTGCAAGACAGTAAATACTCTGGTGACCAAGGACGCCGAGGTGAAATGATACATTATACGACATGTGATGCAGGAAACGACACAAGCCAGAAGAGCAGAGAGAAGGAGAAGGAGAGTGATAGCTCTGTAGGGAGGAAGCGAGAGACCATCTGCTGTTGGCTTCCTGCTGTTCCCCCCTGCCCCTCTCTCTTTCTGCACCTACTTTCCTTTTCTTTTTTTCCCCCCTTCTCCCCATTTCACCTGCAGTGTATAAAGATACTCAGTCAGTTAGAAGCAGAGAATCTGTGCATGCACACTTGGGACTCAACACACACACACACACACACACACACACACACAATATAGAGCAAGGAAGCAAGACATTTCCAGATAATTTGCGACTTTGAATTTCATATATATTTTTTCCGTCAACCGACATTGTTCCACTTCTTCTGTTATCCCTCAAGATGCTTGCCGCTTCTCATCCGCGTCTCTTTGTCACTAAACGCGCCGACGTGTGGCATATACACAAAGATGCAACAGACACACAAAACACGTACACACCCACTGTGAGAGGGCCTCTCTAATGGATTCTGAAGATTCCAATTTCCCCTCTGCCACCAAAGACAGAAAACCCTCTGAGCTCAATTACCCCTGTCTTACACTCACCAGACGAGACCAGACGTGAACACACACACACACACAACTTGGACGTATCGTAGGTTGTAATCATGCACATAACAACACACACACAAGGGTTCTTGCACACCTTAAACCACTGTGACATGTCGAGAATCACACAATCAGCGGCACGCAGTCGGACTGAGAGGAGTATTAGTCTAAGGTAGATTTCACGTGATAGAAGCTAACCGGGGGAGGAGGGGGAGAGAAAAATTGACGTGGAGGTCAGGAGGATACAAAAAAAAAAAAAAAGGAGAAGAAGGAAGAGAAGGTGGAACAAAAGAAGGTAAGATGGGGAGGACAGCACAAGGTGGAGAAATATGAGAGCAAAGCTGGAGTGCTGAAAGAAGATGTGAAGGCGATAGGAGGGCAGAGCAGCACGGAGGCCCAAGCCTTTGGGCTTTTTACACAATCCACTCTTCCAGAAACCTTATTAAATTCCACAATTAGCTGTGCGTCTCAAGCTATAAATAGGCTCACTTTTTCCCATTCCGCCGTGTCAGTCAGGGAGCCGGGGCTTCGACTGCAGGGGGAAACAAAACAATTTAAATTATAGCGAGGCTCCCTCTTTGTCTGGCCACCCTTTTAACGGGATAATTACTAGTCTATTCATTCGCGCTCGGCCAGGGCGATATATCACCTCAGCGCGCCGCGGCCCAGCTCTCTGTGATAAACGTCTCTTACCGGTGGAGGATGGGGGCGGAAGAGGGGGGGGGTGGGGGGGGGGGGGGGGGGGGCTGAGGGTTAACGTGTGCCGGTTGATATCAGTTTACTGTCTGCTGCTGGCGTTCACCAAAAGGCCTGTCTGCGTTATTAAATAGCCTCCTGCCAGATTCCGGAGAGCGCGAGAGGCAACGCAAACTTGGGTTGCCAGACTGAAACCGGCTCTTTCCCTCCCCCCCCCCCCCCCCCCCCCCCCCCCTGCCAGGAAGAAACGAACGAGGAGAAGGAGAGACGGGGAGGTTGAGGGGGGATGAAAGGGGGCGATAGGAAGCGAAAGACATCTATTATTCAGCACGGCCCCGATGCCTGCATACGCACGCCATTAAAAATAGGAAATCCATAGCGGAGACAAATGGCTTCTAAATGAAGCGCTACAGGAGGAGAGCGGAGATAGGGACCCCTGTCACATGCGCTTTAATTGTCTCCCGGGGCGATAAGGGGATTTATCAAATTCATCGTGGCACTATAAGGGCTTTTAGGAACTACGACGATGAGTGGCTGGAGAAACAACGCAGCACGTGTTTTGTTCGTTCAAACAAGCGCCGGTGCATGATGGGAGCGGAGGGCGGTTAGACGAGCACAAATATTCCAAATCGGTTAGTCTTGACAGAGTAAAACTCAATGCGTGTAATGGGTTGTAAGCAAAATATGACTATGCAGTTTAAGGGCATGTTTATGATTCAAATTCGAGATGCATCAATGAAGATGTTGTATCTATGTTTTATTGACTTTTGCTTATACCAATTCCCAATTCTGGCCAGTTTTTTTTAAAAAAAACCTTATGAGGTTCAAATCATATCAGAATAAACCAAAGTCTAGTAGGATTTTTCTCCAAACTCTTTGAGTCGCTGTTTTATTCAAAGGGTGCATTATGATCACTTTTAAATTCTTTAAAAGCTGCTTTGAAACTATGAGTCAGTTCAGCTTTCAGACATGAGTTAAATCAATGCTGACAAGTTCAAAAACAGTCAAGTCAATTTGCAATTAATGGAAAACTCAGAAATGTATGTTCTGTGTAAAATCTGTATTTTAACAAGTTAAGTTTAACAAGTGCATTTAACTTTTGGAGGCTGCCGGTTTCCGTGGTACAGAGAATAAGACTTCAAGTCCCTGATTGGAAGGCTTGTCTCTTCTGCAGCTAATTCATGCAAAGACAAAAGTTGGTGATGTTTGTTAATTACATTGCTGAATTTTTGCCTGAAGTTCATGAAAGCAAACTTTAAATTTTCTACTTAGTGCAACCAAGTTCTTGACTGGAAATGGCATCTACCATCCAATCAAGTGGAATATATTCCTTTTCATTAAAAATGTTGCACTTCATCATTATTTTTGCCACCACACAAAAGTAAATACTTTCTAATTTCAATTCTGACTCTTCATTTTAGTTATATAGCACCAATTTTCAACAAGTGTCATCTCAAGGCACTCAAAAAAAGAAAAGAAACAAACAGATCCAGTATATGTACACAGATCTAAAGTCAATTATTTTCCCTTGTACAAACTCATTTAAAATCAGTTGCATATGGTCAAATTCAATCCAATTTATAAATGTTTTTCTGAGGAAGCCCAGTCAATACCCTGACTTTAAGAAACACCTCTTTGTGAACACGTATTTTGCAACAGACCATATTTGACTGCATTAAATCATTAATTTCACAGTGATTGCTCATACTGAGAATCAATCAAATTTTATTTGTATAGCACATTTCAGCAGCAAGGCATTTCAAAGTGCTTTACATAATTAAAATAGAAACAGTTAGAAAGACAAAGAATTTTTAAAAAGAAAAAAAAAAAAGATTAAAAAAGATAAAAACATTAAAACCCACACCCTTTGTAGGACTTCAGTTAAACATCACACACCTCAAAGTTTTATTTAAAACGCATTGATTCGTCTAACTGGGATGTTTTCCAGGGTGGCTTTACATAGACAGTGTGAAAGAGAAATAAAAAGAAGTTATTAAATAGGTGAAAAGTACAGGTAAAGACATTAAAACAGAACGCATGTGATGATGGTGGAAAGGAAATCTCAATTTATCAGGAAGAAAATGTGGAAGAACCTGGTGTTTGGTTTCAACCTACATAAGCTATTTCTGTTTAGTAATCTAGGAGATAAACACTTCTGAACAGTAAATGTCTGAACAAGTTATGGGATGAAATATACTGACTTTATATGGGTTTTACCACAAACAAAAAAATGTCACAAATAAAAAATAAATAAGTAAATTCACTGAGTCTTGTTGCTGATGTGAAGTGTCAAGGAAACAGATCGAGATTTAAGAAAAAAATGTAAGAAAAGTTCCAAAACTTAAAGTCAGGGGGGAAAACAGGAAGAACCGCCAGCAGTCCGTTTACAAGAGCAGACAAAAAGGTAGGCACACAAACAAGTCCTGAGTTTCCATGACTTGGTAGTAACAGGACGTGGACAGAAAATTCCTACTGTCACCATAGGAACAAAATAAACTGTTAATTAGAGACATCCACAAAGAAACAAAGTGCTAAGCTAATGCCTGAAGGAGGAAGATGGTGTTTTACAAGTGGAATGTCTTGTTTTTTTAAAGGAAGCGTGAAGAGCAGCATAAAAAACTTAGACTGATTTGTTCACCAAATTATTATACATATTACATTATACATAATTATTATACATGCTATGGCTGCAATGACTACTGCACATAAGACACAAAGGTATTAAAAAAGTGAAAGCTGAAAAAACACAGCTGAAAAGATAATTGATTAACTTAATGTTATTTGGAAAACCAATTTATTTGAGGAAGCTCATGATAGCTTGGGCAAGTTAAAAAGAGACGCCATCTCCAAACCTTTATTAGCTCTTTATGTTTTGCTCATAATTTTCGGGTTGTTAGTTGTCGACGTTAATGCAGTTCAGTTTCAAGACATGCACCGTAACCTCTGTGCAGCTCGGATATTATCAATGATATTTTTCAATGCTATGGGCTATGGTAATATACCATTAATAAATGGAGGCAGGGAAGTACCGACAGGTTTATTTGCCAGTATTTATTTTCTCGTGTAAAAGTTGTTTGTAGATATCAGGCAGCAGAAAGTGAGCCGTTCTGAAAGCTGGATCTTTGGTTCTCCTTCCTTCCTTCCCTCCCCACCTATCTCCTCCAGCTCAACGGTAGTGAGGGGGGGTCTTCCGAAGGGGCTGAAGGAATGACACATGGTGGTGCTTTTCTTCAAGATGCACATGGGCGCTAGAAACCTACAACTAACAGGGGGAACAGAGGGAGGTAAAGAAAGGTTGTCCTGGAGGGAAACCTGTTAAAGGCTGTAAAACACTCCAGACTGTGGCGAAAGTTTATCTCCCAGGAACCCTAAATAAGCAGAATACAGTTAATCCAGCTTTTTTTTTTTTTTTTTTTTTTTTTTTAATAAAGGAGTTTTTTTCCCCCGATTAAATCAGTCTCTCTTTAAAGCAAATTTAGGAAGCTGCTCTAAAGGGCAGGGATATTTCTTAATCAAGAAACTCTCCTGTAAAAATGTTTGCTATAGGCTGCCTGTGTTTGTGCAGGGAGCCTATTTAGATCGTCGTTTCCCCTGCCACCGCGTTTAAGGGATACACCAGTTACCCGTAATTCTAATTTGAGTCATGCTGTTTTTATTTGCGCTGTGGCTAAATACACACAAACACGGCCGTCACGTGAGCTCTGTTTTTCCAAAGCTCACGGAGGCATGCAGTACGCATGCTTTTGTTGTTGAGACATTACAAATGACCCCATTAAAGTTGATGACAAAAGTAATTAGCATTTAATTAGAAAATGAGCACTTTTTATTATTGTTATAATTAACCTCCACTGATGTTACAACTGACCCTCGTTGAGGGAGCAGATTACGGCAATGTGGAAAAATGCTTCTGATAACATTTTGGTTTGATTCTGATTTTATGCAGGATGCCTCAAGTTCGACAGGTCTGACATATAGTTTGGGGCAAATTCGAAACGGACTAGATGTGATTTATTGTGTTGATTAGATGTTTTATGGGCGAAGGGGCTGGGGCACTTCACAAAGCAGATGGCATCACAAAGAAAGAAACTTTTGTTGAAATGTTAAAGCCGCATCTCAAGACGTCTGCCTGGAAGTTAAACCTTAAAACACAAGTGGGTCTTCTACACGGGCCTAAATCAGTTGTACATTGCTTAAAGGACAAGAAATGTTTTTGGAGAGGACGTCACAAAGCCGTGACTTGGAGAAAAGTTGTAGGCAGATCTGAAAAGTTGGAAACCAACGTGAACAACAGGTCTGAAAAAGTCGACACGGTTTTTTCTGGAGAACTTGGTCAAAATGGCGCATGACCCAGCATAAGCTGGTAGGGAATAGATGTGAACTTTTGAACTTAAAAATAAAGAAAAAGTTCAAATTCTCCCATTGTTCTGGTATTTACCAAACAGAAATCATTCTGGTCATTCTGACTAGTCTGAAACAAGAAAAGTTCAGTTTGATTTATCTTAAAAAGAAAAAGTCATGCATTTTTCGTATGTTGGATGTAAACTTCTAGCTTAAACTATAAAATGGTCATTTTGGGCAGGCCTTTCCTTTTTGTATTCAGATATTGTGCCCCAGAGTGGCCTGGTTTAATTTGTGACAGCGCCCCTGCTAAAAGCCTCTTTTGCCTATTAAGGGCATGAATCGAGGCAAATGAGTCATTAAGAGAGAAAAATGTATCTGCAGAGACCACAAAGATGTTTTGCCTAAGTGGAAATGTAGATGGGGGTAAAATAAGTGGCTCTGTTTTCTAGAAAGAATGCAACTGTGTGTTTGCGTGAACCTGTGAAAGTGCGTGTCCGCGCGCATGTGTGTGTGTGTGTGTGCGTGCTGTCTATTGTGATGGATGGACGACAGTAGGCATGGCAGCTCATCTCCTCTCAGGCGGCTGGGTGACAGAGAGAGATGTTACAGCGTACAGACTGTACAACTGCCACACAGCCAGGGAGGCAGGTGTCTCACACACACACACACACACACCCCTACACACAAAGCGTTAACCTGTACGTGGTATCAAGGCACCCCAACCCCAGCTCCACCTCCCAGGCTCTCTCCTGCCCCCCATTTCACAACCCTGCCACCTCTGTCCGCCACCTCTGTCTACCTGTCTCTCGTCCTCCTCCCCGTCTCGACTCGGCCCATGTTCCCTGTAAGTGAGCTGTCTCTTTGTGGGCGGCGGCCTCCTCGTCCTCGTTCGATGCCTCAGACCTGAGCCTGTCAAATGATCTCCCCCCCCCACCCCCCCCACCCCTCTACCCCACTTCTTTCTTTTTTTTTGCCTCCTCCCAATATTTCCCATCCCAATCAATAGGAGTGTCATGAATATTTCACACACCTTAAGCAGAAACGCGGGAAGTGGGGGGGGGGGGGGGGGGGGGGGGTGTGTCCTGGTTCCTGGTGTGTGTGTGTGAGTGTGTGTATGTGGGGTGGGGGCAGGTAGTTGAAGAATAGGATAGAGGGGGAATGGAGGGGATTATCGCTGTCAGGGCGCCAGTGTGGTGGAGAGATGGGGCTTCTCTTCCTGAGTCCGACAGGGCCAATAACTCATTAGAGGGAGAGAAATGTAGAGGTTAGGATGTGACAGGAGGTGAGGGAGATGTGAGGAGAGCTTCCCCTCGTCTTTTCCTACTTTCTGCTCCTCTTTCCGCCCCCACCCCCCCTCTCTGTCTTCTTTTTCTTTTCCCTATCCTCCTCATATCTCTTTTTTAATAACAAACCACCCTTCACGCACACACGATACACCCCCTCCACCCCCTCCACCCCCTCTTTCCCTCAGCAGCTCCCTATAACCCTCTTCTCTTCCACTCCCTTCCCACCACCACCACTACTACCTCCTCCTCCTCCTCTCCTCCCTCCTTCCATCTGTCTTTCTTGCTGCAGTGCCCATGCTGCCAGCCAGTATAAATCACATCTCCGGGCTTGGCTGCAATGGGCCTGAAAATAAAAAGGCATAAAAGTGTCGGGATGAGCTACGGGCTGGAGGGAGGAGGGGAGGGGGGAGAATTCCTTTATGATGGGTCTAAATCCTCCTCCCACACTGCTTCGTGCACACACACACGGACACACAAACACACACAAATTGCTTGTGGACACTTGCACAGTGCGGAGCCCCTCTTCTCCTCCCTCCACTCCCAAACAGCAGTGGTTTGGATGACTCTCTCTCTCTCTCTTCCCCCCCATGGACACCTGTACAATCCTCCTAACACACGTCCCCTCTCAGCCACATATCATGTTAAGCTCTTTGTTGGCTGTGATCAGAATTGAGACGTCTCCTTTCTGTGTTTGGTCTTTAAAGGGAGAGCCAAACTAAAACTGTAGCCCCACTTCTGTCGTCCGTTCCATCATTCTTTCATCGGTTTTGCAAACCGAAAGACCGAAAGAAATGTAGCGCTTCAAGAAAGTATTCATACCACTTCTACTTTGTCACGTTTTCATGTAGACAATGAGCTCTCTCGGGATTCCATGTGATATATGATAAAAATTAGTATGAGTTGCTTTTGTATTGAGGCCCTCACACCAAGCATCATTTGCCTAAGTCAATACTTTAGGGAACCAGCATTCTCTGCAATTATAGCTACAGGTCTTTCGGGGGCGAGTGTGCACCTGTTTTTCAGATAATGCTGCCCATTCATTCTCTGGAAAATCTGGATAAATTGTATCTGTCGAGCTCGCTGCACAGAGACTCGATAGGATCTTGGTGTGGACTTTGACTGGGCCATTCTAATGTGCCTTGAACTCTAGCTGTAGAGTCACGTTCAATAAATTACTAGCTACATCCCGATGAGTCTCGTTTGTCAGAATAAAAGTACCTTTTGAAAATAACATCAGCTAAGCAGCTATTAAACATTCTTTTCATTAAACATGCTTTTCATTTAACCGACATTTATGTTTTTAAAAATTGTTCTTTGACTGGTCTGTTGTAGTATCATTAAATTAGGATCTGCATCCTAATGAGTCTCATTTGGCAGATTAAAAGCACCTTTTGAAAATAACGCTGTGAAGCAGGTATTAAACATACTTTTCATTAAACCCACGTTTCTGTTTATTAAAAATTGTTCTTTTATTGTTCTGATGTGATATTCTGATTTTAAATGTTGTGTTTTCATTTAGTGTTGGCACAAAATCATCGCAATTAACAGATTCAAAACATCCATCTGTGTGTAATTAATACACATAATGTGTTTCGTTTAGCAATAAAGTTCCTAAATGAATTGGTTTTTCAATAATGTTCTATAGTATTGAATGGGTCTGTATGTTCGCTGCTGGATGGTGAACCTCTGCATCAGACTTAAGTCCATTGCCACCTATAAGAGTTTTTTTGTTTCATGCATCTTTCCGTCAGTTCTGACAATCTATGCTGAATAAAAGCGCTTCCACATCATGACCCTGTTGCCTCTAAGTTTAACTGTAGGGTTGGTGTCTTCAGGGTGATGGCTGATATTATTTTCCTGTTATACATGGCATATTGCATACAGGCTAAAAAAAAACTCAGTTTGGGTTTTATGATAGGAGCACTTTTAAACTTTAAACTGAATGTTTTTTTATGTAGTTTTCTCTTCATAATGACGTCATTTTTGTTCTTTCCTTAGAGACCAAATTTGCTGAGTGCTCAAGTAGTAGTTGCCCTGACAACAGATTCTCCTACCTGATCTCTGCCAGGCCTAACTGTTTAGGTGGGCATTCATGTCTTGGTAGGTTTGTTGTTGTACTTCAAACACTCTTTCACTCTGTAAGATAAATCGAACAGTGTTCAGTGAAGAGTCTGCGATATTGTTCACAACTTCACCCTCTAACCCGTCTGCTTCATTTTTCTGTCTCCATGATTGTTCACTAATACTCTCACAAACTTCCTAGATCTTCAGTATTTATACTGAAGCTAAATTACACACAGGTTGTTAGCTACACATTTTCTCAAGGTAAATATGAGTTACTTTGTGTTAATCTGTCTCCTACAATTCCACAAAAAAACCCCTGAAAGTTTCAATATAGCAAAATATGAAAAAATTCAAGGATTACGAATCCTTTAACAGGGAGCCATAGTATACAGAATAACTGGAATGTCATATGGAACCTTGCACTACTTCATTACATCTTGGTTTAAAGTGGATAAGCAACAAGGAAAGAAAAAAAAAGAATAACCTATGAAATGGACATCGTTACCCCCGATAGATTTATTGCGGGGACGAAGATCAAAAATGGAACATCAGTCTTAGAGTGAGCCTTCACCAAGTACCTAAAAGCTTTCTTTACTGTCTAAGATGGATTTTACAAAGATCTTAACCCTGGATCGTAGCACAAAAGGAGAGCCACTTCTGTGTGCATAATGGCAATTGTGGGCAATTTATGATCACTCTGGCCCCCATCCATGTATCGTTCTGAGTAAATAAACCAATAAAAAATGATTGAGGTGGCCTACAACATATTGAAATGAGCCACACACTGGCAGAGATGCATCGTTAAAGTTGTTCCAAATGATTATGGTGAACGAAGATGGAGGTGAGGGAGAGCGCCGTGGTTGGGGGAACTCCATCACCTGCTAAAATTAACCTATAGCTCCGAGTTCTACTTTAATCTACGTCCTGATGCGCACTTTGTCAATTCTATTAGATCACACTGAGCGTGGGGAATGAGCGCACATGCGCGCGCGCATCCACGGGGCGATGATGATAATGGTGAGCGCCTCCCCAGGTGGAGCCCATTCAGTCACGGCGGGAGCCATCTCAGGCCTAATTATGCTGGCTTTGGCGTTTTTAGCTGTATTGATCAAAACGCTGAAACAAACGAGAAATGCTTATCAAGCTGGAAAAGAAGAGCCCTCCGGAGTTGTGTGTTTGTTTATGTCTTGTGTGTGTGTATGTGTGTGTGAGTGTGTGAGTGATGTCGAAGGGCTGAGAGGTTGTGAGATATTGGCGGTTGTAAAAAAGTGCAATTCTGAGGTTTTGAGTTATTAATTACAGTCACCCTTGCCCCTACGTCTTCTTTAACAACCATTAGAAATACAGCCACACAATTGTCTTCCTTTCTTTCTTTCTTTTCTTTTTCACATGCAGAGGCACACTCCTGCAGGCCTCGGGATATAGACAAACACATGTACACACGAGGAGAATCATGCACACACACACACACTTTTACAGAAATTAGCTCACCCGTACCGACACTGAGCCCTACAAAACCCTGCTCTGATGAGCAAGCTCCCGTCGACCTTGGAACTCTCTGGAAAGACAATGCAAGGGGAGGCATGCTGCGCAAAGGGAGGAGGCCGGGAGGAGGTGGTGGTGGGAGTTGATAAGATGGAAGGAAAGGGAGGGAGACAATAGATGAGTGGAGCAAGGGATGGAGAGGGGAAAAAAAGGGGGGGGGGGAGGTAGAACGTAAGAGGAGCCGTTCGGTGTGGGGCAGGAGGGCAGCACGCCCTCCCCTTCTCTCCATCTCGGCTCATCTCGAATGCAAATGTGGTTTTCTATACGGTTCCTTTGTGTCGCTTCTAACTGCTCCAGAGAGAAGCAATTACAACTGCTCCATTCACTCAGAGAGAGAAAGACACGCAAGGCTGGAGAGGGGTAATTAATAAAGAGATGGAAGGGGTGGCGGGTGGTGAAGTATCAGAGGGCAATCGCGTACCTGTGGAGGATCTTTGAGTCGAGGTTGAAGAGGGGGATATTGATTTTAAAGCAAGTCTTGCCACTGACTCAGACGGCAACAGTAAACCCAGCCCGGCTAGTCATTTCTGGGTGAAGAGTCAAAAGCGATAGGTTACTGGGATTACGCCGAGAGTTTTATATGGAAAATGTGTAATACAACGTGAAAGTGGGAGCCCTCAAGTAAATATGTCACATCCATCTCCCAGTCACAGGGCCTCGCAGCCAAACCCCACACAATTTATTGAATCAAAAGATCCAGATATGAGCTCACCCTTCCACTCCGAACAGACCGCTGCTGCGTCTGACTGCCGTCACAGTGGCCAGGCACAGCCGCGAGGTATGGAGGGAGCTTCTTTTTATGGCAGTCATTTGGGCCGCTAATATGTCATCTCCATTAGCCGACTTTTAACACTCTCAGATAGATGGCCCGCTGACATTTATCTCTGCACGGGTCATATTTTAGCTGCTAAACGGTCTGTGATGTGCGGAGTGAGTGCAAAACCTTGGCATGTGTATGTTTTAGGCATGCGGTGGCGGGGTTTGTGGAGGGAGACCCATTGACTTTAAATGACAGCTTGTGCAATTACACTTAAGACGGAATTATCCAAAAGACAACAGACGTGCTGACTTTTGACCCCAGAACACCACATAACTGCACAGTACACACACACGCGCGTGCCTTTCTCCTGATTTGAACTTTACCTTTGAAAACTGTTTTTTCCTGGGTTTTTTTACAAGGTTTCTAGAACTAGTCAAAACAAAACCTTAGTCTGGTAGGTGGCACCCTAGAAAGTCCAAAATATGAGAAACACATTACTTTTCCCTTATTTCAGTATCTTGTAAGTATAGGAGTTTTACTTAATTATGACTAGATTTAGTTTTAAATATTGATCATTGCTAATGTACCAAACCTTGAACGATATGTTTTAGACAAACAGGTAAAACGACCTCCATTGTCAGGTAGCAGTAAAGTGCATCTGGAAGGTATTTACAGCAGTTCACTTTTTCCACATTTTGCCATGTTCCAGCCTTATTCCAAATTGGATTAAATTAATTTCTTTCCTCAAATACACTGTTCACCATTGTGACAATGTGGAGAAAAAAGTTTCTGTTTTGCAAATTAATTCAAAATAGAAAACCAAGCAAGTATTCACAGCCTTTGCTTGATGCTGTGTTTATACGTATTTGGCAGCTTTTACAACCTCAAGTCTTTTTGAATGTGATGTCACAGGCTTTGTTCACCAATCTCTGGGCAGCTTGGCCCACTCTTTGCAGTACTTCTCCAGCCCCATCAAGCTGGATGGGAGACATCCATGCAACCATTTCCTGATTTCTCCAGAGATGTTCACCTGTATTCAAGTCTGGACTCTGGCTGCCATGTGTCTTTTATTAAGGAGTGGCTTTCGTCTTGTCACTTCCCTGTAGAGGCTTGATTGGTGGATTGCTGCAGAGATGGTTGTCCTTCTGGAAGGTTCTCCTGTTGTATTAAGAGGAATACATTTTATTTTTTCAAACTGTACTAAGTTTTCAGGGTCAGACAGTTCCAAAACATTTGATAAAGTATGTTTTTTGTATGGAAGAAGCAGTCAGTCTCTCCACAGAGGCTCGCTGGGAGCTTAGGCTACCTTTAATACATCACCTCTGAAGCTCAATAAAAGTGCTAACATTCCTTGCACTAGTTCCATCTTGTATCTCTGGGAACATTGAGATCAGCACATGTACCGGTAATTCTCACACTCTAAAGGGAATATCTTATTACCCAGCTGTTGTTCAGCTGGGGAAGTCATCAGCAGATTTAAACTTATGCTTAAGTAGAAAAAGGCGAAATTCTGTCACACCGATAAATAAACAAAATGCTGGGTCTTTAAGAAATAAGATGGGATTTCGATTTCAGAGGTGGGAGGAGACACACAAGTGGCTCCTTTTCGTGAATTAAAAACTTTCTTTTGTGCTGATTTTACAGACACCAGGTACCTTTCACCTTGTGTGTGTGTGTGTGTGTGGGTGTGTGTGTGAGAACTGCTCTACAAATGAAGATTTATTGATTGACTGATTCTGAGGGTTTCTTAATTTTGCCAGTTCATCACAGAAATCACTATATACTGTGGTCATCATACACTGGTCAGAAAGACGCCTGCTGAATTAGATCATTATTAAGTGCAATACATTTAATGCTTCCAAACTATTATAGGTTACAAAACATTAGATAATATATGTTTTTGTATGAAAGCAGCAGTCCGTTTCAGAATCTTTACTTTTTTTTCTGATAATAGAAATAGGAAAGAAAGAACAGAAGACAGTACGGGAAGAACAGAGACAGTGCGGGTCAGGTGATAAAATACATTTTAGTTTTTTTTAATTTTTACAATCTTTCTCAAATTCTAATATCCAGACACTAAACCTAATTTTGTTTTATTGTACTTAAGTATAAGTTTAACTATGATGATGACTTCCCAGCTGAACAACAGCTGGGCTCCCGTTAGAGTATGAGATTCATCCTTCAGATCGTTTATGATAAATTATGGAGGATCACTTCTTTGGCCATACAAAAAACAAAAGCCCATAGAAACCTACAAGCTGTAGACTGAGGCCTACGTACTTTCTCAACAGTTCAACATCTGAGGCACAGGGAGTCAGGGTGTGCAGCATCAGCAGAAAAAAAGCAACAAAAAATAAATAAAAAAATAGCCTCCCAACTACAAAACAGTACAGGTAATTAACTTGTGGTCTACAGGGAGATGATGAGGAGAACAGAGGGGAAAAGTGAGAGAAGTAGAAAAATGGGTGAGGAAGTGAGCGCAGGGGCAGGGTGAGAGCTACGCAGGCTAATTGCTGGTATGGATTTTACCATTGTTGGCTTTTGTACGGTCAAGGAGGTGAATCCATTCCCCTGTGGTGGCATCAGGTGAGAGACTAAATGAGCTAATAATTTACACTCATAAACTTAAACCAGTATTGACGGTCACCCACGTCTATTGAAAAGTGCTAAGAAGAGATTGTGACCATAAAGCAGCTGTAAATATGATATGCCAGTCGTGTCATTTAACTCTACACATACATCACCTTTCCCCTCCTAACGCACAAAAGTATCCCCACCTTCATTAAAAAGCAGCGAGTGCGTTACGTACAAGACTCTTGGTCACCTGTCCAAAAGCACTGAAGTTGACTAATGTGATAGAAAATTAACAATTAAATATCACACGGGCCCAGAGCCATCGCAACGTGGACCGTTCACAACCCAGTGGACACCCTAATTGCTTTCAAATACAATTGGGTTTGGGCTTTGTTTGGTGTTTTTGAGGTATGAAGCGCATCAATGCACACTGGAAATTGAGTTATAAATTACCAAGCTGAAATAGACATGTACCGTGAATACTCAATATCCAAATGCTGGTTGGTCCCCCCCCCAACCCTCTTTCTCATACTCCCCTCCTTCAAAACTGCAGATGTGCACACACACACACACACACACACACACCAGATGCAAACGCTTTTTCAGCTGCATTTCATTTTTGCAGAAAAATTGACCCGCTCTGAACCAAACCGTGTGTGTCACAACTGTATGCTTGTCAAGGGGTGTACACTGATAAGGTCAGCCTTAACAGCAAACAGATTGAGAGCTCCAAACACAAACCAGTGGGACTGGAAGGGGATGGGTAGGGGGAGAGAGGAGGGGGGATGACAACAGGATGAGGAGGGGAGAGAAAAATGTTCACTCATGCACGGCTTTCGCTCGCGTGCTTTCACAACTGTCAGCGTTGCGCGTGCGTACGCAACAGTGTTTGCGTTGTGAAAAACAGCTCAGCGGCTGGCGTGTGAAGTCGTTGACAGCTTCATTATGGCCTGTGCGCACAGGGAGATGGTGTGATCCAGAGGAAAGAAGAACAGAGACAGGACGGGCCAGGTTTGATGTGGGGTGGTATGAGGGGGGGGGGGGGAGCATCCTCATGTCCTGTCCAGTGGTTGGTTGGTGAGGGCAGCTGCCGTCTTCTGTAATGAGCAATTGGCTCCTCCAGTTTAAAAGGGTGCCAGAGTACTGTTGCATCCTGGGAGAGTTTGAAGTTCAAAAGGAGTCTTGACTAATTCAACCGATCTAGTCTAGAATATTTGAACTGTGAGAATCATCTCCTTTCAACAGCCAGAAATTAGACAAGCATACATCAACGTGATAAACGCCGACAAGCATGAATGTGCGAGATGTCCTAAATTTTATTGAAGCATCAAGTGCACAGTGAAAATGTTAGAAATATTCTAACATTAATGTCAGGACCCTTCGACACATTAATGCATCACAAATGACACAAGTATTACTGAACCTTTTAGATGCATTTTACTTTCTCAGTGGAGTTTGGGTAACTTCAAGTAATTGCTAGGCTAGAAATCAGATTTGACAGAGCCATTTCTCACCACTGCCCAGAGGTCTGGACATAAATTTTTATCTTATAGCCACACAGGAGGATGTAAAAGTAATAAATGCAAGAACTGCTGCTCAAAGTTACGTCTTGGGGTCAAGGCTACATAATCAGAAATGAAAATCTCAAATCAAACTTTAATATTCTCTGGTTATTTTTAGTCTGTCTTCCAATCTCATATTTAGGTATAAGGTAACCAAGTTTTCCTAAAACTGCAGAAATATTCTTACACAGAGGGTGAGAGGATGTTAATGTTCTGCAATGCATGCGACCCTCATTTCTGAACAGCCAACTGTTTCAGTTAAAGATGCTGTCTCCACTCCCTCTACTGGAGTGTTGGCACAATGCAAACATGTACCATCACTGAAGTCTTGAGAAAAGCAAATCTAAACTTTGCTAAGTAAAATAAATACAATAAAAATCAACAGTTTTTCAAAGACAATTTATTTATCCTATATCCAATCATAAAATATGATCAAATATTAAAACAATTCAAATCTTGCTTAGTGTTCAGTGCAACACTGAAGCAATAATAAAATGCATTTGACATTTTTAAAGAGTTCTCCATAACTTACATGTTATATAAATAATGTATATCAAACTTCCTCCTCACAAACATACCATTAAAGTGACAAAGGTCTTTCAGTACAATGAGGTAAATTAAAATGGTCCAAGCAGGACACTGATATTTTTTTTTTTTGCACTTTTCTGGTCAAACATACCATGACTTCAAAGACTATCGCAAACAGGCAGCTACACAGATTGATAATCTGAGGGAAGGCAATGCAGGTTTTAAAACTAATACTGTGCTGTATATGAAAAGGAGAATCCTCAATTAGAGAATCCTCTTTCATTTGAATGATGAAAAGAGACCGGACTGTCTCGAGCCGTGGCATCGATGCTCAATCCCAGACTTGAAGATGCAGAGCTGGATAATGAAAAAAAACAACGGCAAGATTAGCACCTAAATTGCACTAGTTGCAAAGTTTAGTAAAACCTATTTGACCCTTTAGATTTAGTCATGTTACAACTACAAAGAATGAACTTCCAAGTGTACACAACTCCTCTCTCCCCAGCAAATAAAAGCCAGTGCAAACAGATGCCTGCAGGAGTTATAGGGAAATAGTAAATCTGCAAATTAAGCAGAGTATAAGTCTGGCTGTTCTGTAAAGGCCTCGCGATTCAACAGAAAACTCAACAGGCGCCATGAAGACCAAGTGACAGTAGAAAGGTCAGAGAGGACGCTGATGTTTAAACCGGAGCACCATCACATGATTCAACCTTAACATTTAAAATATTTGCCTTCAAGACTGAATTTCGCGCAGAAAAAAATACAGATTACTCAATAAAACTGCATTCAATTTCAACAACTGTGTGATATTTTACATTCGTCGGCCACAGATCCAAACGACGACTGTACGTTGAACTTTATGACTTATGTGAATGTAAAAAAAAAAAGTTCAAAGCATATTACTTTTGTAAGCCACAGTAAAAACATCTCACCTCTCACAGTCTGAGTCACAAGAACTCTTGTCCTCTGAACTGTTGTAACCGCTTCTGGACAGTTGAATAGCTTCAGCCACAGTGTACCTGGTCTTACCAACAGCACACCTTTCAATCCTTCTGATACTGAGTTCTGACTGGAGGAAGAGATGGAGCCGACTATCTGATAACAATAAGGGATTCTGAAAAACACTGGAAAAAGAAAATTGCATTAAAACATCTCTGTTGACATAAAAAAACTGTACTTTTATAAAACTACTAACTTTTCTAGAAACTCCTGCAGGCCCTTCATTCTTTTGGATACTTGCTCTTTGTTCTTCAAACTAAAGAAGGGACTCCAGGGTGGCAATTTGGGCAAATCTCTGTGCAGAAGGCAATATATATTTTTTACATGTATCTAGCCATGCCAAGCTTATACAAGATTCTTGAGTTTAAACATACATGGTCAGAGCATTTCCCTCCAGACAGTGACGCAGCCAAACAAAATCATTGTAACTTCGCCTCACACAGGAAGTCTTCTTTCGAAAACACATGCTGTTGGTCTGAAAGAAAAATATTTGTTCACTTATCTGATCAAATGGGATTACTGACAAAAATAAAGCAAAAGTCAATATTCGGCCAAAAACACTTGCGTGTAAACAGATCTCGTAGTCGACATGAGTGTGCCAGCGGTCATCTTTGTGGAGTCTAGGATCTCGAACACACACGCTCACAAATTCCTGAAAAAGTCAGCAGGAAAATGAGAATCAAAACTTCTTACAAAGTTAAAAAACAAAAAAAAAAGAAGGTGGTATAGAGGGGTTTCATCTGGGGCCATTTTCAGTACTTTAGTTCAATCTGATTCTTAAGATTTAAAGAGTACATCTGAATACTTACAGTTTTGGAGAGACTATCCAGACTACTGTCCATTACTGGTACAAGTTCTGTACAGAAGGTAAAAAAAATGTTATACTGTATTGCAAATCCAACTTTTCTTCCAAGTAGATCAGTAATAACATCCAGTATGGGTTTCACACATGAAACTCACTGGTAATTCACATCCCACCCACCTCCTTTTGCTGTGAAAATAATCGAGGGCTTTGGTTTAAACTAATCCAAATGTAAAGCTAGCGTTGGAAGAAGGATGTTTGAGAATGGCGTTTTAAACAGAAGTCCACTCATCTCATCTTGACCTAGCCATTAGCTTCAAGTTCCTAGGATAAACTAATTTGGACTCATATATATAAGTGATACTTCAACAGGCAAGATCGACTATTAAAATCCCTTTAATAGAAACTCTTTGGATATCTCCAAGAGTAGTTAGCCCCTTACGGCCTGGGTGTGTGGGTCCATTTGTTGCACAACTGTTCCTATCACATGGCCAGTCACATAGACAGACCTCTGCACATTGTCAACATGTGTTCCTAGACACATCACTTGAGGCATGCCTCAAGCAGAACTGATCCGTAGAACCAAACATTGTCAGTCCATGTCTAATCTGTAGATGTGCGCTGCAAAACCAACGCATGAAGTCACAAACCAATCAAGTAAGCTTCCTGCAGGACAGTATTGCTGTACTCATGCTGAGTTAATTGTCAGTTCATGGCACAATTTCTTCGCGTTAAAGAAAAACAACTCTTTGTTGGGAC
Organism: Poecilia picta; assembly: GCA_033032245.1. Lineage (NCBI taxonomy): Eukaryota > Metazoa > Chordata > Actinopteri > Cyprinodontiformes > Poeciliidae > Poecilia > Poecilia picta. Next base: position 19,252,456 of record CM065363.1, on the reverse strand, counting down.
AGTCAATTGTCTCACATAACCGTGTCTGGTCAAAGGGGGTCACAAGTTGGCTTTATAGAATGTGGCCCTCATTCCTTTTCTTTAGTCATTGGCTGACGTAACAGCATGTTGTTACAAAATAGATGCTCGGACAGTCGAGATGCTAAGATTAAACAGGAAACGGATTGCGAAGCACCAGTCACCCCATTTCTCCCCTTGACTGGTTCCAATTGGAAAACAGTAGATCCAGTACTAACGTTGGTGGCAAGGGGTGGGGCCTCATTTCGTAAAATACACCATGACAAACCAGGAGCATTTATTTTGATGCCATTTGAGTTTAATTAATTTTTGCAATATTCAAAATTACAACCCAACTAAAGCCTAGAAAACTCTGCCACTCCTTTTATGTGCTATAGTTATGAAAACACTGAATCTCTTAACAGTCAGTCCAATTTGAAAGAAAAAATAGAAGCTGACAAAGAGCAAGAAAAGACTATTGTTGCACTGTCAGACATCTGTCCCCCTCTAAAGCCATGGTTTCAGATTTTGTACAAGTACCACTGCTACATGGGACCGTGGTGCCATGTGACAATCAATGGTACTCATTTTGCAAGGTAAATCTGAAGTTACTTTACCACAGTAAACTCATACATGTTTGCAACAACTTCTCAACCATATGTACACTCAAACATTTTGCCAACTGTCCTCAAAAAATTACTTTAAGCAAGAGTCTGGATGAGAAGAAATAAGAAGTGTATTAAAACCTTGCAAGGTGAGAACAGAAATACAGAGTCAAGGAGTCAGTCAAGTCTGCTCTGACTAACAGTGGATCTGTTGATTGGACAATAGGTGTGAAACCCTGATTGCTATGTGTCAGCGACTCTGTGGAGCCCAACACAGATGGTCTGGATTTGTCTATTGTTAAGGAAAGGGGGTTGTTCTTTCATGCTAAAGAGTTCAGATAAGTCGTGGGTTGGGGAAGTAAGACTTAGTCTCCAGGATCAAGGAGGTCTCCTGCTGTTATATGGCACTGTAGAAGTCTATAGGAGAGCAGCTTGATCAATCTCATGATAAGATCATGCAGACACATGATCACATCTTCAGACACAATCTAAAGCAACACATCCAGATTTTGTTTTCAAGGATTCGATTATTGATAAATTAAAAAAAAAATAAAGAAAACAAAGGAACAGCTGATTACACTATCCAATTTAAATTTTAGTCATAATACTATTAAAATAAATTAAAATTAATGCAAGCTATAAATGTTGCTTCAAAATATAGGGTCCTGAGTCAAACCTGCCAGTTAAAATGAACTAAAGACTCAGCGCCTCACGGTATAAGCTGATTACTCAGAGTTGACAAAACAAAATGTGAATATTTCAGAGTTTAAAATTCGAAATCACATAGACCTTATGAAGTTAAACAATTCCTACCTTTGTTCTTTTCAATTTCAGAGACTTAATCCGGTGTTTGTGAACAACCGAGACCCGGTCGGCTCGGGGCTCTGGCTTGAAGCTCTTCCCCGCCTGTACTGTAGCTCGGCTATTAACCACTAATAGCTCGGTGCGACTTTTTTCTGGACACCGGACCGGACCGCACACGCTGCTTCAGAGTATCAACAAACCACTTTCCTTTTCTCTGGACTTTTACTTCCCACGAGCCTGAAGCTTTAGGAAGAGTAGTGAAAACCTCTGACGATAAGAGATGATTATTTCTCAGCGTACCTGTTTGTCCCGTAATCAGCCAGCTGGTGGGAGGCAACTGGTGGTTGGACGTTGACCCCACCCCAAGAAACCCCCCCAGCTTGCTAAGCACTATTTAATACCCATTAATCCTGCGTTTTTGGAGACTGCGCAAAAATACTGTTTATTTGAACATGCTTCTTCAACTTTAGTCAAAGCTGATAAGAGGAAAACGTTTCAAACAAGCTTTAGTTACACAGTGATTCTTGAAAAAAGGGACAAAATGGGTTTTAATTTTCCCATATTTTTTTTTTTTGTTATTTCTCAAATTTATGTATACAAATATGTCAAATAATGTTTTGGAAAGGTAAAGATGCTGAGGTACAGGCTCCCAGTTGCAACATTTAAAAAAAAAAATTACATTTTTAATCGACCTGACCTAGAACGTTGACATCACCATCTGACAAAAATAAATAAAAAATATTTTTAATGACCCTGTTAGTGATGTTTTTACTCATTTTACAGACAAATGCTTCTCAAGAAACAAAATATTATTTAAAACAAAAAAAACATAAAAAGTCCATTTGATGGAGTTGACACTGCATGACGGAGTTGATACAAAACTGAAGGTGGTGGCAAACTAGTGAGTAGAATGTAAAACTTAGTAAATGTGAAGTAATGCAATTTATGTAAAATGCATTAAAATGAATTAACTGCACATTTAAGTGAGATTTGACAACAATTTCACTGAAAGAGTCACAAAAACTGATGGAGTTGACATCTGACGGAGGTGACAAAAAGCCAAACTACCTCAATTTATATGACGTTATACCTAAGGAGGCCATATTGTAGCTCATCAGGTCCATGAAATCTTTACATTTTACCAAAATTAAGCTTTTATTTCACAAAATTTCATCAAAGTTTTGTAAAATTTCAGTTACGGTGTTGACACATCATGGTTGTGACAAACAACTTAGGAATAATAAGAAAAAGCTAAAGAATAACATAAGCTAACCAGAGCTAACTAGCCCTCTTAGCAAAGGAAGAGAAAGGAAGTGGTAATGGGTCCTCAGAAGTTCTGGTGCCCGCCAATAATGCCTGATTTTTTTTTTTTTATTATTATTTTCATTTCTGACGGTGTTGACAAAAACTAGGGACAAATTTCAATAGAGTTGGAAAATATATAAAAATGATTTTTAATTCAATTTATTGATACTTTTATAATTATTTATGTGACTTCTTATACTTAATTGTCATAATATATAATTTTTGTATTTCTTTAATTGTTTTAAACTATTATAATGTATTGAGTTCTGCTCCTGGACAAGGGAGCAGGTGGATGATGTCGCTGGACATCATCCACCGACTACAATGTTTAAAATAAAAAAAATATTCAGCAAATAACTGGAAAATATACATTGTTGTGCTCAGATGACCCAGGTTAGTTTAGTCAGATATTTGAAAAAATTACATTTTGTGTATATTTTATTCAAATTTTGTGCTTTATCCATAGGACCTGTTTTGTCCCTATTCTCAAGAATCACTGTACAAATAAAACGGTTCTCTTTGATTACCGTTTTGCCAAATTCCAAATGCCCGGCCAATGATAATGCAATTAGGTTTACTTACATCATGATAACTTACAACAAATATAATCTCAAGATACTTTTCAACTTAAAAAAAAAACTGTCATCCAATCAAATAGGGAAAAAAAATATTGATTATCAATTCCAATTTGATCCCACCATCAAAACAAATCAAATTCACTTTGTTTTTCAGTCTGGTCAAATAAGTAATAATTAAGAAAAGCCAGTCGACAGTGATACTAGCGAGAGGCAGAAACACTTTTACATACTGTAACCGCACATATATGACATTCCAAATAAATAACAGTTTTAATAAATCCACCCCTTTACCACAAAGTAATTTAAAGTCTAATTCTGATGACTGTTCAATGCAAGACAAGACCTGAAATTACCCAGTGAGCTTTGACCTTACATAAATAAGCTCATACCCTAATAAGCTTGGCAATTTCCATGCAGTAGTTTCTTTACTTCTAAGCCAACAGATAGAATTTAAGACTGAGTTAACTAAAGGACCTCACTTTGATTTCACTGGCAGGATTTTGGCCATTGAATTGAAATGCAATGTTTGAAAACAAACATTTATTCGCATGAAATCCAAAGATGGCACACTATGATATTCTACTTTAATGGTACAACTTTCAAATATACACCCACTGGACAACTTATGATATGCATCGTCCTAAAACTGAGTCAGAATCTCATTTGTTATAGAACTGCTGTAATCCTTCACTGCAACAGTGTCAGAAATGTCCAGACTTTGATCCATCTTGAGATGGGACAGCTCGACTTATCGATTTGTCAGGTTACACACCCATGATGTGAATCTACAACTCACATACATTTTAAGCGATATACTACTGGAAAGAGATCTGGTAACTCTGAAGTCCTTTTGAGTAAACTACAAAAGAAACAAGTTTAGATGATTTGAGCTCTGCGATATGTTGCAATGTGATTGGAGGAAACTGCTGTCAGAAGATGGATACGCCACAATCATAAAGGAATGGACCGGAGAAATTAGGTAGGCTGTCGTTTGAACAGTGTTGTATTGGTGCTAAAAAGCCCAAAGTATTCAAAGAAATACTTTTTTTTTTTTGTCAAATTCTGACTTATCATGTGAATGCTACAATTGTAGCCTCAGCTTCTTGTTTTAACCCAACAGGAGTGGCACTTGTGCTCCTATATATATGGGATCTGCTTCAACATTTCATGCTAAATGTTCCTTGATAGTTAAAGTGTTATATGATAATTCAGTTCTTTTTCTCCCAATTTTCTTTGTTACTGTGTATTGCTTAATGTGTCAATCTGAACTTTCTTTCTTTGTTCGTTTTTAAAATCAAGGTGGTTATGTTAAAAACTATGAAAACTTTTAGTGGGTCAAATGCTTACACTAGTGCACCCTGCGCGTTTAACCATGTCACATTCCAAGTCACTTAAATCCCCCTTCCTGAATTCGTCATTTTCAAATGACCTAAATGTGTTTCTTTAGCAGTAAAAGCACCAAGTCTTAGTAATAAATGATCTCAACACCACAAGAATTAAAAAGACTTAAAGTGATGGAGTGGTCTGGCCTTAATGCAAAGTTATAAAAGTTTGCACAACATTACACAAGGTGCTGCCACAGAAGGCCCAACAATATGCTCAAAAGTCAAAAGTTCCTCTCTTGCGCCTCTTAATGCCGGTTTGGATTTAATACGTACAAACTGCCCTGTAAGAAAAGGTCAAAACTAGAGAAAATTGCAAAAAGGCATAAAATTTGAAATGCATTTTCTTGTCATGTATGCATATGTAGATGGGGGGGGGGCGGGTCAAAAATAAACAGAGCTATAAATATGTAGATAAAAGTTTTAATTGGAACTAGGGATAGTATTTACACTTCATAAACAAAACGGAATTTCAGAACAACTTGCAGGATAAAAAAAAAACAAAAACAAGCTCGATTAACAGCTTAAGATTTTTCAAGTAGTCAAAATTTAAAACATTCGAGAGCAGGCATGAGATAGATGCAAGGTAACTCTGTCGCAACATGACATTTGGATGAACTCGGTCGCACACATCAGTTGCTTGGTTACTTCACGCAGCCATAAAAGCTCCCTTCTGCTGCCAAACAAAGTATAAATGTAGGAAACGCTACAAAACAGTTTAAAGGTAGCTAATATTCAGAGGCAGACCAGGAGGAGTCAAGTCTTCATCGAGAGAGAAAGAAAAAACAAACGGCAGAAGCCAGAGGGAGGAATTATTGAGATTCATCTTCTGGACATGAATGCCATGTCAGTCGCTCCTCATAAAAAGCTATGACGACCTGAGGGCAACGCGCGTTGGCCTCACGGGCTGGGACTAAATCTGCTTCATCAGAGTCTTTCCTGAAAAAGCAGATGAAGGAAGGGGAGAGAAAAAAAAATCATTAAAGTTAATCAGTGGAGACAATTTCCACTAATAATAAATGTAGAGACAGATACAATTCTTTGTCACAGTTAACAAAAGTATAAAAACTATTGTGAGCCCCTTAAAAATCTTAACTAGTCATCCCTTGCAGAAGGAGTTTCCAGCTCCAGTGTCGGTTTTAGACGCATCTAAATATTTCCAACCATTTCCTCAGCATGTCTACGTTCCACAGAGTTCTGGTAGTGAACCATCGTTTGATTCGGATGCGATAAACCAGGGAAAGAAAGAAAACACGCAGAATTCTGGTTCCTGCCTAGCAGAAACAGCCTGGATTCGGAATAGCTCAATTGTATTTTAGAAGATTTGAAAAATTTTAGATCCATGCAAACAAACATCTTTGCACGAGAGCAAAAAAATTCAAACTAGGAAAAGAAAATAAGGTCTTCAAGCAGCCTTTATTGACATCTACAGGAATTCTTAGTAGCTTACCATTTCATCAAGAACATCAACTCCCCACTGCTATCCGTGGCACCAATTATTTTTTCTGGGTTGAGGTTTCTGGCAAAGCCACGTGGTTGTTCAGTCTGCAAAACCACAGCAGAAGATGAGAACAGAACATTTTCTTGCTACTCGCACCTTAAACGTAAACAGTAATGATGAAGTTGTGAGTTTTTGACATAGTCCAGAAATAAATGTTGACCATTAAACAACGACCACAAAACTCAGCTGGTTAAAACAAAGATGTCCCCCCCCGCCCCCCTCTTTAAACCAACCTCAGCTTTCTTTGCAGAATCGGTTTCTCCCTCCTCTGTGGAGGCCTTCCTCTTCACAGCCGCAGGCTTCTCCTTGATGTTTTTCTGCGACTCCAGAAAAGCTGAAATCAGCTCGGGGCAGTCCAAGTTCTCCTCGGGTTCCCAAGTGTTGTCAGCACTAAATGAACAAAGGCAGACGAAGGGGAGGAGGGGAGAGGAGGGAGGACATTTTTCTTTCTCCCCAACTCAAAACTTCCATGAACAGATGCCGAAACCTGAAAGCAAACTTTATCCATGCACGGTAAAGAAAAGGCAGGGAAGCACTTCCAGTTCAAGCCAGAGAAGGGATGTTTATTATCACAGGGAAACTCACTCAGTAAATCCTTTCCACTTCAGGTAGAACTCCACTTTCCCATTGACGATGCGCTGGTCCATCACTTTTTCCACAACAAACTCCTCCGGCTCCTCCTGAGTCTGCGCTTCCTTCTTAGCTTTGGTGTTTTGTTTCTTGCCCATTTTGTGCTCCCTAAGCAAGGAGGAGGGATTAGCATCACATTATTAGCATCAAATCGGCTTGATTGATACGTTTTACACATGTATGTAAAACAGCTAGCTTTTTGGTAGCCAGCTATAGAGGCTGAAAAGGGGAACAAATTGGTATTGATATAGTGAGGCCTTCTTCGTATTGAAATAAACTTGCTAGCATCCGGCGTTAGCTCATTAGCCAGGCAACTATTGATAGCATTGCAAAGGTAAAGCAGCTGTGCTAACCTGAGTTAGCTACAAGTTTCGCCGATTAACATTTACCGTTAGCTTATAAACTTTAACATTATATCCGAGTGGAAAGTTCAAGCATTTCTATACTATACAATAAATATAATGGCAATTACGCGCTAAAAACACACAAAGGAAGATAATACAGTGCACCTTGTAAAAGGTATGTCTATTCTTTAGCTAGCCGAATATACAACAATAGAGCTGCGAACCTTGCTGGGTAATAGCACTTAAAGAGTCATTGTTAGAGATGCAACCGTGCAGAATCAGCATGAATTCTGTAAGCTACAAAGTTGTATCGAAATTGTGAAAGATTAACTGTTTTTGGAGATAAGTGAAATTTGCATACCGACCGTAAATCCAGTTATCCACTTGGGGAAATCTCCTAAACACGCGGCCAACTCAACGTACTCAAGTTATAGCGCGAAAAGCCACTTTTAGGTACTCTACGGCAACCCGGAAGGAAACACGCTCGCTTTCAGGCTCCGCCTTCAAAGAGAGAATTTTAGCCTCGTTTGAGGCTATCAATTTTTATTGATTTGAGCAGAACTAGGATTCATATTTATTTTTATTTTTGCGTGACTAACGAGATACGTTTTAACAGCTTTTGTATTTCATAATTTTGTTTGAAAACCGGTGTTTCTTCTATGTGGGGGAAAAAATGAGAACGTAGAAAAACAAACATTTTGTGACGTTCGAATTAATCGGATAAAGCAGACTGAGCAAATGATTTTGAGATTGAACAAAATTCTACATGGTTTCCTTTTTATATTTACTTTACATGAAATTTCAACATTTGGGTCCTTCATTTGTATTCAACTTTCCTCCCTTAATTAAACCAACTTCTACTGCAGTTGCAGCTGAAAATTCTTTGACATCTCAGACTTTACCAGCTTTGTCCCTTGAAATTTAGCCCTCTCTTTGCAAAACGGCTCAATATCAGTCGGACTTAAAAAACACATAAGTGGACCATAGGTTAGTTTTGTACATTCTTCTCATTCCTCTTGATTGCAGTCACGTTTGTCCTGACTTTCTCAGGTTTTGCTGTGATCCACCAGTAAGCTGTCCAGGGTATTTCTCTGTATTGCCAAAAATACACAAAGCTGCAAAGGGAATATATTTAAAGACTCTGAAGTATATCGTTGTTGTGACTTGCTAAGAATAATCAGACAATAAGTTTTTCTTCTTTTTAATCACACAAACTTATTTTCAACAATCACTCTGAAGTCAAATAATTTTCAAAAAAAAGAACAAATTATAAAAAAATGCATACAAACAGCACAACTTAAATGACATTATGCACTCCAACTTTTTTTTTGCCTCTTCTAGAACGACGTTCATGCAGTAAATAGCAACGTCTCACTTGGTTCTCTGATAATCTCAACAGCAACACCCAATAATAAAGAGCAAAGAGGAAGTTGATCTGGTTGCACTGCAAAAAGCACAAAATCTTAACTAATTTTGGTCTAGTCTCTAGTGCAAATATCTTGGTAAAGCTGAAATAAGAAAACTAGCTTACAAGCAACTTTTCAGCAGAATATAAGAGCTTGTTTCAACTCGGTCATTCCTCAACATTGATGAAAAAGCTTTAATTCCATTGGCAGATTATTTCATTATAACAAGACATTTCTCCATGTTATAAGTTTAGTAATCTGCCAATGGAACAAGTACCGTTTCATCAATATTGTTGACTTAAAATAAGATCCTGTATCTTCCTGAAAAGTGACTGATAAGACAGTTTAGCCTCATTTCAGATATTTGCACTAGAAACTAGACTGAAAACACTTGACAAGATTTCATGTTTTTGCTGCGTGGCTTTGACAGAATGATAAATTAAAGTGGGATTGTGTCCAATACTTATTTATAGGTAATTTTCTTACTTGTAGAAAAGAACAGGCAACGATTCCTGACAGACAAGCAGAGTCAAACATTGCCAGAGTGAGTCAGTGTGCTTGATCCAAGGTAAATAACTATATAGTGGAAAGTGAAGGAGTGCAAAAACACCTTGTAAGTACTTGACACAACCTCACCGATCATGAAATTAAAAGAAATAAATAAAACACCGTTTTTGGATCCTCCAAACAAGTTTGAACAAAGAATAGAAAGTAGAAATAAGGTAAAATCTAATATTAACAGATTTTGCACTTCAAAACAACAAAGCCACATTTTTTTGACGTTAAGACAATTTTCCAAATCAGAGACTACTAAAAACATGATACATTTCTCCTCCGCACTCATGCGACTTATATAGACTGAAGAACCTTTTAATAGAACCATTTCAACATTAATAATTAACAGATGAGACCATGATGGATGACTGGCAAAAACACTTGTGGGTGTGGATGCTGTTACCGAATCAAAGTTAACTGTTTACGGCACAAGTGCCTAAAACTGCAGATGACCCCGACGGTGAACCAAGCGGGTATTTATAAAAAAATAAACTGCATTTAATACAATTTTGAGACATATCTGCAGCTCAGTCAGGGTGGAAGAAAGAGCCAGACTTTCAGAAGACAATCAGAAGATTAAACAGTCCAGACACGGTTGATCTATTGTGTCCTGTTGAGTTCGAGTCTGTTGTGGAACCTAAAGCATTGCTTGTGTTTTGGAAATCGCTAATCTAAGGATATTCTTTGACACCATCTCTGCTAATAGTTGGAACAGTCATTGGAGGAAAACACCAAACTTTGAATACGTCTTGCCTAGTCCTAAAGAGAAATTTGAATTAGCTGCATTCGGTATCAGCAGGTCCAAATGAAGATCTAGAAGTCCTCCATAGAATGTTAATCAGTGCATTCCCCAGCAACTATTTCTGTAATATGCAAAATGTATCAAAGCAACCAAAACCAAAAGTTGATGTTGACATTTTTAGTCTTTCACCTTGTAGCACCATTGATATGGACTTTTAGGGATGAGGTTGAGTATTTTTATGTCAGTACTTAAATTGTTGCAACTGAAAAGGTCAAACCCATTTATTCTCTTCTCCAGTTGATGTAGACGTTTTATTTGTTCTAGTAACCTTTAAAACTCTTAAAACATGTTTACACCCAACATAAAGAAAAAAAAGTCACACTTTCTTAAAATCAAATTAAGGCCTCTTTAATCATTGGTTTGCTTTGTGTAATCAAAAGGATTGTAGAAAAGAATTAACTTTTATTATTTTTTTTCCCATTTCAGTTCAAAAGGTTAGCCTCATCTACCCCCTGATCTCTGAAATGTTGGCTGTAAACATTTGGTGGAATTTTAATTTTCTTATCAGTTACATTTTAAGTTATATATATATATATATATATATATAAAAAGTCTCATGACGCATATAAGAACTTCAAGTTCAAGAACCTCAAGCCATTTATAAATACAATCTTTACCCTCCTTCCACTAAATAGGCAAAGTACAAGGCAAACCGAACAAACCTCATCTTAGAGCCCTAACCAGAATCTGCCATACTTAGCGATGAATGTCCGAGTTCATATCTTAACAGGCACAGAGAGATTGATGCCGTTTCCAGCAGCTAAGCTGTTCCCTTAAACTCTGCTTTGCCCATCTTTAACAAGCAAACAAAAGTCCAGTGTGTAAGCTACTTTTTTTTTCCCCTATGTACAGATATTTTTTTTTTATTAATTTATGCTCCGAGTCTCTCTTGTTTCTGCAGCTTGTAAAAAAAAAAATTAGGCTCCCAATGCAATCTTTACAAAAGTAAAACCCCAAAGCCAGGTTTAGTAAAGTTCAGCAATATCCAAAAAAAAAGAACCCCTAAAGCTCAAGTCTCAGCGAGCAATCTCACTGCTTCTTCTCCTTCTTTCTCTTGTCTGTTTTTTTGCCTGCTGATGTGGCGACAGCGGGCTGTCTGATGGGCTGAACTACGACCCTCCCGTTAGCGCCGCACTGCAGGGTAAACCTCTCGGGGTTCAGGGGCCGCCCCGACGCGTCCCTCACCCGAGAGAGGACGTCCCGGGTCAGCTGCTTGAACTGGTGGGCCACGGCGCCCATGGTCTTGGCCGTGAGCCGCTTTTCCCTCAGCAGTCGGTCTCTCTGGGCCTGCAGCCTCTCCACCTCCTCCTGGAGCCCCGTGATGGCATCCAGCTTACGCTTGCGGCAGTTTTGTGCCGCCAGCTTGTTCTTCCCGCGCCTGCGGATGTCCCGCAGGAGCGTCACCTGATCGGCGGAGAGGCTGTGGCTGTCCAGCACCTCCATGAACTCCTCCACGGGCATGCTGACGATCTGCAGGACGGAGAAGGGGATGCACATGGCGCGGGCGCGCAGCTCGTCGCGGCTCAGCTCCTGTTCCTCCAGCCGGGACCCGCCGTCCTCCTCTGGCTCCTCGGTTTTACACGGCAGCCTTAGAGGCGGCATGCTGAGGAAGGGGGGAGACGAGTAGCTGTGGTCGTGCCACACGCCCTCACTCAGATCAACAGGCGGCCACATGGTGCGGTGGTCCAGTATGCCTTTAGGGGGTTTGGAGTCCACCTCGCTGCTGTAGCCGGTCGCTCCGCCCTCTTCTTCATAGTACGAGCTGGTCGATGACGACATCTCAGACGAACCTGAAAGAGAGAGGATAAAATAACAGTTGGCACAGATATTAACAATATATTAGTAACCTAAAAAGATTTTTACTAACCAGGGGAGACGGGACATCCATAGCTGCTTTCCAAGGAGAGTCCTGAATCCGAGTCCAAGTCCTCGAACGCTCGAGAGTCTAAGCACTCCAGGTAGTGCAGCTGACTGTCAATTGCCTCCAGGCCCAAACCCAGCTGATTGATTTGTTCAAACACAGCCTCGTCTAGGCAGCTGCCGAGCGCGCTCTGCGATGTCAGATTCCCCGTTAAGTTGCACACCGAGGCAAAGGGCAGCGCAGCGAGGCCCACGGCCATGCCCGGCAAAGAGTCGGAGAGCGAGGAGTTGGTGGACTCCAGCCGCAGGAGGTTTCTTTCCCGCTGGCTGACCGTCTGGGACTCTGTCGCTCCGAATGCCCCAGCGCCGGTCACCATGGCGTCGTGCAAACTGACGTCCTGGCTGATGGCGCTGCTGATGTCCGAGTCGAGCTCCGAGAGACGATCGGTGACGAGAGAGTCCAGGTCCTGTGTTTTGAAAAAGCAACGTTGTTTACACAGCGTTCCTGCGTCTTTTCAGGTCAAAGAAAACAAATCAAAATGGAACAAATGGATGGAAAACAGAGGGATGAATGAACACCAAGACGGATGGAGAGATTGAGACAAAGCGACAGGGAAAACACTGAAAATATAGTTTTTTCCCCTAAAAGCCAATCTCTTGGAAAAAAAAAAAAAAAAAAAAACAATTCAAATTCCATTCGCTTCTGGAATGCACGGGAATCTTGTTCAGTCTCAAAACTCCTTTCCACAGTATACAGATCAACTTATACACCAAACTCTCGTGTTTTGCACTTGCATTTTGTGAAAACTCACATCAAGATCTGCAACGGAAAGCAAATTGTTCCAGTCAATATCAGCAGCTGGAGAAACATGGTGAAGCACCGGATCAGGCAGCGTAGTGATGCCTTCAAACAAACTCTGAAAGAAAAAAGGAAAACAGACATGAAAGACTAAACAAACACCAAATTTCACAAATGAGGTATATTTCATTGCCGTAGTTGTAAAATCCCTTTGAATAAAAATATTTTTTGAGAGAATCTTACATTTTTCTCAATATTAAAGGTTTTGAAATAAAAATTGCTGCTTTCTGGATGAGCAGTTATGGTACTTTTTGCCAACAGGAAGCTAGTTGCTCTTCTTCCATATCATGTCACAAGAAGTAGACATACTGAGCGAGGGCTTTTGGAGGAGAACCGTGGCCACAGCATCACATTCACCCTTTGTTTGAACCAGTACCAACAGGTGTGTTCATTGCAGAAAGGCTTAATCGTGGCGTTATCTGACCAAGCCGCCCTGTTCCAGTTAAACACTCAAGTAGGACTCATCAACTTCAACACGTTTACATTTTTTGACAAAAGTGTAGAAAACCATTGTCCCTCCTCTGCCTCTGAAAGCAGTTTATGGTGTGTGGATATAATCAAAGGTGCGATAAGGAAACAGTTGGATATTTTTTATTTAGTTTCTCTCCTACTATTTTGTTCTCTGTGTGTGAAAGAATGATCAACTTCGGTCCTCTTCCACCCTTGTTTGTCACACTCCCACTTATTTTGAACATTTTAATTATTGCCTTTACTGGAAGGCAAGTTTAGGCTAGCAGCTATTTTCATGTAGCACTTTCCCGACTTTTTCAGATCAGCATTCGTCTACTGTCCTCTTATTTATGACCTTATAAAGAGTCACCTATGTCCATTTAGGTCACAAGATTATAAATCAGGAAAAAAAAAGTCATGCTTGTCAGCTTTTCCTTGACACTTTGACAGAATATGCTCAGTTTATAAATATATATTTCGAGATTTTGTAAACTGAAAATTGAAAAAAATAAATTGGACTTTAAAATTTAATTACCTATCTTTACCAAGGAAACCATGGTGGTGCAATATAATTATATATAATTACTGAAAATTGTTTTTAATAGTGCTTTTGAGCTAATGTATTCCCCCCACCCTCCACTCATTACATCTCACTCTCGGTTAAAGTAAAAACCCTTTAACAAGACGTTAATGATTTTCCTGTAGATGCATATGCATTTGCTCGCAAAGTCTGTTCTAGAGCCGCGGGCCGACTTCGTCGTGGGCCCTGCAGTGGGTTTCAGAGGAGCCTTAGACAACACGTCCAGTACCGTTTCAACGGGAAGTGAGCAGAGTCTCCTCAAAGCAGATGAGTCAGGCAGGAAGCACAGGAACAGCGGCTAAATCTGACCCATTTTCCTAACCGACAGACTCCCACACCTATGTTATGTAACCACGTGAACATAATCAGTACCATTAGGCAAAAAATGGGAGAGGCTCATTTGCTAAGTTTTATATGAACTAGAAGCTCCTGTTTATGAATCATGCCAAAATAGAGGTTTGGAAGACTAAAAGAAACTGGAACAACTGGGTGAACTCTGTAGACAATGAAGTGAAACAGAGCAAACCGCAAGACATGTGCTCTGGAAATATAGTTTTGTTACTGGTTTTTTGTGAAATGAACCTATTTTATAAGAGTTCTTTGCCTTTGGTGTTACTTTACCTTACATTTTGCAGGATTTTAGTGCGACAGGTTCTGCTTAAATATGCTGTACAAAATTAGTACATCTGTTGAAAAATCACTGCCACATGACGTCTTTTACACAAGGACATCCAACATAAGATGGTAATGAGGAACTTAAATTATGCCAAGAACTGTAAAGTACAGTATATGCACAAAGGAATAAAAAGGGCATCAAAAATCACAAAGGAACCGTCATACCTCTTGTTCTAGTGTTGAACTGTGAGCCAGGTGAGTCAGTGGAACGGCTTCCTCCTCTTCCTTAATCTTAACTTCATCCTCCTGGAAGGGAGAATAAATATAGATAGAGAGATTAGAAGCGAGTAATTTGTAAACTTTGAACTTCTTGTTCGAAAAGAGATTTGCAAAAACCTCGCTTGCTGCGACCCAGTAGGCCGCCAGAGGTCACAGCATTTTCAGGTTCCCTGATCCCGTTTTAGCCATAGCAGAACACGGTTCTTGTGTTATGTAACACTTTGGTTCTAACGGTGTCAAGGTCTGTTTTAATAGGCAGTTGTAAAAGTTAGGGCAGCGATGACCTGATACGCTGCCAGTGATGTGGGTTACCAGCTGCCACACACACACATTATAGTTGTTTTCCATGTGCAGTGGGATTGGATGTAAAAGGATAATGATTACTTCTCAACTTTCTGCGTCCTTCCTAAAAGCAAAACGAAAGCAGCCCATTTCTGCGCCGCCTAAACTTGCTGACTCCTTACTTGGTCACTTCTTCAGCTTCAAATAGCTTTGTGACACTTGCCGACTGGAATCTTTGAAAATCACAGCTGAAGCGTTCTTCTTTAGACAGCACAGAGCAAAAGCTAATTTAAAAAACTGAAGAGGTTAAAAAATAAATAAAATAAAAACAACATCGCATTTGGCAGTTCCAAAGGAACACTATGGGAGGGACAATGTTCAAGAGTAGATCGCTGATGTTGTAAGCAAACAGGGTGTGGATCTGATCCTCACTCCTTCACCTCTCCAGGTCCACAGCTGGTGGGTGAGTCTGAAGAAAGGCGACACTGTTACACTATTTGTAACATCAACTGTTGCCAGAACATAACCTACACCGAGCAGCTGTTTCTACTAGAAAGGACTAGAAAAGCGTCATAGATGGGGGGGAGGAATTAAACATGAGTGTTGAGTGTTTCATCTGCATTACAATAAGTAAAAAAAATCAATGAGATGCACTAAAGAAATTAGCTGGTTGGCTCTGATTAGCTGTTTGGAAACGCAAAAATCGGATCCTTTTTTTTTTTAAAAAAAAATGTTCCACCATATTAAGAACTAACAAGTTAAAAAGGCAACTACACTCTTTAGAGAGGAGTTCATAAATGAGTGAAGATGTCTCTATGTTGATGATGCCAGAGACCAAGACCACTGGTAGAAAACAGGATGGCGACTGGGGTATAGAAAAGTTGATCAGGGAACATGATGGATTGGGAAATGTTGGTCACCTTCTGAAAGTCTCCAAACTAAAGAGCAACATTCTTTACGATCAGCACCGATATGAACATTTGGGCAGACATCAATATCTGATACTAATACTAATATTGCCATTACTGCCAATAACCAATGTTTGAAGCAACCACACCGCCTACCGTACATTGGTTATTTTCTTCAGTTAAACTGCCCATAATGCTTTGCTGCATCGTTATCACATGATCACACAAATACCACATGGCCAACCCACTCGCAAACCCCTCCTGAAACACAAATGGCTAAAAAAAGGGAAATACTTGTTCATTTTGACCCAGTTATTGGCTGATATCGATGTTGATGCCGACACATCGCTTACTGTTTTAAGAAAAGTTAACCATGCTAATTACATGTTAATTAGTTATAAAATAGTGTGTCAGTGAAACACTATTTTATAGCAGCTGCTTTTTCCACACAGTGCAACGTCGCCTCTGCTTTTAATACAAATAAATAATGTGTGCCAATAGTAGGAAGACTACAAAGAGAATGTTCAGTGCTTTTCTTTTATTTTCTTAGAATATAACGCTCAAAGAGAAACTCAGACTGATGAATGAGGAAACTAAAGACGAGATTTCTATCATTGGGTTATTTGAGGTTTCAAATTCTGCCTAAAGGTGAAAACACCTAGTGAGAACTGACGGAGCAGTCCAACGTTTCTTGCATACTTTTGATGCCTGTCATGTCATCTCCTTGAAGGAGATACTAACTAGACTAGTTGCATTACCAAGGAAGATCTAGTGATTGCATACCCCTTACTAAAATTAAATGATCATCTGCATGAATATCATAAATAACGGACTTTTGATGAAGCACATGAACTTGTCATCTTTCCATGACGGAGTGAAGCAAAAATGTAAAAACGGGAATAAAAAGGTTCTCATGTCTGAATATATGCTGCTTCTTCTCTGGCTCAAACAAGGTAAAAAAATTATACAAACCATCCCAAATATAAAAATACATGCACCATCACCTGCATTTGGTTGAATGTGTTTAACAAGTCAGCAACTTGCAGCGAACCCATTTGCTTTTTGTAACCCTCCATGAACTCTGCCTAATTCTGGCCAATATTTCCCCACTCTTCTCAGCAAAGGCAGCAGAATTGGTTTCGAATCGACCTGTTTCAATGTGCGTAGCCACCTTTTTTTAAGGCCAGGTCTTTCCAGAAGCTTAATATAATCTTGCCACACCCACTCCAAAAGCAGCATGTTTATCAGGAATCACTCCACATTCAGTTGTGTCAATGTTTCAACCACTTATCTGTTGGTTTGAAGTCAAGTTGAAGAATTCAGAGGTCGTGCTTCCCTCTCTTACTCCACCCTCTTATAGGCTATGCATCAGGACCAGAAAATACTCTAATCTATGTCGCTACCACTACCGTGCTTGACAATTGATGCTGTGTCCTTAAGTTTAATTTCATTGTGGATAAACACAACTGTGCTCCAGCATATTTCAGTCTATGAAAGGTTCAAATCTTGGTTGTTTTCTGGTTGCTCCCAAACATCTGAAACAGTTTGGTTCAGATGGTTGGACTTGGAGATTACTGGGTAGTCGTAACAATCTCAAACATACACTGAAACTGGTTTTGAAATGGATGGATTAAGCTTCGGGAGAGGAGCCGACATTGTTTTGACGCTACAAGACACGCCTGGTTCATCAGCAACTTTCTAAAGGGCATGTCCAAGTATTTATTATGCGAGATTGCATGCTTTCTTTGTGAGGAATTCAAACTTAAATACAAACCCAATCCTCGATTTCCTCTACAAACCCCCAGGTTCTTGACTTTCACACCTTAGCTGTTTTCCTGTATGTGTACTCCAGAAAAGCACTTTAGGTCTGGAAGGGCCTCCAACAAATGAAGAAAAAAAAAAGGAATCTACTTTGTTCCTTATGCCAACACTTTTAACACATTCTGTTGTTTCCTTCCTGGTTTACAAGGAAACAGAATAATTCACCACATGGCTGGATATCCCCCTTTCTGAGGCACTGGTTAGTCACGGCAGAAGTTTTTAAAGTCCTTGTTGATCCCTTTGCTTGTTGTCAGTTAGCCAGCCTATCCCAAACATGTTGTTGATTGATAACAAATCATCCCCCCCCCCACCCCCCCCCACCAAAAAAAAAAAAGACATTACTTACATCCAGGAAGGCTCCAGCACCACAAGGCCCCTGTCCCAGCTCAGAGTTGGACTGGCAGTGCGCTTCTTGGTCTCTGACAGGCCGGTGCTCACCGGCGTCTGCAGGTTCGTTCTCGGTGCTGTCCAACCCTACGCCGGCGTCGGGGCCGCCGCTGGCGGAAGGCCCTGCGGAGGAAACTTGGTGCACCAGCCACGCGTTCAGCTGCGTGTGGAACCGCGGTGAGCCCAGGTTCCTCACCTCGTCCAGCAGACGACGACTGGCGAAGAAGTAGTCCAGCTCGGGGCACTTTGGATGCACTCCGTATCCATCAAGTGTGTCTCTCAAAACGTGAAAGGGTGTCTGAATGTAGGCTGAGCTCGGACCCAGGTTGATCTCCGTGAGTGGCGGATAGTAGCCGGTAAGGTAGCTGTCGATGTCTACTCGAACTCCAACCAAACTGAGCAAGATAGTCAACTGAATCAGGCCTTCTGTAAAGTATTTTTTCGCGACCTGCATTTTCTAAATACTCCCAAAATACGGGTGCCTATGAAATCCTGACCCGTCAGTTCCTCGGACAAAGGGGGGAAAAGCTAACAAAAGAGCACGCCTTCCCCTGTCAGACAAAGAGGTCCGCCTGTACCGGTGACAACGTCTAGCTAGCTGTTAGCGGTTAGCTTCAAGGCTTAACTACCGGCAAAAGGTAACTTCACGTCATTAACATACCACAAGCTTTAGCTTTCTGTGCGTTGCAGCGGATACATTTCTTTCCCGACGCGTCCAAGCTATCACAGCCCCAAAGCCGTTGGGACAAAAGTGAAAATGAAACATGTAAATAGCTCCAATGCTGTCACTGTAAACTGCTGCAACTCTTTCGTAATTTGCATAGCTCCGCGTTGATTGGACGAAAGCTTTACCCTAGAGGAGAGGATGATTGGTCAGGCCAACTGTCCGTAAATTCCAACCAATAGGAGCAAAAAAAGTTGTCCACTTGAACGGCAAGAAAGTAAGCTTCCATTTAATCGTTTATCATTCATACTTTAATAATTAACAGAACGAGTGAACAAAGATTTTGATAATGTGTTGATAAATTTTGAATATCTCTAAGTTCTAAGGTGCAAGATTATATTGTTACATAGGAATTTCGGTGAGAATGTTCTAATTTCCCTTGTATTTGAGCTTTAAACCAACATTTTAACCTATTTAGCCTCGATGTTAGTGTTTAACTTGTATCTTTATAAGGTGGTGGCCGAATACGTTCAAACTGTTAACTTAATTTCTTGACAAAGGAGCGCAAATGAAAGCAGTAAACTGCCATATAAAAAAGTATTTACCCCATTTTTCAGAATACTTACTTATGTTTGAAATTCTCAACCACATTTTAACTGTTGATCTGTGTTGCTCACTATCTTACAATCCTGCTTAGTCAACTGAATCAGTGAAGTTTTCAAATGATGATTTTACTCAAGATAACTAACCCAGCTCTCCACCCAGCACACATGAACCTACATAAATGCTTCAATAGTCACAGTCTAGAATGAGTACTGCCTGACCCAATAGTCAGACATGTTGTCATATGACAACATTTACAGCATGCTAAAATATCTCAAAACAACATGATGCCCCGATATCTACAAGTTCAAGAACAGATGAGAAACAAATCTATTGAAATCGATGTGCCTCGAAGGGGTTACAAAGTCATTTGCTGAGATTGCGGATGACTGTGGAACCACAGTCATTGTTCAAAAGGGAGAAAACGAGGGAAAGTTCTGAACCCTAAAGCAAATTTTACCAAAAAGACTTCAAGAGTGCATCATCGAGTCTTGGAAGATCACTGAACAACAGTTAAAGCACTGCATGTCCCAGTTGCCTTAACAGTTCATGCCAGTATTCACAATTTAACAATAAGAAAGACATTGGGCAAACATGTCCCATGCAAAACATAACAGGGGAAAATCCTTTTGTTTTACAGCACCATACACATCAATATAGCAATACTGAGCTTGATTACATTGTTTTTCCCTAATATTTTCTAATAAAGTATATTAAAAAGTTAAATGGAATGAAGCAGGTTAAATGACAGGGGTCGGGGGGTTTGCTATTATACTATAAACAAACAAATAAGTGATTTTGTCAGCAAATTGATTTTGAACAATAAATGTATGATCTCTCTATGGGTAAAACAAACCCGTAATAATAGATATATACAGAAATGAAACAGTTTGTTTCTTTTCAGCCCAAATCAGCTATTCAGAATATGAGGTCTATGATTGATGCAATGCCATTATTAACTTTGTGCTTTCTCACTAATTGCGCTTTTTTATAGAAGGTGTGATTGGCACATTGTTTCTGTGCTTTAAGTCTCTCCTGTATGGAAGACATTGAGAGAGCTATAGCTGCCATGAATTATGTGCACTTAAGGTTTTTCTCGTTTTCATAGAAAATACACCTGGTTTATTGCTTCTGAGTTTAGCTATGTCTTTTTCCTGGATGGAGTCACGGGCACAAACATTACTGCCATTAGCTGTGTCCTTCCTCTCTTTAATTGTCATTGCTAGACTCACAGCTCAGTCATTCTGAAGTAAGCTGTTTCTTTTTTTCTCACAGAATCACTGACAGAATTATTTGCTTTGTCCTCTTTATTTGTCTTGCTGATGCAAACGGTGGATAAAACTTTTGACCAAGTTATTGCCACAATTAACTATTCCATCCATGTTTTGTTTTTTATTTCATAAGAAGTAAAACTGGTTAAGTACTTTTACGTGCTTCTTTCCCAGATAATGTTATTGAAACAGCAACTTCTGCCATTAACTTCCTGGTTCAGTGCTTTTGTGCAAAGGATAGGATAAGGAATCTCTAAAAAGTCAATGAATCAATGCAATCAGCTGGACTTCTTTAGAGAGGGCACTTGGAGTTACATAAGCTGAACTTGATTGTGTTGTTTAACAGGATCAACATGAATATTACTTTATAATCGTATTGTATGAGATATATATTTTTTAATTATATAAGGACCAAGTTGGATTCTATGTATGGATATGAATTGACCTGTTTGCGTTGTAAAGTGCTCTGACATGACACTGGATGTGACTTGGCAGTGTACACACACAAAAAAAGAGAGAAAAATACAACAGGAATCAACTGCTTTGTTTAGATTTTGCCTTACAGCTGCATCTTAAAAATGCAGATGCAAGTTAATGGCAGTCTTAAAGACCTGGATAGACCTCATCTCACTTAATTGTATATTTCTAATGTCGCCTCTCCATGTGAGTACTTTTGCTTAAAGACATGTTCAGAACCGAGGGAGCCTTTTGGATGAGAGGTGAAATATCTTCAGGTAATAAGCAAAGAGGTCTAATATTGTTCTGTTTAACCACGATGACAGTCTTGATGACTAAGAATCTAAACTAGCACTTGCTGAGCAACATGCAAGATTTTCTATGTCTTGCAAAACCAAATAATTGCAGCCTTTAATAGTATCTTTTCATTTATTTATTTATTTATTTTTGTGGTTTTGTGCTTTATCCTACTGGGAAATGTGAAGAAATTCACACTTTGTTGGCAATGCTTCTTTTCTTAAAAGGTGAACATGTTGAAGACATAATATGGGCTTTATGCATCAAGTCTCCATTCAGTTCCGATTATGCGTACGTTGACCTAGAGAGCAGAGTGTAGTTTTCAATACTTTTGAACAATAATTTATTCTAAAGTCCACTATTTCTATCACAGGGCTTGAGCGTGATATGTTTTGAAAATATAGTTTCTGTGTCTCCAGGAGAATTTGAGAATTGGAAGACGGAAGCCGTTCTAAGTACAACCCGTGATGTCAATGTCAGTCTCAATTCATCCACACGTTATTTCCGTGAGACGTTTGTACAGACTGCAGGGTTTTCTTTTTCATTCTTTGCCTCTTTTTGAACACCTTTATCATATGCCTGACTGATTGTTTGGCACAAATCAAATAATAATCATTAAGTTTAAAAAAGGACTGATTAGATTCTTGCAGTAGGAGAGTTGATAAAGCTGTACTTTGGACAGTCAGGGTCTTCCACCACACAGCATAACATTCTGCAGACACAATCCAAGGTTTCTGCAGGGTTGTATGAATGGATATCCTTGACTGATGCCACAAGAGAGGAAATGGTTGTTAAAACTTAGCGTGGTTGTTCATTTTATTGGATCAATGTGTTTGTGATGCATTTATGCACATATAGTAAACTGGGTTTGAAAAAGAATGCAAGATTTATTTGCTTTTCTTTTGCTTTTTGCCAAAATTTCAAGTGCTGATGAAGCACTTTTATCTGTAAAAAAGACCACTTTTATCTGTGAATAGCTGGTTTTATGTATTCATTTTTGTATTCTTTAAAAATGATATAAAAAGGTTTTTTTTGTTTGTTCTTAGCAATTTAGCACATGGGCAGATCCGGTTTCATTTGCATAATAAGAATAAGTCAACATTGACAAATAAGCAACAAAAAAATGACATTACATGTAGAAATTACATTTACAAAATGTAAATGTATTACATTTACATTTCTATGTAAATGCAAATTTACATGTAAAAGTAAATTTACATGTAAATGTAAATGTACGGACACAGTATAATTTGTTAGTGATCCACTGCGACCCCTGCTGTCGCAATTTGGTAATTGCTGAACTGATGTTTTTAAGAGCTGTTTTGGACTTTGAATAATACTGTAGCAAAATGTCTAAATGGACACATAGTTGTTGGTAGAAAACGCTTTGTATTACAATTCAATTCATTTTCAAGAGAAGAAACTTAAATCGTCACAATAAGACAAAAGTATAATCCATAAAAACAGTTTGCACTGACCAAAATATTTTAAAGACCTTAAAAATGATCTATTAAATGAAATATATGGGAATACACTATTGACTTTACTAGTCTACTTTGACTAGAAAGTGAGAGAAGCGAAACTAAATTTCGTTAAGTACAGTTGACAAAATACTTTATTAATCCAAACAGAAAGTGAAACACTGATTTTCAAAAGAGATACAAAACACTGAATCTTCCCTGCCCAGATTAGCCTACATAGGGTATATCAGTGGAAATGCAGTCTGTTAAAAATAATCTACTGTAGACAGGGTTTATATGACACACCGTTGTGCATGGCAAGTCCACCCAGAAAATATTTTAACTATTTCTTTAATTTCAAAATATAACATCGTAAAGTACACCGAGAAAATATTTTAACTGTTTCATTAATTTAATAGTATAGCTTAAAAAGGAGTAAATAGTGTATTTCAACACACCCAAACATCTGTCGACTGGTTAGTGTCCCTAAAATACACCAACAAACTTAAATATTTGGCAATCGACTGCAACACTTCCGACCCATTAACTGTATTAACTGTGAGATTAAATGACATGCAACAGGCAATCTTTCAACACATAAAGCTAAGGACAGAAATACACACATCCCACTATCTTAAATATGAGGTACATGCAAAAAAAAAAAAAAAAAAAAAAAAACCCTCTTCTAAATAGAAAGAGAAAGAAACTGATCCTTGACAGCACGTGACATCTGCGTTTCGCCTCCTGAAAGCGTCACTGTCGGACGGCGGGGCTCGAACGAGGTCCAGACACCGAACCGCTCCGCCTCGCGCGCCGTTCAGGAAGCTTAAAACTATCAACTCCGACTGATCTGACGCCAGCGCGCTGTCACTTCATTACTCCGAGACAACTTTCAATAACGACGAGAAACAAGCACGTTCAAATCAACTTTGCGAAGTTCAGACAGATTTATTGAGGGGAGACTCCTAAATCACACACTATGTAGCCCTCTTAGAGGGAGCTGATTGGAGGAGCCACACGTGACGTAGGCTGGACTAATGCGCACGCGCGTCTGTCTAAGAAAAAAAAAAATGGAGGCAGCTTGGCTTGCTGTGAAGTTGGACACACGTAGTAATTCTGAGTTTTAAAATTGTTAGTTTAGTAGTTACGAGGGGCTAAGTATGAGAATACCACTGACACCTCATCAAATCTATCTATTCTATCTATCTATCTATCTATCTATCTATCTATCTATCATTATCTATCTATCTATCTATCTATCTATCTATCTATCTATCTATCTATCTATCTATCTATCTATCTATGTGCATTGAAAAGATATTGCAAGTAAATAAAACACAATTGCAAACAAAATAATCAAATATCTAATAAATAATAATACTGCTATTATTATTATTATTATTATACAATTTCTGTAAATATTATTATTATACAATTTCTGTGATTATTATTATTATTATTTATTATCATTATTATTATTATTATTATTATTATTATTATTACTGATACTACCACTACTAATAATAACAATAATAAAGCAAATAAATAAATTAGCATTTATTAACACCACATTGTTGTAAGAAAAAAAATTAACAAGGAATTCCAAAGTTGGTATTTGTAAATACTTAAGTTTGTAGTAAAAAAATTACAAAAATTATTATTATTATTATTATTATTATTATTATTATTATTATTATTATTATTATTATTATTATTGTTAAATAGAAGTGCATAGTATAGTCCTCAGCTCGGTGATCAGCAGCAGTGTGTGTGTGTGTGTGTGTGTGTGTCTGCAACTCTCTGCTGCAGAGCTCCGTCCTCCAGAGTGCAAAACAACCAACTGGCCCGATCTCTCTCTTCAGACCCCAAACGCTGCTTGATTGACACCCACTCTAAGCCAATGAAATTGGAGACTCAATATACGAGTTCATTATTGGTTCCCCCTCTCCAGCTGCTTCCAAGCTCATCAGCCAATCACAGAGAACAAATGTCCTCATAGACTACATGGAGGACGCTTTGGCAGACTCTTTGGCGCCCCGCAGCGGGGGCATATGGAAGAAATTTCACATCAGGATTATTCTTTGCCAATTGACGCGTATTGATGAAAACTGCTCTCCTCCGTCCAAATCCAGCCACCTCCCCCTTTCCAGTTCTGTTTTAACGCTGATTGAATAAACAGACCTAATGTGTCCCTCTGGTCAGCAGGAAACATGTGTTACATTAAGTAGTAGTTCTGCCTTGCTCCTTCAACAATAATAAAAGTCCTATTGACAGTATTACAGGACTGTTGTTGCTCGTTTTAGCTCAACCTTGCCACTTTTTCTCAACATTTTCAACATTATGCTATCTAGCCTAGTTTTAGAGTGACAGAAAATACAAGTGGGTAATAAAGCATGAATTTCCCCAGCGGGAAATGAAAAAAGTTAAATATTTTAAAGAGAAAAACTGCTTCACAAGGTGACATCACAAGAGGTTTAGAAATGGAGGTAATCAACTCCTATTAGGAAACAATATAGACTTTAACATATGTGATGTGCTCTGGTTTGACTCACAAATTGCTTTCAGGGCTTTTATTGTTCCCTAGTTTTAATAAAAATCTATTAAGTGTTCTCAAATATTTCTCCAATATTTTCCTTCCATCATACAGAACACAAGTAAATACCTATTGGGGTTGATTTTTAAATTTTTTTAAAAAACAAAAAAGGATAGATAGGGGGAAAAAATTAACTGAATTTGAAAAATTGTTCAGGTTTCATGTGACGTTCCAAGATTCATGTCTGTAAAAAGCTTCCGTTTGGTAAATAAAATTTTATTTCAATTTCATAAAACGTTACAGGGAATCAAAACCACAATTGAAAACCTGACCGCAACATATTCTTCTAGAGAAGTCAATATCCAAAGTGAGTTTGAACAATTTAACAAAAAAAGTCTGGCGTGAAACTTTGAATCTACAGAGTTGCTACAAAAAGTGTTCCGATGTTATCTGCCACAGGAGGGCGCTGTTGCACAGGTTTTACCCAACACAAAGCGCCTTGCTGTGATTTTGTTACTTTGCCTCAGAAACTGGGGCTTCTTAATTGAAATCTTACCACTTCATTCACATCTCTGTATGTTTTGTTTGAAAATAAACCTAAAGATGATTTCTGGAACTTTATTCAGAGTTTTGAGTCATATTAAAACTTGTTTTAACCACTCTTGAATTCTCTTCCTGCCTTACTTCCCTTTCTCTCACCATCTCTCAAGAGAGCCTGAGAGGCTGAGAGGCCAGCGAAGGGCTGAGGCGCTGACAGCTTTCTTTTTCATGTCTTTTCAGCATGAAACATAGTTGTGGACTCGATGTCAGCGTCTGAGATGGCCGCTTTGATAAAGTTAGTCTGGCTCGCTGAGATTGGCATCCTTCTGGCTGGAAAAGAAAACAGAAAGGCTCTTATACATAAACAGAGGAAAATAGCCCTGGCTCAGAGAGAAAACTGACCCTCTGGAAACTCTGGAGTGCCATCGGCTTAGGTGTCATGTGCACCACGAGTAGTCAAAAAGCGGTTGAAACTTGAAATATATTTTTATTCCAAATGGAGAACACTGTAAGCGCATTTAAAAACGTCCGTGCCTGTTACTCATGTCCCCACATTTTGTGTGCGCGAAGCAGCCGTCCATGCGTCAGGTTTGTTTCTGCAGCTATTGTGTCGGCTTCACTAATGGACTCCTCTCACCCTGTCTCCTTTTCCTCTTTCTTTCTCTCCCATATCATATCCATGTATTCCCCCGGGAGCTGATTAAAAGGCTCTCTGCTAGGGGGTGCGGGGAGATGGGATGAGCAGCAGTGGGGAAGAGTGGTCCTTATTACCCCATATGTCTGAACAGGGAGCGGACTGGAGTGGAGGTCCTTTTTTTTTTCCCCCCAGCTAATCAATAGAGATACCGTCCCTCTGCAGGCTCTCTGTCTCCCGCTTTCCCTCCAGCCTCTGGCTCTCCCATTAGCAATAATGTGTCTGATATTGATACTGTTAGCTCTGGGATCCACGACAGAAATACAGCTGTGCTCCACATCAAGGCTGTGTGCTCAACCAAGCGACCCGAGCCATTGACATGCTGTTTAACCTGCCTGGCTGTGTGATACATCTTTATAGACTGCTGGCCTTTCATTGTAAAATTTACCACCGAATCAGAGAAAATCTCCCCTCCCTTCTTTAATATCTGTGGCTGATTAGTAATCAATTTAAAGAGATTTATGGAGTGGGGGAGCCGCAGCAGCAAACGTAAATTCAAGGCTGTTGAGATGTCCCTTTTTTACTCACATAAAAATTGATGTAAAAACATTATTTTGGTTTTATTGGCCCTGTCTTCCAGCAAAGATGCCCAGGAAATTCAAGTATTTCCAAAATCCATATGTGTAAAATTGTTTTTTTTTTTGTTTTTTTATGTCTCCAAGCTCATGTTTTGCAAACAATCTGCCTTTCAGCATGTGGATGTGTGCATGAATGAGTTAATGACTGACTGTTATGTGATGCGCATTGGGGCGCTCTGGACTAGATAAAGAGCTTTGCAAGTACAGGCCATTTACCATTTAGTGTTTAGTGTTTAGTGTTTATATCACCTTAACTTGGTTGCATTGAGTTTTGTCGTGTTACAAATACAAAACTCATTGTGCTTTATTGGATTTTAAACAATAAGCTAGCTAAAAGTTGACCAGAATACTGGCACATACTTTTTTCTTTACAAATCGGAATCTGAAAAGTGTGTTATTTTTCCATCCCTTCTTAATTGGACACCTACATAACATCCACTGCAACCAGTTGCTTTTAGCTGTTCTGAGAAGGCCTCAGAGGATATTTAGACAACACCAACAGACAGGGTCTTTAAGATTTGTCATGATATTGTGCAAAGTCATATTTGCATTTGATCCGGTGTTTCGATTTAGCCGGTTAGATCAACTTTCACTAACCTACCTGAGACACTGGCAGGCCAGGAGAGACCTTCATGCTAACGCTAGTGGAGTTGAGGAGATCCTCAGCTCAGGTGGGGAAAAGACTTGTTGAAGACTAACAACAGACTCCAGAAAAAAGGTGTCACAGAAGGCTCCCTCAATACACTCTATTTTCACAGTCAATAATGGAAATTAGCACAATGTTGAAATTGTTGGGGTTTTTTAGTCATTTTGCAAAGGATATTTGTTAGACTTAAAAGCCGGAGTGGCCAGCCACAGAAGAATAAAGATTGTGGAGAAGTTCAGATTCCAGCATATCACTGACCCTGAACATAGAGCCAAAGTCTGAGTAGAACGGTCTAGAAGAAAGCAGCAACAAACCAGGAACCGGGTGGGAATGTGCTATGAGCAACATAAGCTAGTAATCTTAGTAATCTGTTTGCTAAATGTCGTGTAGTTTCTCATGTGTGAAATAATAATGAGCTTTGATTTAGTCAGAAATGCAAATGTCAACTAACCCTCTTTTAAATGTAAGTCATAGTAGGACTTGAAGTGAATGGCAGCCACACTGGAATTTGAGCGGCCAATCAAACCTCGTGTTTGCTCACCAGTATGCTCCGTCAGGGTGGTGGAAATCTTAAAATTGTTGACTGTTCAATACACTGTCTCCCATATTTATGACAAGCAGATGAAAACAAGACACACACATTCAACATAAAATTAATCTTGGAATCTTAACCCCCAAAGAATAAATAAATAGAAATAAAAATCATGTGGAGAACAAGCAGCATTTCATTTTTATTGTTAGGCATAAAACTGGATCTGCATGCATCACTTAAGAGAACCAGCTAACTTCTCCAGGCTGACTGTGGCATGGCATTGTCTGCAGCAGCGGTGGTGGTGGTGGTGGGGGGGGGGGGGTGGGGATTTTTTTTGGTGTTTCTCCCTGGCCGCCCGGGGGTTGTGTGGGTGTTGCCCCCTACGACTGCAGGGTTTCAGGCGCAGGGCCGGAAACTTCTGAGAGATGCCTGGGCTGGCAGCGGGGAGATTGACCTCTGACCCCCCCTGACTCGGTAACCCCAGGGGTCGTAGAGCTGAGGGCTCTGGCAACGGGGAGAGGCCGTAATTGATGTGGAGAAAGAGGGAAGCCTGGATGGGTGGGGGCGAGGGGGGGGGGGGGGGGGGTGGTGGGCTGCTGGAAGCAGAGGCGACAGCAGGGACTGTGGAGAAACCTGAGGCCCCTGAGATAGGTGGGAGTGGGCGAGCTGATGAGAGCTCTGGTGTGTGTCCTTGGGTCTGTGGTGCTGGTCTGGTGGTCCTGTGGGAGGTAGGGTGGCTGCCAAGGTGGCAGAACAGAGTTTCTGACTAATTAACTGAACAAAATGAGGAACAGGGAAGATAAAATAAAAATCTTTATGATGCGTAAATGAAAGAACTTCAACTATTTCATCATCGGAAAACATCTTTCAAAGGATTAGATTAAAAAAACCCAAATAAATCCACTGGACATGTCTCCAAATCACTACAAGATAATGTTACCATTTGAGTGCTATCTTGGGTTTTACCCTGTTTCTATGACAACTACTAGACACTTTCTATCTGCTAACCAGCTTGAGAGTGACTAAGACTGAGCTTTAACAAACACCCTATCTGGGTCTTGGCTAAAACAAAGAGCGCATGTGTGGAAAAGCATCTCATGCTGATGGTTAAGTACGGCGGAAGATCTGTGATACTGTGTGAATGCTTCTCTTATAAAAGACATGGAAAAAACAAACAAAAAAAGCCGAATCGGCAAATGACCAATTATATGTTTCGCTGAAGAGATCAAAGAGTTATCGCTGTCCTGCATCACGGTGCCACAATTTTAATAAGTATTACATTTAACGCAGATTTATCCATGCGCAGTCAAAGCTCTAAATCTTTTTTTTAGCTACTTGTCAAAAAAGTTAAGGTCTGTGCAGAGTTTTTGCAAGAAAGTCACAGTTGCTCTTTCTTCAACTGAGGGTCAAAGGGCAAAATGAACTGCTGGAAGTAGATGGGAGGAGGGGGGAGGAGAGGAGGAGAGGAGGCAATGGCTGACAGATGTTTACCCGACTGCACGTCTGCAATCAAATGAAGAAGGCAGCAAGACCTTGTGTGCGACTGCGCCACAACACGTTTGGTTGGCCATTATTTGCCGACTGTCACCCCGAGGTGGCTTTGGCCTGTTCCACCAGGGAGAACCTTCTGCACCGTCTATACCCGACCCGATCTTCTCCTTCATGAATCAGCCGTCTGATTGACTCTCGCAGACGATCCCTCTGAGCTCCGACGTCTGGCAGGTTACTCTCAAGTTACGAGCGACGTCGTGCAGATCGTGTCAAAGCTGTTGTTTTAGAGGAGCGGGTGAGGTGAGGGGGTAAACGCCGTATGATGTTTGGGCTGGAGAGCGATTCAGGGTTTCCTGTCCGCATCACGGCACTCTGGAGGATTCCAACCCTGCCACGGCGTTGAACATAAATATGTCCTCCTGTGGCTATAAAAACACACTCAAAGAAAATAGTTGGGGGGGGAGGTGTGGGTGGGGTGCAGGGGGAGGTAAGGATGATCAAGTCTGATCCAGGTTTTTTTCTGTTTCCGCTTATCTAGTAATTCTCAGAAGAGGCCACAACAGTTTGTTGTTCGAGATACGAGAAACAAGGTGGAGCACATGCTAGTCTCCCACGTTAAATTGCTGAATTGGAGGATTGGAAAAACAGAGAAACAAACAAGCAAAACTATTCTTAGCTGGAAAATATGACCACAACTCATAAAGTCTAGCCACTTAATACAGAACCTTCTTTGGTGTGTGTGATTAGGGCATCTAAAACTGATTTAAAATCTTCTCTCCGAGATGGTAAAACAGCAACCCCACAGGACATGTTGTAAAATGAAACGAAGTGGAAAGAACGCTCCACACTGCCACAGAGAGTGCTGAAACCTATGATGAAAACAAAACACAACGGTAATATGCAAGCGGAGACGGGCCGGAGTGCCTGTACGGACCTAAGCGGACGTAGGTCCTCGCCGTCGCCGGCCAGCCTGAAAGCAAAAGACAGAGACGTGTGTACAGCGAAGGAGTCAGAAACTTCAAACATGGTCATGTGCTGCTGGTGCTTGACAGACTGCAAAAAGCACACCTCTGATCTCTTGTTTTAAACTAGTGATCCCCATAGCTAATATCCATGATACAGCATGCCTTGCGAGTCTCTTCGGCTTTCAGAAGTGACACCATTATTTTGAAAGGTGGGGGAGGCATATAGTGTGTGCGTGTGTGTGCGTGTGTGTGGGGGGGCACGGTGCTGGTTTCACGGGACTGTGACTGGGACAGTGTAACGCCGATGAGGACTTTATCCAGTCTGTTGTGATTACGATGGCGGGACAGAGGCACCACCCCCCTCATCCTCGTACCATTTTATCTCTTTGCTCCATCTTTTTCTTCTTCTTGAGGTTTTTCATCCTTCAGGTGAAAACATGCAAGAAGCCTTTATAAAGATGAACTTCAAACCTTTTCAATCCAAATTTATGTACATAGAATTACAAAATGTTCTCGTTGTCCTTGAGCTTTTCAATAGTTTAGAAATACAAACTTCAATTTATTTTTCTAAGGTTTGTGTGAGATAAACCTTTCAAAAGTAGTGACACATAGTACAGTGGAAGAAAATCACACCTGACTTCTTTATCCAGCTCTGCACACCTAGAGGGTGAATTATTTTCACTTCTGACATAAATATATACTTTGGCCAAATCATTTCAATTGTGTATTTAGACTCTTTGTGGTGCTGAAAGATTAACACCGTCCATCGTCTCCAGTCTTTTGCAGCCTGCAGCATGCTTTCTTCCAGAATCCAGTCTGCATAAAGCTCCCTATACCGTGATGCTGCCCTGAACCATGGATGATGGTGCCATTAGGGTGATGTTCAGTGTTAATTTTCCACCATACTTCTTGTTTTGCAAGAAGGTCATGCAAAACTAGAAGGTCATGATGACTGAAAAAGATTTGATGCTCTGGTTTTAATTTTCTGATGTCAGATTATAGGGGGATAAGTTCAAATGCATTACAGGCTCTGATTTTTTTTTAAAGATTTTTATTTGTGAAAAAAAAAAGACTTTTGACAAGATGTGAAAAGATTAACAGAAAAAAACAATACATTTGCCAAGCTAGTCCGTGCCGAAACGGTGGTGGAACTATGTGCTCCCACATGGGTCTGTATTACTTTCTCTAAATATGTGACCCTTAAAGTAACATAATCAGTAGGAACTTGAATTTGAACATCTTCTCTTCCATAGTTGGTGATATTTCTATGTAGATCTGGTCATAAAATTAACAAATCTATTGCAGCAAGATGGTCTCAAACTGGACTAATCTGAGAAATCCAACTGAAAAATCTTAAATACATTATCTAGTTAAATCTTATTTTGATCAGATTAAAGGTAAATTTGAGCTTTTTGCTAACAAAAAGGATGAATATGTGGAAAACTACATTAAGCCTATTGTTGAGCATGGAGGAGGATCTGTGATGCTTCTGATCTGTTTTTCTTTCAAATTCACCTCTAAAGCTTCAAATACCAGGATATTTTACTTTAAAATGCAGTGGCCTCTGTCAGTAAGCTAAAAATGGGTCCTCAATACATAGATATATTTCATGAGGCACAAATGTCATCTTATTCCATAACTATCTTATCTCCCTTGACTAAATCAAACAGAAAACTTGGGTGAGGGAAAAGATCCTTCTACGTGTTCTCCAACACTGTTAAATTAGTGCTTTCCCAGTGTCAAGAAGATACTGTATTAAAGTAGCGGGATGCAAGTAATTATTTTTCATTTAAAAATGAAATAAAATGCCTTACATCTTTAACATTTTTCCCTGCTGAGTAAATGTACTCAAATTAAAGGTTGGATTGAAATCTTTAGTTTAAGACTCTGCTACTGCAATACAAGATCGTTTAATTTTTAAAGACCTTTCAAAAGCAATAAATGTGTCATGCTCTGCATATTATTAACCGCTATGAGCTTTTCCATGATTATTTCGGCAAGTAGAAGTCCCTCGGCGGTACGTGCCCATAAAACGTTTTGCTTTAAACCTGCAGGTAAACGAACCTTCTATTCAAGCGAATTAAAACATCCTGAGAACCATAAAAAACCCCCCAGAAAAACCCACGTCAATAGGGCTTAATAAAATTAAAATAACCATGTTTTTTTTGTAGTAGTGGAGGTCTATCTCATCCAGCTGAGGAAGGATCAGAGTATTGTGCAAACTGATCATAAAGCTATCACGGTTGTAAAAGTAGAAAGAAAAAGAAGAAAAAAAAACATTTTAAAAAAATCAGGCCAGTTCCCAAAACAGATGAGAAAGAGATCATTCTGTACCAGAAACACAGGACACAGAAACACTGGGGGGAAAAAAGAAGAAGCTGCGAATGTATTACGACTTAAGGCCAGCAACGTCATCTGCAGCACATGTGGAGGTGGCGTGATGGCACGAGTGCGCTCGGCTTCCAGTGAGGCGGAAAAGCAAAGGGATATACTGTCTGGTGAAACAGTGACAAACCCAGCAGAGCTGACAGGAAAGGGCTCCGCAGTTCAGATGGACAGAAAACCAAAACATACCGTTAAGGCAAAACCCGGAGTTACTGAAACTAAGGAGGTGTAATGCTCTGCAACGATCCAGCAAATCCCCTGATCTGAAACCAACTGGTCTGCACTTCACTTGCCAAAAATTCAACTGAAGCAGGAAAGCCTGCAAAGGATAAATGTGTTTACCAATTTGAACCCATAAAAGTGGAAAGTGCTACATCTAAAAGGGCTGCGAAGGAGGCTGAATATGTTTTAAGAGACGGCTAAAATGATCGTTGCCCGTGTATCCGTCAACTTTCTCTGCAAATGTTGAGTGACATCTCCGCTTAATGCTTGAGCTGGGTTTTTTTTTTGTCATTACATTGTGTTTGAATTCTGTTTTATAAATACGT
This sequence comes from Poecilia picta, assembly GCA_033032245.1. Lineage (NCBI taxonomy): Eukaryota > Metazoa > Chordata > Actinopteri > Cyprinodontiformes > Poeciliidae > Poecilia > Poecilia picta. The sequence continues at coordinate 19,218,843 of CM065363.1, read as the reverse complement.
GTGCTTCTTGAAATCAAACTGCTGAATACTTAGTGGGTAAGTATTCACACCCCTTAAACCTTTTCACATCTTGATCCAGTACAACCACAAACTTCGTCGTCCTGTATTGGGATGTTGTGTGACAGATCAACAACAATGACAACAAAACACACCTTATAATTGTGAACAAGAAGAAAAATTACATTTATATATTTTTGTATTTAAATATCAGAAAAGATGGGCATGCGATCCAGTCCACTTTTCTCTGATAGCTCTAAATAAAATCTAGTGCAACTGATTCCCTTAAGAAGTCTAATTAGTAAACAGAGACTAGAAACACTTCAAATGGTGGCACTAGCAAACAGAAATTAAAGTAAGTAATGTTGATGTGGGTACTTTCACACCTCGCTTGGCTCACTTTCACACCGCAATGATCCAAGCCCATTGGAAAATCTGTTCACTGTGATGGTGCTGCAACACAAAGTACTGACGGTAACGGCACAAAACCCTCAGCAGAAGACATGAGCCCAACTTCCTTCTTCACAAAATGTAAACAAAAATGGAGCAGTGTCAGCTTTTAGTGCTTGTAGCATTTCTCTTTTGTCTCTCTTAAAAGATGACAAGCCGTTTCTCTCTCCAGGAAATTGACTTTCACCTTTGTTTAGATTGTATTTGCCCAGAATGCCTGGCGCTATAGTCCACTTCCTGGTCTTTGGATTAGCAGACGCTTGCATTCACATAAGCATTCAAACCATGGCAAAGTCTACTTCAACTGAAATGAGACCTTTAGGTTTTTTAAATCTAACCCCAAACTAGTAATTCAACATGTGAAAATGGACAGTGCATTGCGGAACTGCTGGCCTACCTAGTACGTGACCATCCACCATCCATGCAAATTTACATGAGATCTTTAATCAAGGAATCAGGTAATTTGTCTGTGGTAACTCTGGAGGAGCTGCAGAGATCCACCGCTCGCATGGAACAATTTAACAGAACCTAACTTCACAAGTGGCGAGAAAAAGTGAAAAGTTTTAGGATGTCCTGTGGAAGACTTCACAAACGGGCCACGTCCCTAAATTTAGGAGTGTTGCTGCTGGAAGGCAAAAACATAAAACCTCTTTATAGAATCTCTCCATCCTATCTGGGCTGCAGCTATTTTGAGAATAAAAATGAGTATTTTTTAATTTAATTTTTATATAGTACACCATATGTTGCCTACAAATATGTAATAAGTAAAGAAATTGTGCACAAGTCTGGACACTGCTACAGCACTGGACCCTACTTGTGCACCAAAAAATCCATACGCAAAACAGTCTGTTTATTTTAGGCCACCTCCGTATGTGAAATGTAATGGACGAGCTCATATAAAGGGAAATGCAGACGGAATAAATGAAGGATTTTCAGCTTGTTAAACAGGGCATTAGAGAGTTTGTGACTGAGGGTTGTCAGCTATAAAACCCCACTGTTCAGCTGCATTCAAGTTTTAGTGCATTGGCTCATGGGCTGACAGCTTTGCTGTTAGGCTGTCGTTTCGGGCCATGCTTTGGGGCATGCTTTATGCTGCTCATTTGGCACTGGGGCACTTTCAGGACTCGCTGGAGGCAGATTTAAGGAACAACTAGGCAATAAATGAAAACAGGCTTACCTCGTCTAATCTGAGGAAAATTAAACAGCGCGCGGAGTAAGAAAGCGAAGCACGAGTTGGGCTCTTTCTCTTCCTCGTATGAGTTTGAGCGTCTCTCGTGTTTGGCATTTATCTGCAAGAAGTCAGAAACTTAGGGCTTTTTGACCAGATGGAAGGCAAATTGGTTTTGTGCATGTTAATTGCTTTCAAGTTTTCCAAGAAACAAACAGACATGTGTTTGAAATCTGCACATCTCACATCTGAAGAAATGCAGGGGCATACATGTTGAGCCTTCGTGCATGAGCACACAAATTTATTATTGCTCCTTAGGTCTGGATTAGATTTCTTTCTGGAGCTTAAACAATTTAGGCAGCCATAATGACCTCCACATGCTAAGATATTTTCATATTTCCAGCGAAGTTGTGCTTGTTGTTCTCCGTATTCGTAGCAACAAAGCCATCTGGAATAACAGCACCGCTCTAAGCCGAAAATTGAAGAAGAGAAACAGATGAGCAGGAGAATAGAGCTGGCGAAACATAAAAAGTGACTATTTTGTTCTCTACACGGTGAAACATTCCCGCTCATGTGTTTTGTCATCGATGTCTATGTACGTATGTTTTCAAGTTGAAAAATTTTGAGTCATTGATTTGACAGATGAAAGAAATTTAATTTCCACAGAGAAAAATAGAGAACGCAACAGCAGCTTAACAACATTGTGGCTCTGAGCATGGTTTAAATAAACATATTTTAAAATATGTTATCAATGATTATCTGTTACACACTTTTTAACATTTAGATTTAGTTCCACCAAGTGAGAAAACTGCTAGGATGTGCTGCAATATTTTTAGCTCTTCCTATAAAGAAATGCTCAGCAGAGAGCCGCTGAAACAACTGAAGTTGAACATTTCAAGCAAGGCAAAGTTTGTAAGGCAGGAGGATGACTTTCTCTGCAAGTTCGCCAGAGTCGGGAACCACAATGAAAAGTTTCAAGAGCTGAACTGTTTGTTAAACATTCAATCACTGGGAGAACATGCTAATGATGCAATGCTATCATTAGCACACATTGTATACATAGGCACCATCACATTTGCTTTTACTGCCTGGCATTAAAGCCGATTTAACATTTCCTGTTTGAAGTTAGTAAAGATTAGGGCGGGAGAGGTAGTTATTTCTTAAATGCCTAAAAACGGAGAAAGATAAATATCTTCATTTTTTAAAATATTTTCTTAAAATTCTATAGGCTTACATACAATAGGATTAACAGTTTGTGAAACCCCAAATGATGATGTCACGGCTCTGTAAGCTTACAATAAGTTGATTAGGAGATGAGTACTCTTTCTATCTGATTGACACCTTTTAATATAAAATCAAGCCCAGAACAAAAACAAAACACATTTTGAAGATGTTAGCTGGAAAAAAAAATCCACATTGAAACTATTGCTGTGATGACATAACCCAAGAGGCCACAGAGAGAGAGAAAGAATTAAGCCATTACTCTAAAAGCAACTTCAAAAAGCTAGATTACAATTTGCACACAGGAACAGAGACCTCAGTTTATGGAGACATGCTGTGTGGTCTAATGAGAGTAATATTAAGTAGTTTAGCCATAAAAGAAAAAGAAAGGACACCGTCTCAGCTGTGGGATGGTGTTTTTTTTTCTTCACGAGGAACTGGCGTACTTTGTAAACCAGATGGCATCACAAGAAAAAAAACATATGGTAAAATGGAAGTAGCATCTTAAGACATTAGCCAGGAAGTTAAAACTTGAACACAAATGGCTCTGACAAAAGTAGGACAATGACCTAAAGAATATCACCTAATTATTGGTGTCTGAAAGACAACAAAGTTGATATTCTAGATTGGCCAACATAAAGCCCTTAATGTTGATCCCTTAAAAAGACGTTATCTCAGCTTGAAAGGTCAGCAACTTGACTTAGTTGGATTAGTCCTGTTATGAGGAACAGACTCATATTCCAACAGCTGCTCAAATTAAACATGTTAAAAGGCAATTTTATCAAAGATTACGAAGATGTTTAGCTCCTGACCTGAAAGAAAAGCCTCTGCGTCTGTCTTTCTCTGAAGAACTAATGAGCGGGAGGAGAAACTCTTCTTATCTATCGATTCAGTATTTTTATCACAGACATTAGGCTGTTGTTGTGTTATTAGCTAGCTGCTAGCTAACGACTTTGCTAGCAAAGCAAGATGACTAAAAAGCTTCTTCCCTGTGTCGTTAATGAGAGCAGTCATTTTTCAGCATTGCTTGTGCAAAAGGGGTTTATCGCCCGTCTTAAATCATCTCCATAATGGACATATGTTTTCTAATTTCCTTTGCTGCATAATGTACATTGCATTTATTCTAGCGTTAGGTAAATGTATCTTGAAGGAGAATAGCACTTAAATTAAAGTCCAACAAGGATTTTCATTTAGAATTAAAAATAACTCGCTCTGAACTATCATGATAGATATAATGTAATATTCAATCAAGCTGCTCCTGTCCAATAAAAGCGCGTCATTAATGAAGGGGAAAGAACTCGATTCAGATTTTAAGTAAGTTTAGGGTCTGGTTCACGGAGTGTACAGTTGAATTTGTTTCACAATTACTCAATAAAAAAACAACTAACCTCAGTTAAGTAAATGATCAAAACATTTGAAATTGTAATGATTTCTTTTTTAAAAAAAATGTTTTGTTTAAAAAAACTTTTTTATATTATTAAATACCTCCTTTTTTTCTCATGAAGTTAAAAAGTTATTTGCAAAACAAAAACTTTTATTTGCTCACATCAGGAATCTTTTGTTGCAATGTTTAGGCCCTGGTCTGTGATTCAAAGCAAAACTTTGAATCACAAAAACTTTGAATAGTAAGCAAAGATTTGTGACATGTGCAAAAAATGTTTAACTAATAATTTTTTCCCTTCAAGAAACAAAAATTTGTGATTTTAATTTAAATAAGTGTTTAAGCCAAACTATTTTTGTTTGAAAAAGTTGTTACAATTAAAAATATTTTGATCACAATTTTATTCAATTGAGGTTAGTTTTTTTATAGAATAATTGTGAAACAAATTGAACCCCAAAGCAGAGGTCTTATTTTCTCTTAAATTAATATTATGTTGTGCTACGACCTGAAAAACATATTGGTTTAAACACAAGGGTAAAGAATTGGTAGTGTGGTTTAATATAGTGTTCTGATCATAATTCATTATATTTTGCTTTTTTCAGTTCAAAGATGCCACATATAGAAAGACGTCAGAAAAAAAAGAAAGGATCTGCTATTGGCAGCCAAAGGTGGTGGATTGTTGACCAACTGGGTCAGAACGAGGACTGTAGGTAAGAACAAAGAAATAAAAGTTCTTACCATCTCAACATGCAGCTTTTGGTAGAGAACAATATATTTAATATTACAAAGCAACTGTTATGTTTTTATTATGTTAAGATGTAAAAACTCTAGTTGTATATCTCACCATTTGTAATTTATCAGTTTATTAAACTCTAAAAACTCTGTGACTTTCTTAATATTCTGTCCTAAAATGTGGCTAGATGTGCCCTTTTTTTGAGTGCCTGCCCCTTTACTGGTTTCTGCACAACACTGAAATTAAGGACTTAGCTATTCATGTTCAGTATACTTTATTGCTCTTGACAATAGAATACAAAGCTTCTTCTTTGCAAATTGGTAAAAAAAATTGTTAGTCCACAAAATTCTGACCCAGTTAATTTATTAAAGTATGGTAAAAAAAGGGAAGATTTTTCCCTTATTGCCACGCTGCAATAAGTGCAACTGAACTCCTAAGAAGAATGTTGATGGATCAGAAAAGAAACAGCGGATGTCTTCCAGCCTCTCCTCTTGTCCTTAATAACAGCAGCAAGTCCTTTCGAAAGCTGCAACCCACTGATCTCCAAGTGACACGTATCTGTGAGCAGCCATTCCGAGCGCTCTGAGCATTCATGCCAGGCACTCCAAGAATCTGTGGACCGTCATGGTGTAATAACAGCCCCCTGGTTGCTCTTGCCGATGGACAAACCTGTCAGCAGGCAACATATCACAGGCAGAGGCGGGTTCCTTCAGCAGAACAGCCTGTTCTCTCCAAAGATGGTCCGCATGCTGATGTAAACTGACGATCTGTTGGTTATGGAAATATGTTATTAACCTCCAGATGACAGTGTGTAAACAAAGAAGTCTCAGCTCAGATGGGATTCTCATTATTAAAACGTTGCCTGCGAAAGTCAAATTGGCGGAGATGAAAAGGCTGACACGGACTGACTCAAAAGCTATATTTCCATTTCGTTGTGTTCTCTTTTAATGCACCTTTCGTTATTTCTCTCAACAACCTTTAAACCTGTAGCTTTTTGACCACAACATGGACAAAGCAGACACAAGAGACTCAGCTAGCCTCAGAGAGAATAAATCAAAAAGAAAGGGAGTCTGTGTGCGAGACGATATAGTCATCCGTCACAGTTTTGTCACACTGACTTTTTCACTCCAAAGGAGGGCTTTGGCAAGTACGGCAAGTGTTTTAACAAAATCTAAACCACCAATCTAGAACTCGGTAAGTCCATAAGAAAAGCAGACAAATAAAAATCACTTCTAATGGTTCTAAATAGTTGTTTTAATTAGGTTAAATGGTGCTTTTAGACATTCTGTACTTGAAGACCTGATAACTATCATAGCTTGTTGATAACTAAAAGACTTTTGGTTGATGATCCTGTTGTAGCAAAAAAAATATTTACGGCCTGTTGTTTTTGTTCTTTACTTTTTTCATACAACCGTGATATTTAGGCATCAATCTTGATCAGTCTAGATTGATGTCTAGCTTAATGTCATGCTGAGCTCTACATAGCTCAGCATGACATTAAGCAACACTATTATTGGGTCAGTATAGCAGTAGGTCATGCAGTTCCTCCAATGAATTCACTGTATTTCTTCTCCAATTGGGGAAAAAACCCTCCAAAGGGAGTTACCCGGGATCACCCTGATCAGATCATCCCATCTTGATCAACAATTTTTGAAGAAGAAGACCAAAAGCTCAACTTTGAATCTACCTGGGATGATGAAGACCCCTCACCTTATTTCAGAGGCTGAACCTAGCCACCTGGTAAAGGGAGCCCATTTCAAATGGTAAATGGACTGAACTTATATAGCGCCTTATCTAATCATTTTTGACCACTCAAGGCGCTTTACACTGGAGCCACATTCACCCATTCGCGCTCACAAACGCTCACACATTTATACACCGATATGCAGCTTGGTGGGCAATTTGGGGTTGGGTGCCTTGCTCAGGGGCACGTCGACATGTGGCAGGAGGAAGTTGGAATTGAACCTGTAACTTTCCGATCATGAGATGACTACTCTATCCACAGAGCCACAGTCGCCCCACATATCAACCACATATGCCGTTCTTTCTGCCATCATCCGTATCTCATAACCATACAGAAGAAGGCTGGAATGCTGACGGGTCTGTAGATTTTGGATTCAGCTTTGCAGGCTGTAGCAACACCAGCAGGAACACAGTCTGCCGTGTCCTGTCCTATCATCTCATCAAAAAGTCACAATGAAATTTAACTTCCACCGGAGGTAGAGACTCTGCTCTCAGTTGCTAAGTTCTTGTTAACTCCAAGCAGAGATGGCTCTGATTGCTGCTGACTTCAAAATCTCTTGATTTTCCTCATGTGCATTACTCATGCAACTCACTTATTGGAATATATCTGATGTAAACCTAATTGCTGGTGTTTTAGCTGTGATTTCTATGACACAATGTGAAAAAAAACCCTGAAGTGTTTTGACAGTAATCTACATACAGTAGAAATTGCTTTTATTTATTTTTTTACTATAATTTTAGCCGACTGAAACTGAACCATTACTCACAGTGCAAGCCTTTGTCTCTTTTGTTTGAGTGATCTTGTTAAATTAGCTTGAAACAGAAGGGCGCTTACTTGTTGCCAAGGCATCTCTGTAAGCTATGTGCGGTTGTGCCAGAATAAACCAGACAGAGTTTATTCATGTGCTTATCTTCATTTGTGTTGTTTATGTGTGCCTAATTGCTACCAAGACTTATACATAAATGTGGTTTCTCTTTGGTTTCTTTGTGCATATTGCTCTTGTGTGCTGATGGGAACGAGAGTCTTCTCTGGTGTGCAGATGCCCCACAGTTGCTTGCCTGCAACGGGAACTTCTGGGCTGCACAGGGGAGGGGAGGGGCAGGACAGGGGATTGGTAAGGCCGAGGCTTACAGTCTGCCGGGAATCGTGCTTTGTCTCTGCACACTTGTGTGCTTTCACACAGGAATAAGCACTGATTGCCTGGCATGGCATGTCCTTAATCCAAGCTTCTGCGTTTTGCCATGCACGATGTGCATGGTTTTTGTCACACGCTCAGCTTGCTTATGAATGTTTCGAACCTGATCTTGGATGATGTCATATGCAGCTGCTGTGTGGCTGACAGACAGTTTCCGCACCACAACATGGGGCCCTATGGTCTCCCTGTCAGGCAGATTGGCAGGTGAATGACACCAATGAGAACCAGCAGTCCCTCTCTCTAGGAGCCAGGCACTGAGTGGCAGCCAGTAAACAGCCAGAAAGAGCGTCTCTGAACCTGAAAGTAATCTTTTTAACTCGCTCTCTTTTGCTTTCTCTTTTCTGAGTCACTCTTTCTCCTTTTCCCACTGGCCTCTCTTTCCTTTGCCTCTCTTTGGCTTCTTCTCATCTTCTCACCGCCTTTGCAAGCCAATCTTATTCTTTTTCTCTCTGTGGGTATTTTCTGCTTCCACTGAGAGCTTCTGTCTTTTTTTTAAATGTCTGTAGTTTATCCCCCCCCCCCCCCCACTCTTCCTTTCTCCTTTTCCTTCTGCCTGTCATTGCTTCATGCTGCCTTCTATCACTGTGTCAGTGACTCTTAAGAACAAACTTGACAACCTCCGACTTGTGCCTTTCAGTCAAAGATCGGATGGAAAGTGTTTTAAACAGAGCATAAAAGGCGCAGGAGTGTTTGAGAGAAACTTCAGACTGTGTACGTGTGTGTTCGTGAATCACGGCAGTCAATTAAACAGTTTATTCTGGTTGTCGGTTTTTCCGTGTTGTCTCCTTTTTTCCACATAAAAAGCTGATCTACCCAAATCTGGTGGTTTCTCAGCAAAGACAGCTTGGTGATCATCACATTTTGAAATCGTTATATGGGTGAGTTACTTTGATGCTCAGTTGGCGTTGAGAATTCATCCAGTGTGTGTATTCCACCCTCACCCGTTGTTCCCCCCCACCCTTGACTCCATTGCTTTTTACTCCCGGAAAAATCCGTGGACAGCCCACCCAAGCGCCTTTCAGCCTGGCACTCTGCCCGAGGCCCACACTCCCATCTGACCCATGATCACAGGACCCAATGCCCTGGCCCCCCCTTTGCGTCCATGGACCCCTCACCTCTTGATCCACTGTCCCACGCTCCCTTTGGCTTTTTTTTACTCACCAAATAAGCCAGAACATAAATGTTCTTATCCAACATGCAGGATGTTTTGTACCTATGTAGTGGCAATAATCTATTGTAATTCAGACATTTTGAACAAAGGTTACTTAAAAAGTTATTAATATGTTACCTGTACTAGATAAATTTCTTGACATCTTTATTTAGTATACCATGGATTACTTCAATTCCAGATTACCGGACCTGAAGGCTAAAGAAGACATCTGTTCCCATGAAGGCAGAGACCAACTGAGTGTCTTCACACAACTCTCTTCTCAAAAACATCACAGCTGTCTATGAAAACATTTATGGACTTTAAGCTTCTCTCATTGCAATAGAGACTTGCTTAAAGAAAGGCTTTGTGTACAAAGCAAATATATATTGGCCTTGTATCATCAATGAAACAGCAAAATTAAACATGTACAGTGAATAGAAAATGTAAAGTGTTTCATGTTTTCTTTACCACTTTTGGTTAAGATGGTCACTTTGATCAAAAATGTTTTACATGTGATGTTTCAGTATAATCTATGCAAGAAGGCCAAAATTGTGGTTCACTGCCTCATACCTCGCTTTGCTGGGAAGAAAAAAAAGTATTGACATGTGTGTAAGTTATTATTTACGCAGTTAAATGAATAATAATAAAAAAAGATTTGCATTGTTTTACAAATCTAATTTAGTCTGGTACTCTCTTAGCATCAGGCCAAAGATACAGCTAATCTGGATTTAAACCTAATTAAGACGGCACTAAAGTTTTTAAATGTAGTTGCCATTTCAACTGCCAGTAACCTTTAAGTAGAAACTCACTTAGTAAATTGACCTACTTGCATTGGGTAGATATTTACACATGAACCACATGTATTTAAAAGAGAAAAGAATGTATGAATATATGAGAATTAGAAGGAAACGCTTCATAACGCTTCGGTATAGTCAAATTACAGATCATAAGTGTTAAACAGCCTCCTTCCACCCCTTCCTGGGTAAAGCACCATTGGTTTATCTGTAAATAATTAGCCAATTTAAACATTCCAATGATGCGAAAGAAGTCGACATATGGGGTTTCTCTTTCAAGCCATTTACTTCAGCCTCCACCACCAATTAATCTACAGTTTTATGAAATGGAGAGAATTACCGACTTTAGTTAAGATGCTAATTGCTTACAAATATCAAACATGCATTGATTTAGCGTTTCTAAACTGTTTTCACTAACCCAATTATCTATTTTCATGGGACATAGAGGTTGGAGGCGCTGTAGCATCCCCAGTTGGAAACAATTCCCAATTCTAAAAGTGACGCTCTATGAAACTTTATTGGCATCTTTTCCCACCACCTTGCTCAGCTCATTTAAAATTAGAATACCACATCAGACTATAAAAGGGCATATTTAATGCAGCAATGTGGTCTTTAAAAAGGAAGCTTAGTACCTGCTTAAATTGTGTTATTTTCTAACGTTTCTTATAATCTGAAAAACACGCCTCATCTGAACTCGTACTCTAACTCAGTGGATATGACTGTAAACAATTTTCTAGTAAATGCCCAGTGATGTAAACTGAGAAGGAATAAAACTGTAAAGAAGAGTTGAAGAGTCATTTGCAGGCTGTGAACCACCAATGATCTTTCAGTGTGGGGAATGAAACAGGGTGAGTATTTCAGCCATCTTAGTTGTCTGTTGCAGAGGTCAGGTGGTGCAAAGAAAACTAAAATATTACACTGGCTGAGGAGACCGATGTAGTATGAATTATTTTACAGGAGATTTTTATATATGTTCCTTTACTTGCATGTGTTTCACACAAGAAGATCCTTGGTGACACACCTCATCCAACTTCCCTTTTAACATGTATATATGAACTGGCTTCTGCATAAACAACTTTTCAATCCAAATGTGATGATGGATCAAATGTTCAAAAAATAGTTTTGGAGATTTTTGAGATCGAAGTTGTTTTAGATGTTTGCTTCAGACTTGACTTCTCTTAAAAAGGCCTTTAGCTTCAGCATCTCGAGTCATATTATATGGATTTCTAGTACATGAAGAAAGAGTTATCTGCACTTAAAAGCTTGTAGTTAAGCTTTTAAGTGCAGGTAGTTGCTATAGACTTGCTTCCTGTCTGCATGTCGCTTCGCTCTTAATGTTGCCAGCTCTAAATCCTACCTCCCAACCTCTTTATCACAATATGCTTGTGTCTCATTTGTCCATCACATCCATTCCATCCATCTTCATCTGCATGGCATCTCACTCGCTTAGTCAGTCAATCTTTTTACCTCGCAAGTGTTCATGTTGTCTCCCAGTGAATCTCTTGCTGTCTGTTTCTATCTCCTTCTTTGTTGTTTTTCTCTGTGTGCCTTCCTTTTTTGTTTTTTGGTCTTGTGAGAAACTCTTAGTGGTCTTTGTTGTGTGCCCAAGTCACCTCCATGGTGACCAGCTCTGAGTGACAGCTCCTAAAAAAGGTCTCTTCATTGCATGGGGCCCTGCAAGGGAATGCGGAATGTGTGTGTATTGAGAGAGAGAGTTTGTGGGTGTGTTATACATGCGAGCATGTACTAATCTACATGTGTGAGCGGTTTCTGCTCACCAGTGTCCATCCTCTCTTGTGGGTTCATTTTTCTTGTCGAAGTCCCGGAGTGATGTTTATCTCTGTGACATACACAAATAAACCAGGGCCGAGCCAATCTAAGCCCCGCAATCAGCGCTGTGCCGTCTACACTTCTGAAACTCTGTTTGTTTATCCTCTGTGTTTCCTTTGAACCTTCTGTGCCTCCAACGCGCACTCAGAGTTTTGGCATCTGAACTTATATAACCCGAGAGGAAGAAGGAACCGCAGGGCAGAGTTAGGTTTGTGGAGTTAGGTTTGTGACTTAAAAGAAAAAAAAAGAAGCTGTGTGAAAACAACTGTCAAAACCATAGTTTTCTGAGCCATAGTTTCATCGGGTGACCAGCGATGGAGTTCATTCAAAGCCATATCGCCATGAAACTCTTTGTAGCTCGGCTTATTTCTGCTCTAATCCAGGGAAGAAAACCCCTGCAGGCAATATCTGATGGAGTCAAACAGAGGAAAGCTTTTATGTAAGCATTTTGTTGTAATTATTTCAGTTCTGTAAATGCTCAAAACAGCAAAATCCTGCAGTCCACACTCAGTGCACTTTATCTTGGCAGGCCTTTTTTTCTGAAAAAAGCCACCATTACTCTCTGTCAGCCATTAGAGGCGAATATCTGAGCGGTGATTTTAATCAAAGTGATAACATCAACCGCTTTGTGGAATGGAAAACAGAATTGTCTAAATGCGAGGCTAAGCCGAAACTACCTCTGTGATAGCACGAGGCGGGGACAAGATGCGGTCATAAGTCGACATTTTTGATGGACAGAACAGATTTGATGGACAAACATGTTAAACCTCTGAAAACAGAGCAACATCAGCTGGAGTCTTAGATTTATTTTCCACATTTTACCATCTCTGGGCTAAAAGATGGAAATATGCGTCCCTAAATCTCTCGCCAACCCCAAGTCAAACATCAACACCCTCACAGTCCGAAACCTAAAGCCATGCAATAACATAACCAGTGGACATTCCACGGGACTCAGTGAGAGGGACTGTGCAAATGTAAAAACACTCACCATACAAGGAAACCCCAGAAAGTACTAGAGTGTAACGTTGATATTTTTAAGAACACTGATCTGAAACTGGAAATGAAACGACGGCTTTGCCTTCCCTGACTTGAAATTTCCAAACCGCATTACCAAAATACCCAAGTGCCGAAAGCAAAGATTGTTCTGAGGTAAGGAGCTGACAATCAAATTGGTCGTGTCCTAAGAAAAGCAGCAGGGAAAATCATCTTGGGCTTGGCAGTGCTTACACAGTTCAACTGGTGTTCATTGATTTTTCACTTTGCCACGTTAACCTCCAGAATTTGCAAGAAAAGGAGGAGGCATATGGAGACCTGTTATTTTTATTCTTAGATTCCCTAGTTATCGCCAAGTCTTTTTGAACTCTCCAGGCATCCTTTGAAAAGAGCCAGCACTCTGATTTTGGACAAAGATGGAGTGAGAGGCCAGTGACAGTTTTTTTTTAAAGTGACACCCCGGTGCCCCATCTTGCCCCATCTGTCCAAGTTATCAATCTCCGAGGCATTCTAATTACCCATAATTGGATTTAATTGCCTTTGATTGGCTGTAATTGGGCTGAGGGGCTAATCTGATTGAAGATCAGAGGACTGGGGGTCCTGTGTGGTTTGAGAGTGAGTATTCCCTTGGCCCCTGCACTGACCCAAGATGTTCACATCAAACGTATTTGTTTGTAGCACAGCTGATTGCTACCGGTTGCTGCCGTGAGATTTGGGAATCCATTTTCAAAGCAAGCGTTTGTTGGTTACTAAAACTTCCTGAAGAATGTGCCGAGTTTATACGAACTCAAATCTGTTCTTGTAAGCAGATAAATTTCGTCTCCTGTCTTGCAACTCTTTGCAGTGCTAAAAGTCACACATGCACACACGAGAGGTACCTCAAAAAGAGATGCGAGACGGCAAGAGAGATCATGAGTAAACAGTAATGTAATACAGCACTAATTCGAATCAGATTTTGTTGCCCAGAGCTGCTGAACTCCTAATTGTGCATGAAGCTGTCCAGAAGTCATGCTAGATTATAATATACTAGACAGAAAGAGAGAAGTGACTCTGCAGCATTTTGATTTGGTCTGACGAGGGACTTTGAGACAAGGCGAGCGGAGGGAGGAGAAGTGTTTGTGTTGGAAAGAGGGGGAAAAAAATCCCTCCCCGCCTTCCTTCTCGCTCTCTTTTTGTTCCCAATCTCGCTCTGCCCGTCGGCTTGATAGGCAGATGGAAGCGATTATACCGTAATAATAAACCATGGGAGGAAACTATGGGAGAGACGGAGAGATGACAGAGAACCAGAAGGAGGAGAAAGTGGAGAGACTGCTGCACACTCACGGGCCAGCACATGTGCGGATCGGGCCCCGCGGATCAGCGCCGGTGCTCATTTCCATCACCGTGACAGCTCAGACCTACCAGGAAAGAAATCAAGAATACGTCCTTTTCATCTGAGACATGCAGTTCTTTTCCTGCAGATGTGATATCTTTGATCACAGCTCGATTGGTCTTGATGTAGTGAGCCGTGGATTCTTACTTTCGGGTTTAATCTCCAAAAAAAAACCAACCTGTGCTCTATTTAAGACAACGAAATCCTCTCTCTTTTGTCTACCATTTCAGTTCTCAGCACTGGTTTTTAATGTTTATTGCACTCAGCCGCTTACAGTAGTCCTCCTGTGCTTTTTCCTTCTTCCTTCACAGTGAGTTTAACATCTGCCCCACAGGCATGTACCCCTAGGGTTCATGCACATTTTTTTAATGTCAAAATGCTATACTTCTCCAGACTCAAATTTCACACAGTTCTCAGTCCTTTGTTGACGGTTTCTAAAAGTACAAACATGAAAGTTTAGCACGCAATTATCGCACATTTCTTGGGTAGGGTTTTTAAAATGGAATCAACAATAACCAGAAAGTAAGACAGCATGGATGGATGGATGGGCGGCAAACTTAACAGAGGACATGACTCCAAACATTTTTTGCAACCACAGTTAAAATTGTCCAAATGGGTACTGGGTTATGGTTTTGACTCACCCTGGTCAAAGTTTCTCCAAGCTTCCTACATACAAGGCGCAATATTTCTCTTTGTTAAAGAATTGCATTCACCACAAGAGGAGCTCGACCGTGACTGCTCAATCACCATGAAGTGGAATTATGGGCAACATAATATGCAATCATTGAGTCAAAGGAAGTTTGAATTAACCAGGTACCAACAATTTTGGCCTTTCTGATACCAGAGGGTTTCACAAAATTAATATCTTAACCACAAAACCTGACTGGCAAGCTGAAGTGGTCAGGAGAAAAATGACTCTCCTTATAAAGGCCTTGACATACCTGTTTGCAGTCATGTATGCTTGGGCATTGCAAATAAGCATGTGGCCCTATGCATGTTCTCTTTAGCTCTGCTGAACCGTAATGTTACCCTCAGAGATATATCCTATTCTCTATAGCCTCTTAGAGGGAGATGATGAGCTCTTTTATATACTGTGTAGTAAGTCTTCTTTAGTCAAGGCAGCACCTTCTGATTGGGAGTATTACTGTACCTGCCAGAGTGTACAGCCAATGGAGTCACGAAAATCTGGCCTGCAGGCAAACAAGATGTTGAAATGTACTTTGCCCAAGCTTTGCAGTTGAGTGGTACAGCTGACAAGGAGGTACGAATTAGGCATAAGTGAAAGCTCAAAATCCACAGGTTGCCTAACGCGATGGAAGAACGGGAGAGGCCTACCAGCACGGAAAAAACACTACCCGCTCAAGAGTCATACCTCCTCATTGTGGCATCGCCATTGAACACAGACCAGTGCTCATTTACTACAACATGTCAGCCATCACAAAAAGCCCCAGGCATCGGTCTAAATGTCAAACCTTGACTGCAGGACAGATATGGAAAAAACATGAGACACCTGCATGGAGGCGGGGTGAATAACACCAACATCAAGCAGCGAGAAAGTCTTTGTTGGAAAAGGAGAGAGAAGTTGATGAGGCTGGGGAGGAAAGGGGTGGGAGGTTGAGTGGGTTAATGTGAAGAGTGTGCTTATGCATGAATGTCACGTGTGTGCGTGCATGTGTGTGTGTGTGTTTGTATGCATCATGGGCAGCTGGTGTGCGGATGAGGTGGAGAGAGCTGTCATCCAGAGGCATGACACCCTTCCTCCCCCCCTACAGTCCACCCCCTCGCCTGTAACCTCTCACCCCTCACCCTTACAGCAGCATAATACGTCTGTTGAGGGACTGGGTTAGGCAAGGTGGCTTTTTGCTCACATCAGCATCCTCTCTGTCCTCCAAATTGCCTATGGAAGCAGTGAGTGCCACGAGCGCGTGACTGGTACATACCTGCTTTGTCTGCTTTCCACGGCAGCAGCATTTCTATAGCCAACTGGCAATTGCAACATTTACATAAATTGGTGGATTTTATAATTGAATGCCTCAGGGTGTGCTTAAACCAGAAAGGCTTTTTGTATGTAGTGCTGTACGTAAAATCCATGAAGGCAACTGTGGAGTTACGTTTGATTTAGAATGACATACACTATGCTGCCATCTTCTTACAGGTACACCAGTCTACAAAATACACGACAGTCTTCTTCAGTGCAACGTAAATGTTTGGTAGTTAAGGTCAAAAGTTCCTACAATGCTGATGCATCTCAAGTGGCAAATTCATGTGCCTAATGTCCTTATTATGTAAATGTCGAGATGCATACGAGAAAGATACAGAT
The DNA here is from genome assembly GCA_033032245.1 of Poecilia picta. Classification (NCBI taxonomy): domain Eukaryota; kingdom Metazoa; phylum Chordata; class Actinopteri; order Cyprinodontiformes; family Poeciliidae; genus Poecilia; species Poecilia picta. Next base: position 19,202,495 of record CM065363.1, on the reverse strand, counting down.
TTTAAATCCCGTTGCTGAATGTAATTGTTGCAGAGACTTTGGTGAAGGTAACCACAGCTCCTCATTTTTACATCTTTAAGGAGCCTCTCAGAAGTGGGATTGGCCTATTTATCATTGGGACTTTTCTCACTTGCTCAAAGTAAAGAATGTTGGGAAAAACAAAGTTGTTTTGCTTGAGCAATAATTATTTGTCTAAGACCATTACAGATTTTTATTTCTTTTTTATCTAAATGAGCTTTAGTTAGGACACGCTTGTCTGCTCTGGACCTAGAAAATGCCCCAAACCCCTGCTTGTATGGAGATCGTCACATCTGATGATTAGTAACAGTGGCTGCTACAAAGCTCATTCTACTACAACTACAACTGGTAGTGGAAAAGTAGATAAGCTCAGAATTTTATGCAAATTTTATAATGTTTTAAGTGGTAAAGATAATCAACTCACTGTAATTTATTGTGATGTGTAATAATACAAACAATTTGCTGATTAAATAAACAGGCTGTTTCTATATAGAGGTTTGGCTTAGTACAATGGAACCCCTTGTTGCCTATTATTACCCAAAGTTTTATTAGATTTGCAATAAGTCCAGAATCATGTTTCATTTCCGAGTGCATAATCAGAAACAAAGCAAATCATTGGCCACAAACATTGTCTTTTTTGAGAAATAGGCTGTGTTTTAGTCACTTAAGACTATTAAAATTCTTAACTGAGGACATCTGTTTTGAAGAGTTCAACTCTACACAAAGTTTGGTCTCTGGAACCCAACTCCTGGAAAAAGGTTGGCGTTTTTCCAGCTCTGGGGATGCCCAGACAGTGAGGTGGTAGTGCAGATACACACTAGCCCCTGGTTGAGTCTCTTAATGTTTAATTATTCCTTAGTAATCAAGAGGATTGTCCCTTTGCAACTTTGAGATGTGAGAAAAAGTTTGGAACTAGCATGTGTGATGCTACACTGAGCATCAGTTTAGAATGCCTAACATTCTTGAGTCTGTGTTCTGTTGTTCTCCTGTGAGACTGCTCACATGGGCAGCAATGAGGTTACATGGAGTGATCCAATTAGGAGGCATGGTGTCTTGTGGTTGGACTTCTGTGTGTGACATGCGATGTCCATAAAAAACAATGCCTTTTGGGTGACACCATCTGTCAATCAATTCAGTGCATTTGTCAGCAACTGACTGATTGGCAGTCGCAATTTGTCCTGAAGAAGCTCGAGGATCTGAAGCTGCTTTACCTCTGAAAGGGTTATCAGAGTTTATCATTACGAATACGTCACTTTAAAGAAAGAGAACCAGAGAATGTGTCCTAACTGTTGAGAGATAAAGCTTTTCAGTCGCCATGGAAAAGCTTATGACATGGGGTAGGAAAGGAGGCCACAGTGTGTGGATGCTTAAAGTATACAAGCTTTGAGCATATGTACTTTATGACAAAGCAAGCGCTTGTTCTGTTTAAAGAAGATTTTTTTAAAATGTATATCTTTGCTTTTGTCTGATAGACAAGTAAAATAATTAGGGTGCTCTTTTTGGATCTGAATGTCCATGAAGTATAGTAAAAGCTCTTTCTGGTGAGCTCTGCTTTAATTTTTAGGTTCAGGGACTTCCAACAGTCATCACTTTAAAACAACCATGATTTCACCCAATAGTCCTGTCATGTTTCAGCAGGCTGTTTATTAAAATCCCTTAGCCAGCCAGCAACCGCACAGCACACTCTCAGCCACGGCGCCCCAAAAACACTTTCTCACAACTCAACTGTCGCCTCCAATCTCCATCTTTCCCCCCTGTTTTTATGCCACAGCTCTTATTTTCCCTCCTGCTGTCCCAGTGGTGGTTTCCTCAGTCTTACATCATCACTCAGCGCCTGAGTGAGGTCTCAGTGACCCATAATTCACTTCAACATCACAGCGTTACCTGAATTTGACTTCTTTCCCATTTCTTTTAAAAAGGAACAGCATGTATCTGTGTAGGAGTGTTGAGTCACGGACTATAAGCCGGATGAATTTTTGTCTCTTATATCAACAAGTTGTCAATCAGCATGGTCAAAACAAACACATATAACACCAACCCTCCTACTCAGGATAGGATTTGACAGTGACTGGATTTTTGAAACCTTTTGGTACAGTGTTTTTTGTTTTTTTTTCCCCTTTTACTCTGTTAAGTTGATGTCCAATTGGCACAAAAGTGCCAACTGGACTTGCTGAGCTCCTCTCCTGGCATTTCCTCATCAGCCTCTCCAACTTGCTCCTCATCTACAACCTCTGCAACTGTGTTTTCATTATTTACCTCTTCTGGGGTAAATAATTAAAACAGTCTTTGTAACTTGCTCCCCCACTTGTTGATGGTTTTGCTGTATCGCCTCTTTAGTTGACCACCATATCGGTCCGATGCTGTGGCGTTTACCTCGCAGTGACCCATATTCAGCAATGGATGAGCTCCATCCACTCTGGATGGAGCTCATCCATTTCGTACATCAGTTTGCCTTTAAGAGGACATATCAGGACACACATCAATATTAATACTGTAAATTTGATAACACTAGTAAAATAGTTTACTTCACAATAATGTAATAACTTTGATGTCCACTGACAAAACTCGGACTATGCTACATAAACAATATTAGCCTGACCTAAACAAGGTTGACCCACTTAAATGAATTAAACAGAAACTGAACATGAGACACTCGGACAAAATCATAGCAAAATAAATTATAACACAACACTAACAAAGCAAATTTAGACACTCACCAGAATGAAATGTCTGGAGCAAACTTGTAGGTATCTGGGGATGTTGGAGAACATAATATCAGGATGTCTCACCACTGATACCAGGACATTCACATTAAGGGCAACTGCACAGAGCCGGGCTTTCCTTCCGGCTGTGGCAACGAGCCTCAACTCTGATTAGAGAGCATAAGGACTAGGAAGGGACACCTGTGAGCAACAACAGCACAACATCACTCACTCATAAGCAAATTAACATAGCATGAGAAATTTAACACAGGACTGGCAGTAAAACATGTCATCGGTAGAAAAATACAACAAGCACATGGCCTTTAATCAAGATCAGCACTAATCTTGCCAAATGTTTGTCAAATAATAATGTGTGCGTATCTGACTGGCCAGTCTGAGCTTGATTTCTCCTTGCCTCCTGGTCTGGATACTACAAAACACTGCCATTGTCTGCCCACGGTGGAATTCCCAACATCTCTCATCGCTTGATTAGCTGTTTAGCTGATAGCATGATATTTGGTTGACTGTCAGTGTTGTTCCTTTGTTTGAACTAAATTAAAAGGGAAGTATGTTGCAACACAGCCTGGATTACGCAACCTTAGAAAAATGTTCACTCTTGTTTTGTCTCCATAGATACCCAGAGCAAAAACCTCCAACCCCCAAAGTTACTGATGTCCCAATTCACAGAACCTCTCTGTGTTACCTACCTTGCATATCTAAGCAGTCATACGTTGCCTCTCGTTAGAATAAATACTCATTGAACTTCTTCACATTGTTTTATGTATTTATCCAAAATCATATAAATTCTCAAGTTTTGCCACATATTTTCAGTTAAATTTAGGTCTTGACTTTGACTAGGCAGTTCTAACAGAAGAAGAAGCAATTCCATCACAGCTCACACTGATTAAGATCATAGTGCTGATGGGAGGACAAACTTCCTGTCAGGACTATGATGTCTCAAGTGTTTTTGCCCACTCCACGAGGTTTTCTTCTGGTATTGCCCTGCATTTCCCTCCATTCACCTGCCCCTCAATTCTGTCCAACTTCTATGAATCTACTGAAGAAAAGAATCTCACTTGCATGACGATCCCACCATTACGTTTCCCAGTGGAGGGTTTTGCCTGTAGGACAAAAAGTAACATTTCAGCCCCATCCTGCTTGTGTGCATTATCCATCAGGTTTGCTGTGTCCCCTACATGGCTTGTGGAAAATTGTAAATAGGACTTCATATGACATTGTTCTCTAAAGGTCAGACAACTAGTAGTTGTCCTACAGCCATATTCTTCTACCTAAGCTGTGGACGTGGTTTGTGGAGTTACAATGGCCCACTTTGTAGCTTCTCTAATTAATGCTCTCCTTCCTCTGTTTGTCAGTTTAGGTGAATAATCATTTCTTGATTTAAACAGCTGTGAGTTATAAAAAAGCTTGGGGTACTGTTCTATAAGCTAAGTTTGAAGAGACTCCTCAGGGCAATCAGTTGCACTGGCTTGTTGTCTATGGGGCAATGGTTACAATGGTAGTAGGAGTTTGTCCTGTAATGGGTGGGGTTCTGTTTGTCTCAGTTGTTGCGTTTTTCAGCAAAGCAGTTTACCTGCCTTCAGATGTGGACAGGGCGGGGACCCACCAACGATCTCCTATCACCACTGCTACCATCGTCCCCGTTGTATTTTTATCTGAAAATAGAGAAAAGTTATTATATTCTACTTTGTGGATAGGACATAAAATGACAATAAATACACCAGAGAATATTTCTCAGCAAATGAGTAACTGTAAAAGGATTCTGGACGCTGAATACTTTTGCAGGGCACTTTACTCATGTCTGCCCAATTCTGTTGAAGTAAAGTGGTGAAAAAGTTTTGTTTTAGCTCACGTCTGTGGTTCTACAATTTCTCCATCTTGTTGCCTTTTTGTTTTTTACACCTTTCCCTTTCAACTCTCAATCGTTCCGTTCGCCAGCCATCTGGTGGCCCTTCCCTATAATGCTCAGTTCAGCGTTAACAACTCGCAGCTGGGCCAACACCACTTTTATCCACACATTCATTTATCCTTGAGTTAAATAGCTACCAGCAAGTGTTCCCCAATTTTATCTCTTGAGTGTTCAGCTGAGAAGACAGGATGGCCCGAGGGTCGCGGTGACACTGGTTTATGTTGTCCGATAGTGCTTAGTGCTTGTTGGAGGGTTGATTGCTGGCAGATGCTGTTTGTGCAATGGCAGAAGGTCAGAACGGGGTAAACCAGTGGCGACAGGAGCTTTGCTGATCTGCAAGTGTTACTGCAGCCAAAAACCTGAAAGAAATGGTGAACACAGAGCAGAGCTGGTCAATCGAGAGCCGGGATCCAAACCCCTGGTTCTTTCTCCTGTCAGGACCAGAGGCCTGGACACCGTCAGCCAAATGAGGCACAAACAGAGACACAGAAAGGGGAATCCTACCTTGACTGAGTTCTTATTTGCTCACTCCCACACCTCTTCAAGCAATTTCCCCGACCTAAATCTAACATGTCACAAGGCCATAGGATTAATTAGTAATCTTAACAGCTGTCATTATCTGGGATGGGTCTAAATTATTTCATTTCTCACCTTGCCAGCACATGTGGCTTGTCAGTTTGCCCGTTGAAGACATCCAGAACACTTTTTTTCCTCTCTCAACTTCACTCTTTTCTTTCTTTAGTACTCTGTCTCCCTTCTCTTGCTTCCTGGAGCTAATTTTCAGAATGATTTCATGGCCACAGAATGTCCTAATTACGGAGAGCTGGTCTACTTTGCTGCAGGGCTGCTTTTTCAGGCCCGGTAATTCAGTATTCGTGCATTTTTCTGTGTGTGTGTGTGTTTTTTTGAAGGTTTGTGTGTTTAGTGAAAAAGGAGGGAAACTGGGTTTTTTGGGGTGGGGTCACAGAGTTTTAAGGCAGGGGTACCTGTCACTTTGATGGACGTCTGAGGGACCTGGCTGCCCTTGCGCCCCTGACCTCCTTCTCCGGCACTCCACCACGCCAACATCTCACTCTGTCAGACAGTTAAACCCAGGTGGGGGCACAAGCCGTGTGTGAAAGTGTTTTTGTGCCAAAGAGACACAGAACAGGGGCTCCTTCATGGAGAGACCCCAAAAGGATGGAATAAAATACTTAAACTCAACCCATAATGTCTTGGTCAGAGCCAGAAAGTAACATAGGGCTCTCTTTCTGCACGTTTAACTGAATTTTTACTGTCGATATAAGCAAATAAGAAGTCCAACTATCAACTTCTGTTTGTTATCAAGTTATTTAGAAGCAAGACTAAGTAATCAGCTTACTTCTTCCCTTCGATCAGTTTGAAGGTAATGAGTTTTGTCTCCCAGCTTATATAATTCAGCATGCGTGTGTTTGTGCGTGCTTGTCCATCTGTGTATTTCCTGTGTTACACGCCATTATTTACAGACGCTCTTTCTAATTTCACACTTCACACGCTCTTTGTCGTCAGCTGGAAATAGAAAAATGGAGGAGAAAAAAATACAGGCAGCAGCAGCCGATGAGAATGAAATTGAAAAATGAAAATAAAGTCGGGTTGCGGGAAAAGGGAGACCACTGTCAATGGCTGAGCCTCCCCCCCCCCCCCCCCCCCCCCCCCCCGGACGTGCTATGGAAACCAATTGCCGTGGAAACAGCACGAATCAGCCAACCGCATCATGGCCCTGTGCGTTCCACCCTGTATGCGCAGCACGGGCGTCTGCACAAGCATCGCAACATCTGTATTTTTTTCTGTTTTGTTGCCTTTTGATTTTGAGATCCGTTGGGGTAAATGAACATGATGGGTTTCGCCATCATTTCCATTAAACACCCGCAGTCAGTCTGACAGCGAAGCGTGTGCAAACATGAAAGCAGCACACCGCATCAACCGCTTCCCTGTACGCGGAGCCTTTCATGTATCTCCCTGTGTGCTTATCATTGACTTGCTTTCCCCTTTTCAGCCTCAAATCTTTCTTGAATTATTCTCTCCTGTTCTTCTGTTCATGTTTTTACCCCAACGTTCGCCTGTCAGATGGCTGTGGAGGGGACAAGCTGGTGTTCTGTGGTGAAGGGGGAAAGACGGGGGAGTGGCCATCCGTGTCTTTTTTTCCTGACAGAAGTGGGGCTGCCTTTACACTGTCCAAACGGGTCGAGCCGTCACTCCTGATTAGCTCTCGTGTTGCACAGAGCCAGGCAGTTGTGGATCTCTGGAAGCTATTACTCAGCCTGTGAGTGAGTACCCCGTCCCCCCCCCCTCTCACCCCTTCCACCCCTTCACCGCTTTCCCTTCGACTTAATCACTCACAGCTGAGGAGCCAGAGAAGGAGTAGAAGAAGGAAAAGGAGAAGGACAGAGCTAACGGGTGGAGTCAGGCATTAATCGGCAACAAGTGCGACCGAGTCCATTTTGTGTGAATAACATTTCAGTCCCATTGGTACAGGAACACACACGCTCTCTTGCAACAGGGCCCATTTGGCCTCCAGTGGTGAGCTGCCATGTTCTGCTGGAGGAATGTCTGCCCCACAGGAACAGGAAATGAAGAAGCAGACACATATACAGGCTGCCTTGTGTCGCCATGGGTGCCAGGCTAAACACACACTCAGGCACACAACGTCCACCCTCAGCTGGAGCTTGTTAAAACCGAGACAGCCAGGGCCAGCTTGTATTTGTCAGATCTCTGATGTTGCATTCAAGCTGATGGTTTGGGCATTTTCATACGTCTCCGTACGTCTGGGTGTGTGTACGTGATCCTCGCAGCAAGGCCTGAGAACACTGAGCAATGGTGACACTCAGGCCCCAGGCCTCCGTGTTTTCCCTCCATCCTGCTCTTCCGCCTGCAACTGTCCAGTGATGCCTGCTGGGTGGGCGGTGGGTCAGAGCGAGAAACCCAAGCCTTCATGAGACGTGCTCTTAATCACCACATGACCATGAACAAATTCACACTTAATTTAGATCAACATGAAAAGCCTAATCCCTTGTTGAAAGCAAAGGAAACTTGCAGGAGAATCGTGCTTCGCAGTGAAAAAGTGTGCTTGGCTTTCAGTATTATGTCTCTTAATTGGGAGTGAAATTGCCTTCAGAGCTCCCGAACATATATAAAGCTATCCAATCATTCATCGGTCTATAAATGTTGTATTGTGCAGAGCAAAAGTATTCATGTCATGAGGTTCATCTTGACATGAATACTTACCACAAACTTTAATGTGGTTTGTGGTTGTCAATCCCCAGATCGTCTTTGAAGACGACACAATGGCAAACATTCTGTACCAAGTCTGTCTACCCAAGCTGATCAGAGAAGCAGCCAGAACTCCTGTGTTGACTCTGAAGATTATCCTGTTTTGAGCAAACAGGTTATCATGTTTGGTTATCCAAGAAGTCACATTGAAGTCAGATTAAATAAAACTTTTCAACTACATGAAAAATCTCACATTTCATATGTTTTCGTGGACATCATTGCCAGCGATGGCAATAATTTCAAAGGGTACTTTTGTAAACACATTGCAAACTTTTATGGCAAAATATTGTTGGCCATTAATGACAAGGATTTCTATCTTAGGCATCTCATATCATACACAATGGTTTTTATGGCACATTAAATTTCCTCAGTATTTTTTAATTTATTTTCTTCAAAACAAAGTATAAATTATTTAATGGGTGGGGGTAAAGAGGGGATTAGTGTACCTATAGAGTGCGGGGAGGGGAGGTGAAGTAGAAGGAGAGAGTGTTTACCGTACCTCTAGCAGGGGGGGAGAGAGGGGGCAAGCTGCAATCACAACTTCCTGCAATCACAGGAAGTTGAGATTGCAGCTATTAATGAAAATTCACTCGTATTGCAATTTTCACCAGTCATCACAACTTTTCTGCAAATCTGACCAATCACCTTAAGGTTTTCTGTATGTCCTCCTTTTCTGACCAATTAATGCAACTTGGTTAAAATTTGACCAGTCCCCTCATGACATTGACTTGGCCCTTCCATCTATTAAATATAATTTGCTCAAAGTGTACCTTGTGTTTATCTCATCATCCATTTTCCCATAAGATCTGATCAGTTTCCCTGTCTCTCTTCTGGAATGCGTCCTGATATGTGGTGATGATGAAGTTCAATTTTGACCTCATCAAACCACGGCACCTTCTTCCACATGTTTGCTGTGTTGCCTGCTTGGTTTTTTGGCAAACGGCAAATAGGGACTTTTACCTTTCTTTCAACTTTAGCTTCTTCCTGCCACTCTTCCATTAAAGCCAGATTTTTTGAGTGCATGTCTATTACTTGGAATGTCGGAAGATTCTCGCACCCCAAGCTGTTGATCTCTACATAGCTTTTCCACTACGTTACACTCTTTCCATTCTCGGGTTAATTCTTTCTATGACAAACCTTTGACTCCTTCACAGCACAGCTGCATTTGCATAGATTGAGTTGCACATGAGTATACTTTGCGACTTCAGAAGGCAATTGCTTGCACATGATTTTATTTTGGAATGTCAGATGAAAAGGACCACATTCAAATGCATGCCAGAGACTTTACCGTGCAGAAGACTTTTAAGAACCATGTATCGCATTCTTTCTAGTTCGCAATGAAGCAGCGCTTTGTGATGGTTGGACATATAATTCCAGTAGAATGAAAGCAAAGTGAAAATAAAAATACTGCAATTATAATGTGACAAAATATGTTCAGTCTGTAAACCAAGCTTAACCATAACAACGTCTTGCTTTTAAAGACTTCTCCATAACTCTTGTTCAAGGTTTAGGAAGTAGAGGCTTACATGTGTCAATTGCTTTGGTTCAGGGAGACCCCACAAAAACAATAAAACAAGAAAAGAAGAAACCGGTCCCATGATAGATCATATTTCCAGCCATCCTCAGTCTCTTGTTTTCTGTCCTCAGCTGTCCTTTTCTTTCATCTTTAAAGTGCTGAGCCCCGGGCGTGGATGGGAAAGATACGTTTGGATGCGTAAGTGCATAAGAGACGGAAAGGTGAACATTCCTCACCTGTCCGGTGTACAAAAAAAAAAAAAAAAAAAGAGGACACTTCCGCTGACTGTGGATCAGTTTGTTGTTACTTTTAGGATGAAGGATGGGAGGGGTAGGGAGTGACGGTTCAGCAACCATAGAAGTGCTAGCCATAAACTAGCGGAAGGGAGGCGAGGAAGAGAGCAAAGTAGATTAAAGGAGATGAAGGAGGACAACAGTAGAGGTATTTACAGAGATAGAGGAGGAGTTGAAGGTAGGCTCTTCATCTTCCAGTTCCAATTATTGAAAAACCACACTTGCATCACCCTGCTTTATGTGTTACACTTCATTATCTTTAGTGCCTGGCAATGTCAGAATCCATTTAGTTTTCAAATCTGTCTGCAGCGGATCCTGATAAATCTCTATGAAAACACACATCATGCACTACTGCAAGAATGACAAAACCAGCACATTGTTAACCTTTTGGTCAGAAAGTGTTCATCTACTGACACTTTTTCAGCTCTCAAAGAAACTTCTACTATTGAAACCAAAAGAAAAACCTGCTAATTACAGGCGTTATACATACAGTCGGAAAACAACATTAGCATAACAAACCAAAGATAAAGAGATGCATGTCCTCATTTTTCTCACTGTCTGACATTAAATCAAACAAAACAAAGTGTGTTTAAGCTCAGTCAGAATTGTTTGGTAAATATTAGAATAATGAACAAAAGATTTTTTTGATAATTGTGTTAAAACTAACTTGTAGTCAGAAGTTTCCATGGATTTCTTTAGAATTTGACCGTTTTTGTCTTGACTTTGGTCAAACCTTTTGTGTTTTCTTCCACAGACATCTGACTAATTTGCTCTGATTTTTCCGTGCGCCTCCAGACTGAACACATGCAACTGAGTCAGATGTAAAGTCCACCTTGCTTGCACACATATTTTTTTCTCAATTTTTGACTGGGTGGTGTCTTTAATGACTTTGTGGTGTTTTTATGATGTTAAGCACTCTGAACTTTCTTTCTGCTGAAATGTGCTTTACAAATAAACTTGACTGATCGATTTCCTGTAGGACTGAGATCAAGGCTTTGCAATGGTCACACCGAACATCAGCTTTGTTGTTCTTAGGCCACTTTGTAACAAATATTGTGGTATTTTTTTACATGTATTGTCCAAGCATAAAACCCATTTGTGTCCAAGTTTTTATTTCTTGACCGATTCCTAAAAGTTTGCTTCAAGATTTCTACATCTTTTTCTTCATCCTATTTGTTGTTATGTGAAAAGCATCAGATCCCCTTGCAGCAAAACAGCCAATCAACATGTTGGCAAAGTCTTTACAACCTCAAACTGGACTCTCTAAATGTTGCATATGGAATGGCTTGTGTTTGGAAAATACATTTAAATCTCCAAAAACATCCTTAATCACTCTGACATTTAGCAAATGGAAATAATAAAGAGACCTAAAGCAAGAAAAGTTTAGCCTAATTTTACCAAAAATAATGATTAAGTCTCTTTTCATACAGTATGTATATACCTGTTTTCACTTGTGTGTGATCTGTACTTTTTTTTTTTTTCTAAATTCTGGAAAATTCACTAGAAGGTTATATATTGCTACAATATGAAAATAATAAAACTGCTCTTTCTTTTCCCCCCATGGGGTGTTGCTGGGCAGACAGGGTGCCTGGCTGCCAGGGGACTCACTGGCCAATTAGTGTAGAATTTGAGCATCGTAACGAGCCTTGGAGGAATAAGGGGAGCTTGATTACAACACCTAAACCTTCCTGTCGCCCTCAGCCAGAGGGCCAAATGTCTCACTGACAGCCAAGTCACAGCTGGGGACGATGGGAGAAATGACTCCAGCCCACACTGGCCCCTCTGTTCGGTGCAATTTGGGAGCTGGAGTGACTTTCCTTCTGCATTGTTCTTATTTCTGACAATGCGGCATTTTAGATTTTGAATTAATCTTTTCAACAGAGAAGATTTAATAGAGAAAATACAGACAGGACGTGGGAGCAATAAATACACAAAGCATAAGTGCCTGCCTTTTTTTTTTTTTTTTTTTCTCCCCCCTGCTCGCCTGTTCGTGCTCGGGCCCTCATTTGGAATTCATGCCGTAAAAACCATAATAAACGGTGGGATTGAATCATTCAGCAGCTCTGATTTGCTTGGCAAGACGCAGATCTGGAGTTTATTTGTCTGTGTTGTACTGAATCAGTCGGGCCCTGCTAGAAACAAACTTCAAACAAACACAAGACCCCAACAATTTGGACGTTATTTGAAAAACAGCACCGAAAAGCTGATTGGATTGGCACACTGTGCATCGGTGGTACATGTCTACTGACGTGATTCATGTTGTCTGGAAATTTTGTGACTCGGAAATGTCACAACACCAGAGAAATATGGCAGTGTAGCTTAACATCTTGCAAGCTTCGATCCGTTTTCACTCCGAATTTATGAGGAACAAACACAAAGTTGAGCATAATTCTGAAATGGAAAGTGAAATAGATCACAATAAAAATCTCAATAAAAAATCATAAAAGTGGCACGTACTTTCACATTCACTTTCACTTGTTCCGAGAGCCCAAAATAAATATCCAGTGTAACTAATTACCTTTAGCAGTCGCTTTATTACTATTAGCAACACAGACCAAAGGTGTGTAATGTAATCACGCTGTAAATACAGAACTTCTTTTAGGGTTTTGGAAGTGTGCTAAGAAGCACCCAGGTGAGGTGAGAAAATCTGTTCACAGGGGAACTGTGGTACCAAATTTTGAGATTTTGTGTGTGTGGCTAATAACTAACTGTACATCAAACTACGCCTACCATTCTCAAGGTGAAATGTGGTAGTGACAGTATCATGCCATGGGGATATTTTTCTCAAGCAGAGACAGAAAAACCAGTCAGAGCCAGATGGAACTAAAAACAGGAGTAAAGGAGTTGTAAAACACCTGAAACCTGGTCAACAATCCTGTGCAGAGTACGTCGAGGCCCAATCAAATTCCACACCAAAATCTAACAGAGAATCTGTTGCAGGATTTGATCCATGTTAAAAGACGTCCATTCACCCTCTCTGCTGTATTGACGCCTTGAATGGACAATGCTTTCACAGGTACGGCTTAAAGGCTCCCAATAATCATTCATTGACATTGTTGAATTGTAAAAATTGTGTCATTTTGGCCGAGTTGATCCGTACCACACAGGGCTCCGTTGGATGTGCTGTGTGATTGGTCAGAAGTTTTTTGGGCATGTTTTATGTGGAAATGCGCTCAGACAGTAACGCCGACACTAATGCTTCAACTCGTCCACTTTCATCATTTTTGTATCTGCAGGCAACACGTTAGAGGAGTGCTTATACTATGCAGTGAGGAATTATTCACATTTGTGATCCTTCATTACGAAGACTCTTAAATAGCTGCCGCCTCCTGACATTGGATTGCTCCCTGACCCTCCAGGTGCCCCCGCAGATGACTGATATGTAACACTGTAGCACACTGGATCACTCCTGTAATCGCGTAGGGGTGTCACTTATACCGAAGCAGGATAAATGTCCCCCTGGTGGTCTGCACCATGTATAAAAGGTGTGTCCCACAACTACGTGACCACCGAACTTCCCAAATGCCTTAATGTTTGCTGCAGTAAGGTGACAAAATTGTCATCGCATTTAAAACCTTTGCAAAGGACAGTAGCTTAGTGAGACTCCAAATGTTTGTCTCTTGAAAAATCCAGAAAAATATGCAGTGGATTGTAGGGATACACTATGCCCTGCAAACGACTCGACCCGGCCACCTTACATGTCATCATGTTCCACTGTAAACTCAACGTGATACGAGCTCCAAAGGCATCTTTTGATGCCAATATTATCCTCAATGTCAGTGCAGGTCTCCCGTCAGCCCAGCCATAATACACAGTGACAGGAGCCCCGTGGTGAGGACCCCACTCTGTCGTCTGATCGGGCAACCAGATGGACAGCTCAGCAGCAAGAGGGGACCTGATATCAGTGTCAGCAATCAGATCTCACCCGCTGAGAACTCGTGTGTGTGTGTGCGCGAGGTGGCGTGGGAGAGAGAATACACAGTGCGAAGTGATTGTTGGGAGCATATGCGCTGACGGCAGCCGGAGTGTGTGTTGAAATGAAGATTAATGAATAAGGTCCCGGTAACGTGTGTGTGCAGACGAAGTTGGAGGGTCAACGGACGCTTCGAACTGCGCACAGAGTTAAACTTGAGTGCGCACACGGTGTGTAGGTGGCGGTTTGTAAAAGTGTGTGCCTGGTTAAATTCTATCTTTTGACTTTTCACCACCTCTTGTCCCACAGCTGCGAGGTGCAGACTGACCTGAGAGAGACTCACAAAGCTCCCCTATAACGGCACAACTCAACAAGAAGTTTCTCTTCAGCTAAATTATTATTATTTTTTTTTTTTAAAAAAAGCTACAAAAGGGTTTTTTTGTTTTCATTTTGAAAATAGTTAATTTTTTTTGCTGACTCATTTCATAAAAAGAAAAACAACATTGTCTGTCTTCGGTTAAAAAATAATCAGGGTTAATTTAACTTGAAAACAAACCTCAGGAACAATGACTCACATAACAAAAAAACATATAAAAATACTTAAAAAGATTGCTTCCAAGCAATTTTTTTTTGCACTACAACTGCCAGAAGCTGATGTTTCTGTACAAACAATGAATACGAGTCATTCCTGAGGGGAACAGAGTCTCCGTCCGAACCGAATGAAGTGGTCATTTGTTCAATGTCAGCTGATAAAGATCGCATGGCTGTCATCGGGAAAATAAGCCCCAGATATTCCCTTCAGAAATCACTGATGACAGTTAACTATAGCTTGTGATGTGAGGTTAGTAAGTCTCTAAAGGACAATAAATTTCACAATCTTCAGACACACCAGGAAACAAAACAGTGGAATAAAAAAACATAAATAAGTCAGTGATATCATATTGAAACTATAATGTTAGTGTTAGCAAAACTAACTTTATATAGCTGGGGGTATTTTACATATGAGCTTTTTACATCATGCTGCTTGCACCTATTGTCCACAGGCTTACAAAATGTAAAAAAAAAAAAAAAAAAAACTGGAAATTTTCCAAAATAGAGAGCATAAAAAAAGCACAATTTCTATTGTATTTACTTGAACGGGGCACCCAAAGCTGATTACAAAAATAAAATCCTATTTAGTCTAGTTGAGCCGGCACTTTTTCTTTTTCACTTGTTTAACAATATGTTGACCAACTGCAGGCTTTTTAGTACCTTCTTTTTAATAACCATGATGCAGGAAGGATAGGTGATGAGTGATAAGGAAGGGACTCTAGCAACTATTATTCAAAGTACTTGTAATGCAAATTAAAAACACAGTAAAATTTTAAAGTTTAGTCCAAAGTGGTAATCCAATTCCATTTAATGTATTTATATTGGGCTAATTTGCAATAAATGTCACCTCCAGGCAGGAATGCTGCCAGAAATCTTGGGCCTCCTGACAAAAAATTAGATTGCCCCCCGAGGCGCAGCTGCTATTACAAATTTTTGAGTCCATTTGACCCATAAAAGGTGTCACAATTTTAAAGCCTTTCAACCGCCTTGCTTTCTGTGGTCCAATACTGATACTAGCACAATATTTACTGCTCATGAATTTTACATCCAACTGTCCACATCCAGCATGCACGTAGGTTGCTTAAATTTTTTTCTATTAGTTTTAGATTACTGAAATGTCTCTCCCCATGAGCAACAGTCAAAAATAATGTGCAACTACACACGAAGCAATCCAGACTTCTCAAAAATACTATGTAGTTACATTTTATTCAAGCTGCGGTACTACATAACTTTAATAAAGACTACGTTTTTCCGTATTTGTTAAAGCTGTCACCATGTCTTAGTTTGTTATGAGACAGTCTGTGAAAACAATCAATCTCCTCCACCTCCTTCTTGAACTACTATTGCTGGCTAAAGTAATGCACTGTTCTGACCAAAACAACCAATCAGAACTAGAAGGATGCTCTTTGCACTGTCAATCAACTTCATTCACTCACTGCTAAATTTGCACAAATCGAAGGGGAGGAAGGATGAGCAGCACCACATGAGATTAAGAGCCCTAAACTCTCCTGCCACTGACTGGTTGTTTCTAGCACTGGGAGAAAGCAAAGGAAATAGATTTTTCACAGATTACCTCTCAAACCATACTGTCACAACATAATGACAGTTTTAAAAAGTATGTGAAAAATAATATTGATAAAAAAGTTACATACTGCTGCTTTAATTTCACTCAGGATAGAACAGGTCAGGAGGGACGTGGGTTAGAGCTGCTGCTACCTGACTCATCTGTTAAGTGGTAAAAGTCACAGGGAACAAGTTAAATATATGAATATGTTGGTGATTTTTTTCCTTAATTCATTAAATGATAGTGGAGGCAACAGTAGTTTATATATGACTAAACTTATTATGCTAAGTGGTTGATAATCTCAAACAGTCTACCCACCTCTCTTGGAGAAAAACTGGGTTATAAATTAACACTTTCTCCCTCTATTTTGTTTTTGAAAACCCAATTTTATAACTTTTTTTAGAAGCATAGTAACTGCCACAGTCGTTTCGTGGCAGCTGTATTCAGCTGCAGCTGCATCACCATGAAGTGCTCCAAGCAGGAACAACCATTTCATGCAGATCCCGGGGGGTCCAGGGCAAAAAGCGATGCGTTTTGTTGTCTGAGAGGGGTAACATTAAAATTTAACTGCTAAAACAATCTTTGAAAATACAATATGATTAATTTTGTATTTGACAAGATCCCGATTTTTTTTCTATGAACAAAAAAAAATTCTTTTTACTTTTTACTTTTGCCCCCAGCATGTCCCCTAGAATTGTCATCACTTTTCACCCCTTTACCACCTCCAGGCACTGAACATGAAAAACTGATGCAATTTATATACAGAAATACATAATCACTTCAGTCAAATTGAGTATATATTTTAACTGTTTGTTTTTTTGAAAAAAAAATTAAGTCAAATTAATTTTGACTTAGTTTGACAAGTTTTTTGGAAGGAAAGTTGAGTCTATGATTCTCCAGCAATCCCTCCTCCTTTCAAAAAAGACACCCAAAAAAACAGAAGCATTGAGCTATGTCTGTTTAGAAAAGATTTAATGGCAGCAGGATCTGTCAAAAAAGAATATGCTCTGCTTTACATTGTGCTATAAATGTCCTCAAAATGCTGTAAAAACAGCCATAAATAAAATCAAGGAAACCTGCCTTTTTTAAAGGATTTCAACATCTTGAGGTCAAATAATTGTTTAGATCCCTACTGAGACCTGAAGACTTCGTTCTAATTTCATTATCGCCTGTTATAATATTATCTAACATTGTCACAAGAACTAGGAAGCATGCTACACATTTTAGCACTTGGGGAAGCTCTCCAAGCAGCAACATGCGGAACAACAACATATTATATTTGCTTTAGAAAAGTATCAGTAATGTTGGTCATTACTGCCATTGCACCGATCTAATTTACTCACCTCGACAAGCTAAACCTTTGAAGCAGCTCTGACAGCAGTTCTTTTGGTTTATTAACCTAAAGTTTATCTGAACACTCTGGGACACTTGTTAGCTGTGTGTAAAATATTCACCTTTCATCTCAAGATTATTAAAATGAAACAAAGCTAAAACTTCCAGGGAAAATTAGTATAACGCGTGCTGAAAACCCTAACCCTATATACTTGTCTGAGGTAAACAAAGCTTGAGGTAATTTAGCCCAAAGTTATCAATTGCTGATTCTTAATTGCCAATTAGGAGGAATTTGAGTCCAAGTACAAACCTCAAGTCACCATCTTTATTTGATATCCAGGTTTTACAAAACTGCGACAGACTGGCGACCTGTCCACGGTGTACCCCGCCTCTCACCTGGAACGTTAACTGGAGATAGGCACCAGCAACCCTTCCGACCCCACTAAGGGACAATGGTGTAAGAAAATGTATAGATGGATGGACGGATGTTTTACAAAGCGGCCAAATTTTTGCATTTAGGCCGTATTCTGACATAGACTGCATAAAGAAAAAGAGTGTGGCAGCGGATTAATATTTAAACACCTCTATTGACGCGCAGTTCTGAGCATTTCTCCCAAGCACAAATTCATACTCCATATCTGGAAGCATTTTCTGCCGCCGGGCTCTGACAGTGGGAATGCTTCCCTCCATGGAATTTCTTGCCTGATCTTAAAAATGCAAATGAACCACATTTGTGTTTGCTGTTTTCACTTACTGTTTTCCATTTGAAAAGTCTTATGAAGCCACACAAGATGATTATGAAATACAGATGTATAATGAAGCCCTCCATCCCTGCCCGCATCCTCTATCTATCTGTTGCATGTGAGATTCGGATGGGGAGTCTCTGAGTCTGTGTGTTTGTCCTGCCTTCAAGCTGGAACACAGCATTCCTGCCCCATCCTGCTTCTTCATCTGTCTACAGAGGCGGAAGAAACGGAAGTCCACTCTCAAAGTTGAACTTCTTGTGGAGAGATGTTTTTTCTCAGTCACTTTAGGAGCTGTCAAAACCTCAGTTTGTGCCGTAAAACATTTCAAGATAGATGACTTCAAGAGCCATTATTTTTTTCTTCTCTGTGAGTGTTTCAGTGACTGAACATGATATCTTCTTTCCCCGTGTGCTTCCATTTTTCTTTTCTCCCGCCTTTGTCACTTTACATCTCCACGGATCTGTCTGCCTCTCCATCGATCTGTCAATCTATCCATTTATTCGGCAACATCTGTCCATTTTCTTGTCACTTAAATCATCCATCCATTAGACCATCCGTCTTTCATGCGACTCACTCAGCTCATCCCTCCTTCATTCATCTGTCCATCGTGCCTTTTGTGCACCAAGACGCTGTTGTGACTGCTGCTGTGATCTCGCCTGCTTTCGGCAGAAACACGGTGACAGATTCGAAGCCGAACGTTTGCGTGCCTTCGCGCAGATAGCGCGCACCTGTGGGCCTCGCAGTGAGCCAGAGCGAGAAGAAAGATGCCGTTTTCCTCGTGGTGTTTTCAGCTCGCACATGCCAGGTGCAGCTCTTCTGCTAAAACAAGACTCGCAAAGACTCTCGAAAGTTTCAGCACAGCATCAACAGGTTGTGTAATTTCTCTGAAATGGATCTCTGGCTGGCAGAGCTAAATGAGGAAGTGGAATGAATTAGTTTTGTGTGTGTTAAGAGAGTTTTTGGGTGGTGTAAGGGAAGGTTTGTGTATGTTGGTGTATACAGGGGTTTAGAAGCCAGGGGCCTCTTTTTTTTTTACCAAGTGAGTGAAATACAGGGTTGGTTGTTGGGGTGAAAAGCCCTGACAGACCACTCCAACTCAACCATCAGCACCCTCTCACCAAGGAAATACACAGATCTCCTGTTTTTTTATACACACTCCCTCCAGTCTGTGTTACTTATTCCTGAAAGCTCACTCTGTGCTTCTCCCAGCATTCCACATGCTCTAATTGCACCCTCTGACTAAACAGTGACTTGCAAAAGTGCTTGTATTACTTTAACTTCACCTCATTGCATCATGCTACAATATAATTGGGCTTTATCTACTGGACCAACACAACATAGTCGCAGCATTACTGTGAAGTAAGACAAAAATCACACATAGTTTTCAAGATTTTTGACATAAAAACCTGAAAGGTGCAGCGTTTCCACCAGTGTATTATAGGCCTGGAGGGCCGTCAGGCTTTACTTTTGCCCCCACCAGGTTTAGCTTTGCTTATTTATTTAAGTCTTTATAAAATGTTTGCATTGTTTAAGACTTTATAGTTGACGTTCAGATATTAATCTTCCAATCTCCCAATAACACATAATTATCAAATAATATTTTCAAATTTTCTGTAAACTTTAGACATTTTTTAACTCAAAAACATGACAAGCCATTGGATGAATGACCGCCAAGTGCCCCAACCACCGGGCTCAGCAAGTTTTCTGGTGGAAACCTTGAAGGTGTAACGTAAAATTTAATTACCCTGCTGAGTTAATACTATAGTATCTTCTAATCTTTTGAGATACAGATTCACTGTATTTGAGAATAAACGTTTTGCCAACTGTTTCAGTAAAATTTGGGTTGATTGTCACAGAATGTCAGTTGCCTTTTAGGTCTGGACTTTGACAAGCTCATTCTATAAAGCTACATTGTAGAAATAGCTGCCTTTTGGCAGTCTGACAGAAGTGAGGAAGCCATTCAATTTGCACCGCCAGACCCTTGGACTACCACCACCAGGTAGCACGGGTGGAGTGTCTTGAGCAAAGACACAATGACTCAAGTCATAAGTAGAAAAATTGAACAGGGCTCCTCTGGATACAATGAAGCTTACCACCATCGTGTACAAATGTGTGCATGAATGATTGGCTGGTTGTCATGTAAAACACTTTGGAGTCCTCTGGCTTGATAAAATGCTATGCAAATATAGGCCATTGCATAGAAACCCCATAAAGTTACATTTTGGTCCCTTCTGACCAGAGCACATTATTTCACCACAAGGGTTTCATCTCCTTAACCAGACTGCTTATTATGGCTTACATGCTGCTGATGGCAAGACTCATGGATTGCACGATGAATTTGTAATTTATCTTGTTGTCAAATTGCCCCCATAACTTGTGGATGTACGTGAGCATGTAGGTAGATTTACAGTTTTGCCACGCTCTTTTGGTTTTCAGATGATGGATTCAGCAGTACTCGGCGAGATGTTGAGAGCTTATGACATTGTTGTATAACCACAACCCTGATTTGGACTTTAACTTTTATTTCTAAGATCTCCGCTGCGTTTCTTGATCTCTGCGATGTTGCTTATTTATAAAAGTTCTTTAACATTTTGAGACTTTCATAGAGAAAGTGCTTTTATGCAAAATTACTCAAGAATAAACTTTTTGTTTAGAAGGTGATTGGTTGCACTGAATTTTATGTGGGGCTTTTAAGGCAGATGCGGTTGAATACAAAAGCAAGCCTTTTGATTAAAAAAAAAATCTTTGATTTCCCATCCATTTCAGATTGTTCACTTCCTTGCACTGGTCTTGGATGCAAAATCCCAGTAAAAATGTGCAAAACGCTCAGTGGGCGTGAATACGTTTGCGAGGCACTGTGTATCCTTTCACGACAAGTTCCAACTGGCAAAACTCTTTCCAAACACCAATCAGCTTTCTTCTGCACGGACCCGTTTCAAAACTCCGAGCACTTGAGGTGTGTTTATATTTACTTGTGCGAAGCAGCATTTTTTTGTGGTTCTGTCCACTCGTCCAGGTGAGAGCCAGGTGTTGAGTGAAGAAGACAAAAGGGAAGGAAAAGGAGCGAGTGAAGAATATTTATTATTCTCCTCCTTTGTTTTTCAGCCACTTGCACACTCCCCTCCCAGACTCCGCGGCCATCCATCCGTCATCTTTCTTTAGTGAGCACTGTTTATGTCTGGTTTCATAGGTTTGTCTGTTTGTTTGACAGCCAGGAGGTCTGCCACCATGCTGTACCTGTCAAAACCTGTCAAAAACCTCTTTCCACTCTGCGGGTGCACACACACTCTCTTTCGCAACAGAAGCAATGCGTAGAAAAAGAAACAGAAGAAGAAGAACAAGAGCAGGCTGTGTTATTTTTATTTTTTTTCTCAATGACCGTATGTGCCGATTGATAAGCTGCCGGCATACAAATCATGAAACAAGTTACGATGGAAATTGTTGAGACAGTGAGCCATTAATGGTTTTAGGTCTGGCCCCAGAGCACCTAAACTGCCTCTACAAATTAAATCTATTCTGCAAATTCAATCTGGTTAGTTTGAAAATTCAATACATCACATCACAGAGGCTGTTTAGTGCTACTCAGTGGATCCAACTCATGCATGTAGCTTGTATCCTCTGAAAAAAGGGACTCATTGAAGAGATGAATGCACTTTTGTTCCAGCTATCCAAAAAGTAAAAAAAAAACAAAAAAAAAAACAGTGTGAATTCTTCAGCGTTTACCCCTGTCACTTTCTCAGTAATTCCCTAATGTGCTAGGAGTCAGGACAAGTAGTAATTGAGTCACATGCAGCTTGGATAACTTGGACCACATAAATGTCGCTGAAAAGGACAAGGCTTCAAAAAAATATGACGAGGGTAACAGTATCAGGTACGCAAACGTGGCCTCTTGACAGTTTGCTAGAAATATTTGTTTCTAATGAAAAACATGCGAGACGTCAGCATACAGTACACACAGCACCGCAAACGACTTTGAACAAAACCCCGTCAAGCTTTGGCAAAGGACAACTTTTTCTTTCACTCTTCAGTACACTTGAGTGTATTTAGTTCAAGCTGTAGTGGTGTAATCCCTCACTTTGTGGGTGGCTTTTCAACAGAAGACTGTGACGAAGTAGGTGAGCGAAAATCAAGAAAGCTAAGCCCACTTTGGACATTCTGTAAGGGAAACACAGGCACTAACATGCGCGTGCAACCAGATGAGCCAGTACAAACGGTGGCTGATATGGGTGACATGGGCAACTGCCCAGAGTGGTATCTTGTGAGAGGAGGTGGTGGGGGGTGGAGGCATGAGCCTAGAGAAGTGAGAATGTTGAATGTTTGCATTTGCAAATGCATATTTTGCCCCTGCCTCATTAAGAACATATTGTATGCTGAAATACCATTTCAGTCCAACTGGGATAAATTGAATCGCAGCAATGTAACTTTTTCATGGTGTACCCGCATAAAATATGTGTGTAGTGGTTTAAAGTGAACGACAATTATTAAAACACCAAAATATTTTCTATAACGGTGAACCCCGACTTGTGATTTATTACTGTGTTTGTTTTATCAATTAAGTAGCTTATTTGTCTAATTAAATCTGGGTTGGAATATTGAATGCTGATTACAGTTCTTACATTTTATCTATGTGAATTATTTGATCTCTCAACAATATCGTAAAAATAAAGTATCGCTTGTTTTGTATTGTCGTTTATCACCTCATCTCTGGATGTATTGTTGCACTTTCACACAAAGGGATTTCCTCTTTGTTCCCTGCTTCTCTGAGAACCATTTTGGTCTCCATGTTTTCCACAAGGGAAATGTGCAACAAAAATTTAGCCATTTTTTCCCCCTTTCTTTCTTCTTGCCTCCACTTCACTCAAGATGACACAAACTGACAGAACACAAGCAGAATCCGACTTGTAATCCAGCCTGGAACGGACAGATCTACGTTTAATTCGTGGCTCTTGGGTTCTATGAATAACATGTCATGCGAGAGATATCGCAACAACAACACATCGTACTGAAATGAATGTGCACTTTAAGTTTGCGGGACATCTTGTGAACAAGATCGGAGCAGACCCTCAGCTCCAAGGGATGAACTCCGGGACACAGCTGACTGAGAGACGCCTTCATTAATCTGAGGTCTCTGACACACGTCTGTCACCGACTGAGAGGGATTTCCACACTGTTCAGTCTGGTTGTGTTTGAGAACAAGGCTACTCATTATCACGCCGGGCGCACATTTTGACACCGCGTCTCTCATCAGTGTGCACCTCGACGTCTGATCTCTGAGTAAACTCGGGTGCTTCCCTGCTCGAACGGATTCACAAATCCAGCCCGTTGCTCACTGCCGCACAAGCAGCGCCGCAATCCCACACACACACACACACACACACACACACACAAAAACACACTTTAAACTCAAAGCTAAAAATACTACCTGCCTGCTCAAACTTGACTGTGTAAACAGTGTTTTGCCCGTGAAGAGTGGATAGACAAAAGCTTTGAGATGACGGTGTTGACACTGAAATAATAGAATCTGCCAAGTACTTACCGCTGACAGGCTGTCATTGTGTCTGATACAGTTTAACAATAGCTGCTGATGACAGCCAAGTGCTGCTGCTGTGCTGCGAGTTTAACTAGGGGCAGATTGTTGTGTCTTCTGAGTTTGATTCGAAACCGTAAAAGCAGAGACGGAACGTGATGAGAATATGTCAGAGAGTGAAATGTTTGTTGTTGGGTTTTTTGCCTTTTTTGAAGAGATTTGAGTCCATTTTGCCTCTCTGCTGTGAACTACTTAAGCTTTTTTTTTTCCTCCAGCTCTCCAGAGGCCTGGGAGGGAGTTGAGTAATTTGATTCTGGTTTGTCGGTAAAAGGCTGCATCACAAAGTAGCAGAACAGCATCTCTGAAGGAGTGAGCTATCTGAAGTTTTTGGGTTTAGAAAAAAAAGAGTGACAATCTGTCTTCACTTGTTTTACCTATAGTACACTTAGAAAATTTACAAAAATGTCACTAGACGGCATAATCTAACAACACTTTTGTTTAAAGATGTATCTTTAGCAAGATTTCTAAATATTTTTGATGCTTAAGGTTCTAATAACTCAAAGAGCAACTTTAAAATATACCAGACAGCAAATCAAGTTATTGTAGCTTAACTTTGACTCATTTTTTTTTCAATCTACTGTCTGACGGGAGAGATCAATCCATAGAGTGAAGTGTTGCGTCTACATTCATAAGGTCAGTAATAAACTCAACAGATTTCTTTCAAAGAGGATTATTGAGTAACGAAAAGAAAGGACACTAAATCAAATGGGGGGGAAATCCCAAGTCCAGATGGTAAAAATTGGACACTGTGCACATTCATAACTTTTAAGATTGCATGCTTGATATGTAATCCCAATCTCTATGTCAGATAAAGTCTCAGTGTGGGTTCAGTTGCACTTTACAAGCTTCTGTGTTTCAGCTCTGATGTCATGCTGCGATGTTATTTCTTAACTTTTCCTGCGATGCCAAAGCGCAGAAGCATCTGAGCTCCGGTGGAATGTTTTTTTTCCTACAGAAATTTTATGACACTTCTGGGCTTAGACAATGCTAGATAAAGTTTACAAAATAAACATTAAAGGACATTTGCTCTCTCTCCCTCTCCAGCTTTCTCTTGTCTCTGTGTTTAGTTTCCACTGCATGATGAATGACGTGCTACGTTACAGAGCGCATGTACATCTGCATGCATCCGCACTCGTTTGCCGTCTTTCTAACAGTTGCCCTCTCTTTTTTAGCATTGTTGTGCAGAGGGCAGCACATGTTGCCGTTCCCAATGCGGGAGCCTTTCATGCTCCTGTCGGCCACTGTTCTCATTGTGATCGCCTGTTTTGTAAAGCGGCTCATCCAAATTCATATTTTCATACTTCTACTCCTCATATTATGCTGGAATCAGATGTTGTGCTTCTGAGCAACGGGGGGTTCTGGAGGTACCGGGTGTCCCCTCGCCCACTCGCTCTCACCAAGAGCAGATGGCTCTGGCTGGGCCGAACTGTGTGAATGAGGCCCTTTTGTCTCTGGATGTAGCGTAGCCGCCTATCCCAGATGGCTTTTGTACCTTTTGTGTCTGAGCTGACTTGCTGGAGAGTGAGACAGGGTGTGCTGTCTGCTTCGGAGGGTGGTAGCCCTCCTCTCACTTTCATTAGATTCACTCTTTCTCTCTTGTCTTTGTCACTCGACCGCTTGTTTTCAGTGCGTCAATTCTGTTCGATGCTAATGTGCTGCAGTGGCGTTGCGTCTGGCTAATGCTACAGCAAACACAATAGCAGTTTAAGCAGAGAGGAACATCCTGCTCATAAAATCAAAAACAGACACGGTGATGTTTAATATTTCAAAAGTATAAACATTAGCATCCTGGTCAATTATCCATCAGTTCACTTTTGTTGTTCTGAAATTTGCTTTTTACATTTTGGAGACAATGATAAAAAAAACAATAATGAAGAGTATTTGATAGGTGAGGCTTACTAGGTCATGTATTAGCATACTAAGGGTTATGGTTTTCTAAATGTAATATGTTGTCAGAAACCTTTACTTAATGGGCCTTATACGTATGAAGAAGTGTTGCTTTGGATTAGAGGTTACGTTTTGGACTAAGCCGTGAATCAAGTTTAGGGTTAGGCTGGTAATAGTTGGAGTTAGACTATAGAAATTAATAAAAAAATGAATGGAAGTCAATGCAAAGTCCTTGTGAAGATAGAAAAGCATACTGCAATTGAACATCTATCTAATTAGGGCCATTTATAACATATTTACTTACCTTTTAGAGACAAATGGGCTTTATGGGGACAAAAGCCGGATTCTAATACGATGCACACCCTGGTATAGGGTCAGTGGTTTGGTTTGGTTTGGTTTAGTTTGGAGGTAAAGTGTGAATTTGATTTCAGATTAGGTCAGTAGTGGTTAGGGAATATGTCTGGGTTAGGCATAAATAGTGAGTAAAATGAATGGAAGTCAATGCAAAGTCCTGATATGGGTAGAAAGACAAACTTGCGTGTATGTGTGTGCCTGCTGTCAGATAATTACACTCCAACATGATTGTGTCACTCTGTGTGTATGACTTCTGCATGTCCTCCAGTTTTTGTCCTCTTCAGTGAACTGCAAAAAGTCACATCAGCGCACCACCTCTCTGCCTCGCTCATCTCCATGTAGCAGCTAATTTACCGCCTAAATCAACTCCGGTGTCTAATGAATCTGCACATCCATGCTAACACGGGCCTCATTTGACCTCCCTCTATCCCAGCTCGTGCACACCCACACAGTCAATCGCACAGCACTGCGTCCATGCTCTCATCTCATTATGGTGGGACACTGTGTGTTCGTCCGTTGCTTCCCAGGGGGGGAGGCCTCCACCGCAGGGTTTTACAGCTTCTGCCAAATCCCTGCCAGAGACAGTCGGCTTGTCTGCCTGGCAGCCTGGCACTCCAGCAGACTGTATTTACAGCAACCTCTGGATAAAACGGATCTGGTTACCGCGCAGGATATATACAACTCATCAATCAGCAGGGAGGCAGACGGAGAGAAAGAACGAGGTGTACAGTTCAGTGTGGTGTTTTTATTGCTGCTCCTATATCTTTAATGCACACACACACATCCAGATGTGCTCGGAAGCAACACGCAGGCAGACGTTCCCGACCTTTCCCAAAGGATGTAGGTCCAAAGAGAAATCAGATGTTTCAGTTTCAATCTCTCGCTCTCTGCCCAGATCAAATACGCGAATCAGCAACTAGATGATGTCACTATCCTACAGCTGTCCCTACACTCAGAGATATGCACACACACACATGCACACAAGCGCGCACACACTCTGTGCACTAGTGTGTGTGCGCGAACAGCTTCACCCAGGTCAAATCTCTCTCCGTCTCCCGCCCTTTAATTCTGTCTTCTCTCAAAACCCTGGGGATCCTGCACACCGCTCTGAAAGCAATGGTCTGGATCATGTTGCCTCTGTGTGTATGTGAGCCTCACACACACACACCTACACACTCACACATACTCACGCACACCTAAATGCACACAGACATGCGCTGTATGCTCCAATTCCGGTTGCCGGGAATGGCTCTGGGGTAGGCGGGGAGGGTGTGGGGAAATGAGAGAAAAGTGGGGATTCTTTTACAGCAGCACCATCACAAACAATCAGGGTAAAGAAATATTTTATTCACACAAAACAGGCCACACACATCCCTGTATCCTGAGTGTGGGAGAATAGAGTGGAAATTGAAAAAAACACACAATCCAGACAGGGTATCAAAAAAATTTTAAAAAATCCAACTATTAGCTAGATGTTTCAGAGTCTTTTTGGTTCAAAAACAACAAAAAAATATGTTCACCTGAACAGAACA
This sequence comes from Poecilia picta, assembly GCA_033032245.1. Lineage (NCBI taxonomy): Eukaryota > Metazoa > Chordata > Actinopteri > Cyprinodontiformes > Poeciliidae > Poecilia > Poecilia picta. The sequence goes on along the minus strand of CM065363.1, from coordinate 19,175,245 downwards.
TACAATTTGCAAGGAATTCCTTTCTAGTTTTATGTATAACTCCCTCAGCCAGCCTGCCTGGTCTTCCCTCTCAGCTTCACCCTGTTTCTAATCCACCACCTGTTTGTTGTCAGGTAATCAAGCTCCTCAGTATATAAGCTCCTCATTATCTGTCACTCACTACCACATTCTTCTGTTCACCCATCTAGCCTCCTGGTTCTCCACTTTTTCCCTCGTCTCTTGTCTGTCTGTCTGTCTTTCCCCAAATCCTGCCTGCTGCTTCCCATTACTTCATGGTTTCTCAGTTCACCCTGTTCCTGTCTGTTCCTCATCCTGATCCTGTTGTGCCTGCTTGTAGAGTTTGTTTATCGCCATTAAAAAATGTCTTCACATCACGATCCTCCAGAGTTTCTGTTTGCACTCTGTTCCAATCTCAAACCAGCAATTTACGACAGAATGTCATTTTCAAGAAAAACAATTTCTGTTTTTATAGGAATTTTCACATGAAAAATGATATGTCCGACTTTATTTAGAAATGTAAAAACCTTCCTGGAATTGTTGATCAACCTTTTTATGTTGGTGTTTTTGCTGATTCATATTTTGCAAGAAGCTCCAAGTGTTCAAGATTGAAAGTTTATGTGGAGTTCTCTCTGACCCAAAGCTGTAGATCATTTATTGGATTCAAATCCCACTCAAAGCATTTCACAATGGCCAAATTAAATTAGGCTCATAATTTAATTTGTTAAAATTTAAAAATCTTATTTTCAATTTTAACATTCCTTCGATATTCATAATTTTGCTCTGATCTTTACATATTTTGCATAATGATACTTAAAATGTAACATGTAATATACTTAAATGTTCAGAAGTATTCATTTAAACAACAACAAAAAGAAAACTAAAAATTGTCACATTTGGTTTTGCTTCAACTTCAAACTTTAGTAGATTTTATGTCATAGACCACGTGTGTCAAACACGAGGCCTGGGGGCCAAATCTGACCCGCCATAACTTTTTATGTGCCCCTCCAAGCTCTAGAGGAACACATAAATAGAACCATGAAGATAACAGTTGTGTACTTAAATATTATTTCATCAATCAAATCAAAGCAGTTTTTTTTATCTGTATATTGTCAAATTACATCAGTATGAAAAGATGTTCAGTATTACTACATTTTAAGAAGTTCTTATCAAATGCAGAGATGGATATTTATTAATATTTTAGCGGTTGGTTAATGGGTTTTAACAATACATTCTACCATTGAGAACATTTAAAGGACATTAATGACCTTGATATGGTCTAAAATGAAAATGAGTTTGACAAGTCAGTCATAAGTCAACATAAAGTCAAATTCACCTGACTAAATCTGAAAGGTGTGGTGTGAATTTGTGTTTATCCCCCTGAATCAATATAAAACTACACTACAGATCTGCAGTTCTGTTGGTATCTAGAGGCTGATTTTTTTTTTCTTATTCATCTCTACAAAGTAGCTGAGCCTTTTCAGGTGCCTCTCATTTCTACTTAGACTTGGGCATCTGAATATGCTTTGATTCAAACAATCCATCATACTTCTTCTGGCTAAATGGCCACAGTTTTTTTTTGTGTGTGGGTGGTTCATTTCTGCCCCAGTTGGGAAGTCTTTTCCAGATCGCCCTGAATTTAGCTCTTTCCATCAACTGTGACCATCTTAAAGTTCTGTGCTGAAGAAAGGCATAGAATATTTTCACGTTACTTGTTGAAACATGACACGATGTGAAAGCGTTCAATGGGAGTAAATACTTTTGCAAGGCTCCCTAGATTAGACTAAAGAAAAAAAAGCACAGGTGAAGAACACTTGACTTATGCCATAAGTTGCTTCTATAAACCAGAAACAAAACAAACAAAAAAAAACTAAATAAAAGTTCACTTTAGGTCCTCACTGATGCCACAATGTCTCCAAAGTGCATTTTACTTCACTACATAAATTAATGAGATACATAGTGGCTTTATCAAAGGCAACGCCTGAAATAATGTACACTGCGTTAGTAGCTACCATGTGTGCCGTTGCTCCTGTAAAATGATTATAGCAGCCAAAATACCGGGTCACTCCCACAGTGCGAGCTTGTTAGTTGATCTCACAAAACTTTATAGTCAGCTTTAAAGTTCTTCCAACATGCTTTTACTTTCTGTTCTGTTCATTACACTTAGAAATATGTGTTTTTTATACTTCTGTAACTTGCAATGTTTATTTTTTCACACCTCATACTGATAAAAAACCCACCTTCCTTTCATTCCCTGTTGTTTATAATTAAAACATGCATATCTCCTCAGACAGCGAGAAGCATTACTCAAAGTAAAACAGATTAGAGAGCTTAACATAGCATCAACTACTGTGTAATCCTAATTTAAAGGCTTTATTGTATCAGAGGTTGAGAGCTTCCTGGAAATGAAACATGAGTGCTTTTACTAGAACCGTAAGCTGCTGCAGTAAGTGCATGCACTTTGACTCTTGTGTTTAAACATTTTTTTGAATGGAGAACTTTGGGAGAGCTGTTATTTTATATCTGCATTGATTTCATTCAGGGATTTGTGAGTTTTTGTTTTTTTTGTTTCCCCCCCCCCCATCATCTCCCAGAACACACACACACACGCACACACACAGAGATGCACACTCACTTCAACAGCTCTGGTTTCAAACTAAAGATGCACATTTGACAGTATTTTTCCTTAATGTTGTTTTTGTAATTTATAAATGGAATAAACTATTCTTGCTATTTAAAAAAACAAAATGCATAATATATATTTCTATTGTCTTTTTTGAAAAACTTTTTCCGTAGTTACTTATGGATCACAAAAATCTTGAAAAATATGTTTTTTCATTCAAATTCTGGTTACTTAAATTTTTTTTTCATTTTTTTTGTTAAGTTGCTGGTCTTCATTGTCAGGTCAGAGAGAAGCACACGCTTTTGGTTCCAGCTATGAAAGTCTCATGTGTTCAATTACAGATAATACCCAGCATTCGCATCCACATTACCACGGTTAGATTGGGATCTAACATTTTCTGAGACTTTAAAGCAAAGGCAAAAAAAAAAAAGAAGCAGTTTGCACATCTAATTATCCTCCTAGAACATTTAAAAAGGCTTTTACAAGACCACAGAAACACATTTTTGGTGTAAAAGTGACTGGAAAAAAAAAATCTTTTCTGCCTCGCTTTCTGTGCTGCATTCCCAGCATTCAGCTGCATCATGGGGGAAACGGGTCAGAGGTTACAGTGTAGATTTCTGTGTGGGTGTCTTAGTACCCTTTGACCCCCCTCTGACCCGCTGAACAGCAGCCAAACTGGCCGTCCAACTGGGAGTGGGAGAGGATGCACTGGGGGTCACGGGGAACAATCAAGGAAAAAGCTTTCTCTCTGCTGTGTTTTCTACTCTTTCCCTCTATTTTCTCTTACTGAAGCTTCTCGTTTTGTCCTCCCGAAACCAGAGTTGCACAAACAATGGCGCACATGTGCCATGACCAGTAGAAGCAAAGGTGGGACAAGAATGCTTATTTTTCTAAAGGCAGGCGTGTTTTTGGAATTTATGTGCCAGGCTTTTTAAGAGGTTTCCAGGGCCCAATGATCATGAAAGTCACTCAACAGATAAATGACCGTGTAAACATTCAAATCAAGAGAGAGCAAGGAAAGCAATAAAAAGACTTGTTTTTTTCCACCCCAAAACAGCAGGCATGTCTAAACCTCATTGAGCATTAATCGCTCAACGAGGCGTCATTGTTGGAGAAATCGTAACTCATGGGTAAATGTAGAAATCTCGGGTTTTTCCTTGTCCGCTCCCACTAACGCTGTCCCTGAGTCTTGCTTCGTGTTGAAATGTTTGCCTCTGTTCGTGCATTATCGACAGAACTTGGCCTCTCCAGAAAACTTTGGCTTTTTAAATTCACAAGCCGTATGTATTGTTAGAAAACAGAAACGCATCTCCGATTGAAGGGCGACAAAAGACGTAGACAATTTTCTGAGCATAGCCAACATTTTAAAACAACACACACACACACACACACACACACACACACACACACACACACACACATCCCTGTTCCAGGGCCTCTTTCCTCCCCCCTTCCTTCCCATCCTCCACCTCCTCTCTCATCAAGGGTCATTTGCTCGTTTCCTCCTGCCTATTCCAGCTTTTTTCTTCTCTTCCTCTGATTGGTCGATTCAGACCAGACTCCGATTGGACCTTCGTTTGCACCTCCCTCTTCCTGAAAACACCTCCCCCTTTTTACTGGAACCTCCTACTTTGTGTTAGGACGGCCTTCCACCTCTAATTCTCCGCCTCTGCTTTCGATGCTCCATCTTCCTTGCAGTTTGTGAAATAAGTGTGTCGGGGCTCCACCTGGTGGAGGTGATTCTCTTAGATTAGGACATTGTGTTACCCCAGTGGCTTATTATTCAGTTCTACATTTGAAAACAAAAAGCAATATAGTACAAAAATCTTTTAAAAATGCAATACCTTTGTCTAAAAATAGTAAAATAATGTATTGCATGAAAAATGTACATCAGAAAGGACATTTCTGTGTAAATAACGAAAACATTTTTTTTTCTGTCCTTTAGTGCCATCTAGTGTTGTTGCTAAACAGCAGCACCACCTGTACAATAGTGATAAAAAAGGAAGGTGATCAGGTACCACACACCTATAAGAGCATTTTAGAGCAGCTGGGACAGCTAACATGACCTTCATGCAAATGAGTTTTAGGCTAAAGCTAAAGTCAGGAGCAATTTATTGTTTTCAACAAATTTACTGGTCTCATTGTCAATATCATCCCAATAGCTATGTTAGCCCTGTCAGAGGTTCAAAGGTCAAACAATATTTTTCACTCTCAGGGTACTACATAGCTTCCTTTACTGAACTTCTCACTAAACATTGTGTGTGATTGTGTTGCATACCAAGATTTATGTCAACAGTCGTCAGCCTAACCAAGAGCACCAATTGTGAAATCCTGCCAACTGATTCTAGGTGATGCAAGACAAAAAAAATGCCTTGATCCATTTTTTTAATGCTCTGAGTCCAACTTAAAGTTTTCCAGTCTGTGTGGGATCTGCGAAGCCCCCAAGTGTGTATCCTCCGGGGAAGAGAAGGTTAAGGTGTGGCTGGAACCAACATTTTTTTATGTGTCATTGTTTAAAAGAACACCAAGATCTCACAGATGCTGTGAAAGCCCTGGTGAAAAACAATTACAATTTTGCCTGTGGTCCTGTTTATGTTTGGCTACTGTGTTCTGGACCGAAGACTGTTTTATCCAGGGTGTTCTATAGCGCCTGGTTCATCACATGAATATTAATGCGGTGCTAAAACCCAGTCTGTTGAACTACAGTAGCTGGTGCTTTTTATGGCCTATAAAGAGCAGCCAGCCATGACTACTGTGTGTTTTTAAGTGTTTAATGTTGAGAGCAACGAGTGCCATTAAATTCATACTCAAGCCAGCAGACTGCTGCATTTGCTTGTTCGAAAGAAAACTGTACAGCTGGCATCGGTTTGTGGACACCATCGTACAAATTAGGAAGTAGTCCCAGCCCTGCTCACAACATATACAAGACCAAAAAGCAATAATCACATCGGTCCTCTAAGACGTACTGTTTGTTTAATTTGAGGCCCGTAATTGTCCAGCTTCGTTCGGCATGAGTCATGTTTGTCTTGCGATAGTCATCGTGTGCTTTCATAATGCTGTTATAGGTCTTAATAATACCAGCGCTGCAGTTGAAAATATTTACCAGTGATTTCTTTTATTGCTTCTCTAATTAAGCCCAGCTGGAGATTTTAAACCGACTGATCTTTGCGTTTTTTAGTTGCCTGATCATTTAGATAATATACAGATCACTGGTTTGCACCTATACATACAATTTAATAATATTTCATCACAAGAAAACAAGCGAGGGAAGAGTATTGTCCTCTACTGGGTCATTGATAGGTAAATGGCCTGTTTAGCATAATATTTTGTTCAGACTTCTAGCCCTGCCCTCATTATCGCCCAGGCACAAAGCTCAGGTTAGCCTTTGCTAAAGCTTAAATGCTTCCCAAATAATTCATACTTCTCAAACTTTTTCTGCATTACATCTACCCATCCATCCATCCATCCATCCATCCATCTATCCATCCATCCATCCATCCATCCATCCATCCATCCATTTTCTTCCACTTATCCGGGGTCGGGTCATGGGGGCAGCAGCTTCAGAGTGGAGGCCCAGACTTCCCTCTCCCCAGCTACTTCTTCCAACTCCTCCAGGAACCCCAAGGCTCCCAGGCCAGCCGAGAGACATAGTCCCTCCAGCGTGGCCTGGGTCTTCCCCGGGGCCTCCTCCCGGTGGGACTTGCCTCCTGGACACCAGGGAGGCGTCCAGGAGGCATCCTGACCAGATGCCCGAGCCACATCTACAGCCTTGTATAAAAACAAGCAGACCACAGAGGCCAGGTTGGATTCAGGCCTGACCCCTAACTGGACGATTCTAAAGCATCATGTTAGCTTAACTGTTTTGTCACGACTCTGGCTGACTGACTTTAAACGTGTCACGCCAGACCCAGGATGTCAAAACTCACTTTTGTTTTGGGCCATATCAAGGTCATGAACATCCTCTAAGGGGCTGGTTGTGGCAGAAAATGTTAGTAAAACCCCTTAACAAATCACAAAGGCATTACTCGATGAGTAATTCTTAAAATTAAATATTGAATATCTTTTTACATTGATATGATTTGGCATCATAGGAATAAAATCTGGTTTGATTTGATTCATTGAGTAATATATAACACACAATTATTTATCTTGAAGACTCTATACATGAGTCTACAAGGCCATATAAAAAAAAAAAACTACAGTGGCCAGGATGTGGCCCCAGGGTCTTGAGTTCGACACATATGAACTAGACAATTTGTTTTTCCTGCCACTCTCCCATATAACCAGATTTGTGGAGTGCAGCAGTGCTGATAATCACCCAGTCAACCTGGATCTCTACATCTCCTCCTCTTGGCTGTTTCTGTGACTCATGCTCTTCTTGCCCAGCCTGTTGGTTTAGCTAAAAGCTTGCGTCATGGAATGTCACTGTTGTGACACACTTCCTATTGACGAACAGACTGAACAGTTCTCAGAATGTTCAAAACTTGGAAATGCTGTTTTATAAAACTAACCCCGAATATTAATTCGGGGTTAGTTTTATAAACTAACCCCTATAGTTTTATACCTGACATGTCCACTGCCGCCTTCTTTGGACATCATAATGTTGTTTGATTCTTCATGACCTCTGATGCTTTCACAGAGCAGCTGCATTTGTCCTGAGGGGAAAAAATATATATTCAGGTGGATTATTTACTGATTAGGTTTCTTTGGAAGAAAATCGGTAGCAGTTATGCAAATAACCACGACCCTTTTCAAATTGTTCTTAGAAAACCATTTGACAATTAGCCATGACTTTAGTTTATGTATCACTTAAAATCCCAATAAAATACTAGGAATTCAATGTTTGCACAGTAGACAGGAAGACAATTGCCCTAGTCAATCTTTAATACTTTTTCTTTCATTTTGTAACCAGTTGCTTTTTTTTTTTTTTTTTACAGACCACACACGCAGCACTGCGTGTCTTGTGTCAGCTAATTGTGCCATATGTTCTGAGGCTGAGATCCAACAGAAATGGATCTGATCACCGTCTGAACCTTAAGCGGTCAGGAAGGCTTGATGAATGGGTCTCCTCTCCGGCGTGTGCAGGCATGCGAAGTGTTGTGATGATGACCTGGCTGTTGTCTAAGTAAGGGTGAGGATAAAGCGCCACGTAAATCAGTTCGGTGGAGAGGCAACCACAGACTCCCACATATCATATCGGGTATTTGAGATCTAGTCTGAGTAAGGAACTCTGCGATCGTTGCCAGACTTTAAACAAGCAGCTTAGAGAGACGGGGAGGCAGCAGTGATGGTGGTGAACCTGTTGTCACGTTACTTCTTGGTTTCTCTGGAGTTCGTCTTGGGTTGGTTTGTTTATTCCTTGTAATCTCGAGACAGTTTTCCACAGAGTTTCCGGCAAACCAGAGAAAATAAATCTGTTAAAATGCAAATATGATGAGTTAGGACTGTTGAATAAAAAAATAAAAAAAAAGTCCTCCATTACTCCCCCATGTTTGGTGCATTTATTTTATCTTCTACCTTTTACAAGCTTTCCAAGGAATGCTGCCCAGAAACATCCTCAGCGTTTGATGCTGAGTGATTAATTGATGATAATTGTTATTACTGATTTGTAAAAAGAGCAAAAATCTATCTATACAAATGGTATACTTCATTTTCTCTGCAGGGAAGATTTACCTTGGACAGCATCTGCTAAACAAGGGGGCAATAAAAATAAAAGAAGAATGTTTTGAGAATCAAATGGCACGAATTGATGATATTTTCCTTTTGCAGATTTATTTTCTCCGGTTTCTGGAAACTCCATGGAAATCAGTCACAAGATTACGAGAAGGAAGGTGGAAATAAACAAACAAGCACAGGACAAACTCCAGAGAAAACAAGAAGTAGCATTTTAGTTCATCGAGTGAGCAGACAAACCGGACTAAAAATGATTCGCTCAGATAAATCTGTTGATTTATAAGTTGCAGAAAATATGATACACACCACTGAGGCACCTGTATAGACAAATAAAGAACATTTTAATGTCCAAACAATGTTGTGGGAACGCAAGATTTCCCAATATAGGTAACATTTTTCATTAAACACGGGAATGACGGCTATATTTCTGACAAGGAAGCATGACATGCATTAATAACATGTAGAAGCGGGGGAGGAGGGGAGGCCTAAAAGCATGTAGATGGAAAGATGAAAAGGCTGCAGGGGTGGCGAAAGAAGAACATTAAAAACATTAGGAAGAGAGAATTACAGTGGCAGAGAACAAGGTCTTCCAGGGAGTGCTCTATGAGCTCAGCTAAAGAACAAAGGGAGAGGTTTATTGAAGGCCTCTGCTGATAGTACTCAGGATGAGTGTCCGACACGCGGTCGTAAATCCCAAATCCCACAGTCTGCGAGCCGGGGCCAGGGTCAGGCAAAGAAAGCACAAAAGAGGCGAGCCGAGACGAGATGGGAGGTAAACGATGATACGGAAAAGTAAACTGAGACGTAAGCCTTCTCAAGGCTAAGTGTGAATCACTGAAACCAGATGGGACCGAAATTCTTTCCCGCTGAGTTGCCTCAGCCGCGGCGTTGCATGTTCTGCGTGCTCAGACGTGGCAACGTGGGAAACTGCCATGGTCAAATTAAAATGCCCATCTCTGGCTGTCGCTGTTGCCTGACGGGGATTCTTCACATTCAGTTTGCTGTTGGTCCAAACGCAAAAAATGGCTCATTACTGGCTTCAGCTGTAGAGACCTGAGAAATAAGAAATGTGGTGACGTGAGTCAATCTCATGAGATAAACATAAGTCATTAATGAAAGCATGTTGTATTCATCTCATGTTTCACTATATTGTTTCTAGGCATCTTCCTCTTTTATGTTTCTATTTTTTTCTTTTTTACTAAAGTTTTTTTCTGTCAGTGTACTGCACCTGAAAACTGAATTTCACAGAGAAAACCTCTCCAGAGATTAATAAGGTTCTTTCTAATATAATCCAATCTAATCTCAATTAATCTAATCATCCATCCATTTCCTTACACCCTTGTCCCTTGGTGGGGTCGGAGGGTGCTGGTGCCTATCTCCAGCTGATGTTCTGGGTGGGAGGCGTGGTCACCCTGGACAGGTCACCAGTCTGTCGCAGGGCAACACAGAGACACACAACCATTCACACACACTCACACCTAGGGGGAATTTGGAGAGGCCAATTAACCTGACAGTCATTTTTTTGGAATGTGGGAAGAAACCAGAGTATCTGGAGAAAACCCACGCATGCACAGGGAGAACATGAAAACTCCATGCAGAAAGACCAGGGCTGGGAATCGAACCCAGAACCTTCTTGCTTCAAGGCAACAGGTCTACCAACTGTGCCACTGTGCAGCCCTGAATCTAATCAATGAAAGCCAAATACAAAAATAAAAATTATGTGTAGTTTGGGCACTGCAGTGGTTCATCTGCAGAGCCCCTTGTCTTTGAGTCCCAGTCCGATGACCTTTGCTTTATGTCTTCCCCCCTCTCTCACAACCCACTTTCCTGTCTGACCATCATCAATAAATAAAGACCACTGGAACTGGTAAAACCTGGGGAAAAAACATGTGACTTTGTTTAAAATGAGTAATTTTGCCAGTACATATTTAGCAGAAAATTTCTTAAAATCATCTAAAAATGTGTATTATATTTGCATTAATATCCCTCAAACTTCTTTACATTTTGCTAAGTAAGAACTGCCAACTTCAATACATTTCTCTGGATTTATAAATATTGACGAATGTACTTCATGAGATAGTTAGCACTTGGGATATCGTTTCACCCCCTAAACTGTTTTAAACTTCTCTACCTGTCTGCTGTGGTTTTCCTGGTCTTTGTGATTCTGCTCTTTCACTAAAATTCTCTGACAAACCTCTGAGGCCTTCACTGATTTCACTGAGATCAAAGTAGGCACAGGTAGACTAATTACTAAACAGATGACTTCTGAAGAGTTTGATTTTATTTCAAAATGTATACAGTTCAACTTCAAAAATGTGCATTTTGTGTTAATTCACAGGTTAGGATGTTTGGTTGGAAGCTTCTTGAAGGATTAAACTTTAGCTCCAGTATGATAAGTTGTTCACAACTAATGGCTGAATCAGTACAATTAGTAAAGTGTGATTATTATTTATTTATTTATTTTTGTCATCTCCTCTTTAGACGAAACAAAAGCGTCCCGTTCGTTCAGCAGCCCAATTAGTGCATACATACATAAATAACTTCCCAGGTATGAATGGTGGCTCAGTCAGGAATTTGCCTTGTTTAAATGAAGCCCACAATAAATGCATGCATCACTTTGTGTGTGTGTGTGTGTGTGTGTGTGTGTGTCTGTGTGTGTGTGTCAGTTTTTTTTAATGTGACGTGGGGTTTTCACAGGGCTTATATGACAGGCGGCAGGTCACTCAGCGGTAAATGAGCCACATGTCCAAACACAGTTCAGAAAGGAACAGCAGATTTCAGCATGTTGACAGCAGCGATACTGTCAGCGCTCCTTATGATGGGGGGTCTCGGAGGGGCGGCGGCGTCTGACTTCCACGTCTTCGGGAAATCCTTCCACAACGATGAAACCCTGCGGAGCAGCATCGACGACAGGCACTCCGTGAGGAAACAGCCGCGCCAGCAGGTAAGAAACAACCAGTCAACCAATGACGTGTGTGTGTGTATGTTTTTTTTTTTTTTGTTTTCCTCATTTTATATTCTTGGTCTGCAGATAACTGAGGTCCAGTTGATGCTCTTTGTAACTTCATTTTAGCTCTTGTACATCATGAGTGGAAGCCTTTTCTCCAGCTTTGTGAGGGCTAAGCTTAAGATGTAGGCGTGAATTTTCAAATGAGAACAAACTATTTCAATCAAGTAGAAAGAGCCATTTGATTACAGTAAAAGAAATATCTGCCTTCAGAGCGTAGTTACAGCTGTACATCACCTCTTATGATGATCGTTGTCATCAGTCAATTTTGTAACTCAAGGCTCTTGTTTTTGAATAATTTTCAGCAGCTCTTTCTCACTTCAGGTTTCAAAATTACTGTTTGTCAAATTAATTTTAAGTTAATTTGACAAACAGTAATTTTGTCAAATTACTGTTTGTCAAATTACTGTTTTTACACTTTTTTTTTAGTGTAAAAAAAAAAGCTCCATAAATAAAGACTAATTGATTGATTGATCAAGGTCCCATCATGCTTTCAGATAGCACCAATAATAGTAGACGTCGATTTTGTTACTGTCACTTCTTGAAGAACACAGTCAAAAAGGCCCACGTTCAAAATCCACTTGGCCTGATTAAATGCAACCCTAACACATCCAGGTACCGAGTGGGCTCCGCAGAAGTTTGGATCTGGAGAGCTTCAAGCTGCACGTGACCCCGGCCACCAGCAGGAACAGCCTGCCGACCATCATCAAACTGTACCCCCCCACGGCCAAACCGCTCCACATGCACGCCAACATGCCGCTGCGCTTCGGCAGGGACAGCAACGACGAGAGGGTGCCCAACTCCAGCCCCAACATGCCCCAGAGGTTCGGGAGGTCCTGGGAGTTGATCCAGATGTGCGGAGAGTGCCGCGAGGCGCGAGACGCCCCCAGCCCGGTGCTGCCTCAGAGATTTGGAAGAGACGCTCCTTACTGGAGCCTCCTCAGGACGCTGGCCAGTGAACACTTGTTGGACGCTGGCTTGCACTGGTATGGAAATGATACAATCTAAAATATCCGTCGTCGTAACCACTAACCCTGCTTCCTTTGCTATGATTAAAGTGTCTTATCATCCAACAGGACTGAAGATTTTGACTACAAAACCAGTTCTGAAGAAGATGTAGACACGGACGAAAAGACCTTCAAAGGATAGCCAGACCTTCTATTAAGTCCTGGTCCTTTCATTAAGTGTTTTTATTGTAAAGATGCTTCAAGTTATTAAAGCTTAGATCTGGAGTATTTCCATGTAGATGTTGTCTTCTGAAAATAATGTCCTTGTCTGTACTCAAACTGATCTTATAGAAGAATGAAGTTTATACAAAAAGTAAAAAAAAAAAAAATAAAGCTTCAAGCAATGAGAATGCAAAATGTTATTGTTATTCATCTTAACCCATCATCATTTCTGTATAAACATCCCCACATTCTTAGGGATATTCTGGAGAGAAAGCATAAGATTCATCATAAAGCCCTAAGACTTTGACTTGTTCACTTGAACTGGATTTAGAGGGGAGTAGATACGTTTTGAACTTAACTTGGTTCATTAAAAAACGAGCAAAACTCAACCTGCTCCATCAAGCTGCTGAGGAGGTGGTTGTTGCATTATTTGAACACTAGAGGGTGCAATTCATATGTTTTAAATCGAAAACCTTCCCTAACTGCTGTGTTACAAAATTATCATGTCACTATTACAACACGAAAGAACAACAGAAACTCCATAATACCCTTTATCACACTTCGATTTAGTTTTACAAGACATACAAATTGGAAACATTACTCAGAAAAAAAAGCTCAATTATTTCAGTCAAGCAGATGTTTTTCTGATAGGAAACGAGACAGACATCTCTCAAAATAATAATAAAACCATAAACAAGCGGTATTATTTCTGAAAAATAAATGTTTGGCATTACAAAAAATTTTTTATAACCTGGTCAGTAATAAGTTGGAAAATCTTAGTTGAAATTACATCAATGGAATCCTTATGAAATCCTGGTGTTTTTTTTTTGTTTATTTGTTTTTTTTTTACAATAATTTCTCTCAGGTGATTAGTTCCTATTTAAGATTAGGAGGTCTCTCTTCCATCACCCTAATCTTTAGTTCCTTTCATTGATTCTCTGTTGGGTTTAAGTTGGGACTCTATCAGGCTGCTTCAAAATTGTAAAATTACTCTCAATAAGAAAAAAAACTTCACATCATTCAGTTTTTTGCAAGTTACCCAATACTAATCTTAAATATTAATATATTCTTGATAGTGGACCACATCTCATTTCACATTTTTTCACAATACAGAGGCTTTAAAGTACTTTATTAGGGTTTGTATTTCATAGACCACCATATAAGTGTATCAGATAAACAGTCTGGGGTAGTTTGTGTAAGGGTGTCACTTATTTAAATATAACAGTTTGTTGATATTACACACTGAAATATCAAGTGAATATAATAGATGCTTCTTGTGCAATATTTGCTTTATAGCTATTATGATTGACTGCATATTGCAAACTGCTATTTATTATGAGAATTATCAAAATTTCCTTCTTGGGTTCTCAATTTTTTGTAACCGGTCATCAGATTTACTCAAACTGTTGTGTAACAAGCACTGAGTCAAAGCATTTCAAACATGCAACCGACACACATGGCAAACAAACCATGACCCAAATATTAGAGCTTATTCAACCTCCACCACTGGACCATGCCCCTCTCTGAAACTTTATTTCATGTACTTTATGGTTCAAATACAGTTCAATCATAACAAAATAAGATTTCTGGTCAGCAACCAATCAAGAGGGAAAGAGTGTGAATTTGAGAAAGAGAGGTGACAACGTCTACCTGAGGGCGATTTAACACATTCAACTCTGACGGGAGGAATTGCCCCTTATCATCTTCCTCTGTTTGTTACTCCTTTGCTCTGTGCTGTTCGCTTTTTCAGTTCAGCAGCTTTTGCGCTCTCGTTCAACCTCTCTTGTCCAGATACAGTTTTTGCTGAAACTCAAAACTTTTAAGGTGCCCAAAAGTTTGTGTATGTGGTAATTTTTCTACTCGCTTCAGCAGACATTTCTTTGCTGTGATGTGGCTGATCGTGTCTCCGCCGGTCCTTTCCTCCCATACCTAGCTCCTGGCGAGGGGGGCATTCAGAAAGGGAAGAAGGTGTTTGTCCAGAAGTGTTCCTAGTGTCACTCTGTGGAAGAAGGAGGTCGCCATAAGGTTGGGGCCAAACCTCTGGGGGATGTTAGGAAGGAAGATGGGCCAGGCGCCTGGATACTCTTACACTCAGGCCAACGTGGAGAAAGGTATGAATCACCACAAAAATGCACCAAATATTAACGTCTATTCAAGAAATGACAAAGTAACCAGGTAACTGGATAACAGAGCACATGACATTATAAAGTAAATACTTACTTTATAAAGTATTTACTTTATAAAGTAAGTATTTACTTTATTTACTTTATAAAGTAAAGTAAATACTTCACTTTATAAAGTATTTACTTTATAAAGTAAATACTTTACTTTATAAAGTATTTACTTTATAAAGTAAATACTTTATAATGTAAATACATTATAAAGTATTTACTTTATAATGTCATGTGCTCTGTTATCCAGTTACCTTTGTAGCTGTATTCTACAGCTACAAAGGGGATGTCATCTCTGTAGTTTCAATCTTGTGAACACAATAAATGGGATATTAATGCATGCTAGTCTCTCATCATATTCAAAATAGAAGACCATGAATAAATGGTTCTCCCTATAGATTGATGTATTGGTTGGGTGTTTGGTTGACTTCTTTTTTTGGTTGATTGGCTGATTAATTGCTTGGTTGCTTGTTTAGTTGCACAGACTGTTATTAAGCTTCCTACTGGTGGTTTTTTAAAATATTGATAAAATATTTACAACTAACTCCAAAGCAGTTCAAAGATAATTGGGGTTTACTTTATTCATTTTGGAGAAATAAGCAAAGTTGGTCAACCTTTACTTGTGGCTGAGCATCGTAAAGCCATTCAAATGTATTCACAACCCTAAGACTCACACAGCCTCAAGCCTCAACCTGTTTTATTTGGATTTTATAGACCAGACCAACACAAAGAAGCACCGACATGTGCTTTGCAATTTTTTTTAACAAATAAGTTACAAAAGTGCACTTTTGCATTCAGACCCCCTTACTCTAATAACTCCAAATTAAATCCATATTGTGCTTTGAAAGCTTCCTTAAACAGAGTCCATCTTTGCAAAATTTCATCTCAGTATAAACTCAGCTGTCCTGTGAAGGCCTCAGTTGTTTACCAGAAAGCATTAGTTAACAAACAGAACCATAGAAGTTGAGGAATACAGCAGAAAAGTCAGCTTTAACGATCTGACGGAACAATTTTCTGAAAATACCTACATGGAAAACTCTCACTAGTAAAACATGGCAGTGACAGTATCATGCTGTGGGGCCTCAGGGACAGTGAAGGGATGGAGCTAATTACTGGATAATAATGGAAGATAACTTGACTGAGGCTGACTTGTGACTGCGGCGATGTTTTATTCTGAACATAAAGCAAAAGCAACAACGGAACGGTTTTACATTGAGACATGTTCATGTGTTACAGTGACCAAATATCTCAGACAAATATCAATTAGCTAACAATCATCAATTTTAAGAAATATGAAAAATAAGGCCGTATCACAAGTGACCTAATGCGGAAAGTTGTTCATTACGTCTGCATACTGTTTGCAAGTCTTCGGCAAAACATTTGTTTCAGAAGTGCAAAGGTCAAAGATAACAAATCTGATACGATGACCACACTCCTGACAGTAATCATGATCTACCTGATGTTTCTTCTCTTTTTCAATCTATCTGAAAACGCTATTAGTAGTTTTCTCCCTCTACATAATATCCATGTTTCTCTTGCTCCTCCTTAAGAGGAGCTGGTTTTCTCTATATAAAGTAGGACAGCAGGTCTGAACATGCAGCTGGCAGTACTGCTGCTCCTCTCTGACTCTCTGTGCTCTATAAACCTGTTCCACTGACATTCTGAAGTCATTAGTGCACACACACACACCGCATGTGTTTGATTGTTTCTGTCTTGTTTTCCCATTTAGGTATCATCTGGGATGAGGAAACTCTGAATGTCTACCTTGAAAATTCAAAGAAGTACATTCCTGGTACCAAGATGATCTTCAGTGGGATTGGAAAGAAGAAAGAAAGAGCAGATGTTATTGCCTAAGGACGCGACCTGCTAATATACTGACACATAAAGCTGGGCTCAAACAGCTACACACAGAGGGATTGAATGAGCTTTAAAAAATAAAGAATGTGCTATTTCTCTTATTTTTCTATGCCTATTCAATGTGGAATTAGCACACAGTAACACCTATGCTGAACTTTTATTTATTCAATTATATTTATTTTGTTTGTTCTTGCTGAAGATATTGATTGTTCAGTTCTGGTTTAGATTTGTATTGGCCCCTTTAATTTTCAATTTACTAGATCTTGACACGTTATGTGTGTACTTGTAATTCAGCAGTTGGATCAATAGTAATACGTCGTGTCACATCGTTTAATTTTTTTAAGGGGCGTTTTACAACGTCTGAACCAATAAATAAAATTGTTTTGTGTCAGATCTCATATTTTCCTTTTTTGCTGTGTCTCAGACCTCAGATCAGACGAGAAGGGAAGGGGATTTTTGTTCACTTTTTCTTTTCTCGTTGTTGGTTTTCCTTAGCAGGAGTTTTATATTAGGTGTTCTGGCTGCTTCATGGGAAGTTAAATCACTGTATTGAAATAATTAGGAGAAGTGGGAGAAATTCATGCAAGAAAAAATTAGATTTTGAGCAGCTGAGTGATTAAAAACCTGGACGGAGAGTTTACGTGAATGAATGAAGCGAACCCTGGCGGATTAGACGTGTCAGAAATTCCTCTTAAGCGCAAAGAGCATTTAGGTGCAGATTTGCCCTCCAAATTCTGAAATGTTAAACTATCTTTGTGTTCACATTACATGAGGGAAATTCAGTTTAATCAAACTCCTTGTTGTTGTGTGAAAGGATAACAGCACCCTCAGGTGGCTCTTTTCTAAATGACTGAAATATTCATAAGAGGAAAAAGGTCAGATTCTATCTAATATCCCAAACATGAATGAAAATTGTTAAACCAACACCATCTAACATTCAACATTAAAATAAATAAATAAATAAATAGTTAAAGGTTGCAGACCTTTCTTTGTGTTACTGGGACATTTACATACAGGCAAGTGTAAAAAGTACATTGCAGTTTTCTCAGTCATCTTGTTGAATTTCTCAGAACAGATTTGAAATGTTCAAATCCTTGATTTGATCAGTCTTCAAATCATCATCATTTGTGCACATCCAACAAACAGTTCATCATTCATTTGAGCAGGTTGAAATGCGTTGGTCAATAATACAAATGATAATGTACAAATACTAGCCTTTTCCTATGTTGTCTTCTGCTTATGTCATCAAAATGTATAAGATGGGTCTCTGTTTAATGATCTCAACCTCTGCAATATTTAGCCATACATTTGTAATATAGGTCTTTACATGCAAAATGCTTAAAAAAGTTGCCATAACATGTCAAGCTTTTCTTTTCACTTAAATCTGTCCTGAGCTGCTAAATTGATCCCAGGTGAATTTTGACTTTTTCCACCGAACATAAATGTGTGAAGCATTAGCTCAACTAGGTTTGTGAAAGAGAAAAGCAGAAGAGGTAGCTGTGCAGACTTTACCATATTTGACCACTGGAGGGAGACAAACGTCTTTCCTTAATGCTACCATTGCAAAATTAATGGGTCGCCTTGCTGAGTTAAAGCAATTATTCCAAACAGAGACACAACAGTCCTTGATCAGATTGTGAAACAAGTCTCAGGTTTTAACCCCAAATGATAAAAAGATGTATTTTTGCTTATCTGCTAACTAGTTGGAATCAGTTGCGAGTTCAATTGTCATCTGAATTCCACAACCATTTTGCTTTGTACAGGCTGTTTTATTCATTTATCTTTTGCTTCTTACATCATCAATATCATGGGAAAAGTTTTTCTTGACGGCTTCTTGAAGCCGTCAAGAAAAATGATAACTCATCTTACCTGAGTTCCACACAGCCTTCACCCAGCAAAATAACCTGATGTGGTCATGCTCGATGACCCCAGTTTGTCCTAAAAAGTAAGTGACACAGCAACTCAATTTTTTTTTTTTTTACAGATTAAAAAGTAAGTTACAGCTCAGCTTGTTGTGTTCTAGAAGCAGTGTTTCACTCAAATATAGAGTGACCTTGAGAACTGGAGAGGCTGGTTCAAGTTATGGCTCCATCGTAACTGAAATCGTATGATAAAGTGATGATCAGGTGCCAGAAGAGAGTCCTGCTTTGGTGTTTTGATGGGATACAATGGGATGTAAACAGAGATGAGACGGGAGAGAAAGACGGAAGGAGGAGGAGACGAACACAGAACCGCTTCATAATCATGACACAGCATTTTCTTGACATGCATTGCACTGTCTGCACACCTGCTGTGTTAAGTGGGCGTGAGTTACAGCTCTTTTTAAGCACATTTAACCAACCCACCCCCCTCTTTAACATTTTCATCCAGATGCTTTCAGGTTCAAATACTAGGAAACGCTGAACTTTGAAGGAGCGCGAGTTTGAGACAGAAGGCACCAACTCTTGACTGAAGCTTTAGGAAAACAATCCCATCTGAAGGTAAGGTTTTCCCTTCCAAGATTTTTTCAAAGCCATTGTTTGCATCACAGTAGCTCTATTAGGCATGTTTGTATATTCAAAATATTTCAAGGTTGGCAGCTTTTAGTCATCTCCTCGACATATCAGCCTGCTGTAGGTTTGACAATAATCTTAGAGAGACTAAAGAAGTCTTGGTGTGTCCAAACGTTTTGTGAAAATTGTGTTTTTCCGCTCGTCTCAAGGCATGCCTTGGCTGCAGTGTGGCTGATTGTGTCTCCTGCTGTCATTTCCCCCCTGTCCAGCCTGCTGACCATGGGGGACATCGAGAAAGGGAAGAAGGTGTTTATGCAGAAATGCTCCCAGTGTCACACCGTGGAGAAAGGAGGCCGCCACATGCAGGGACCAAATCTCGGGGGGATGTTTGGACGGAAGACGGGCCAGGCTCCTGGGTTCACCTACACTCAGGCCAACATTGATAAAGGTGCATGTTTTAAACGTATTGGAAACCAATCAGGTTCTTTGTTCAAAGTTGGAAGAAAAGGGAACAAAAATATACATATAAAATATAATGTTTCCTTTTTGCTAACAAGGAAATGTTGATAATAACACCACGTGGTAATGAAAGGTGGATTTCCAAATCAGGAATTTAAAAGTAGAGTTTTTAAAAAGGACAGTAAAGGGGAAAAAAACCATCTAATTCTGCTTTGTGTGTAAGTTGATTGATAAGATCAGAAGCAGAAGTGAAGCTGAAGCAAACACTGACAGTGATAATGATCACAATTTCAACTTTCTGTGTGTGTAGGGGAGCTATGTTGTGGGAGGGCACGTTTAATCTCGATGAAAAACGGATTACAATAAAACTACCAAACAGAAAAACTGAGCAAGACGGAGATGTCTGGCTAGCAGCTTTATAGGTTTCCAAAGAGCGCGGTTTTTGGGGGGGGGTTTTAAGGGGATTTTACTGCCAATCTCGCAATGGCATATCAAAACCATAAAGTTTTGATATGCCATTGAAGAGTTTTATTACAGTGTGGTTCGATCAACTCTGAGACTCAGTTCGATATTTAAAGTGATGTGATGTATTTTTAGTGCGTTGGCACAGTGATAGAGATGAGCACTGTCCCCCCAGCACTCAACACTTCTAGATTATTGATCTAAAATTTGATCTATATTTAAATAAATCAAATCTGCAGCCTGTTCTTGGCACTGATGTTCTAATTGACTTTACATTACAGGACTTTTTGTTGCAAGCTGTTCATCTCAGCCAAGAGTTTTTTTTTTGCTGTGAGGAAAGGAAGCTTGTTTTCTTGGCATGTTCAGTAAGAACAGCAGGTCCGGACAGGCCAGCCGAGGCCAGCCGAGGTTTGCGATGCTTTTTGTTTCTGACTCTGAACTACACTCTGACAGCAGGACATAAAAACCCTACAACCCTACAACTGTCACCACATGTCTGAGGCGGCAGACAGTTTTGTTTCTTTTTCCATGAGGCCGCATTTATGAAAGTATCTCAAATGTTCACTTTTCATACAGGTGTCATATGGGACGAGGAAACGCTGAACATCTATCTCGAAAACCCAAAGAAATACATTCCGGGTACGAAGATGATCTTCAATGGCATCAAAAAGAAAAAGGAGAGAGAAGACCTTATCGCCTACTTGAAGGATGCGACCTCTTAATGCGCTGATGACCCGCACAAGTGCCGTATTCGCCTTGGTGAAATAAATGTTTTTCCTATGAACGATAGTTACTTGTTTTGTTCCTGACCTGCTTTTGAAAAGTTGGCTGTCAAAATTTTTAAAAACCGCTGACTCGCCATGATGCTAGCAGTTTTGTGGAACTGCCTGTTTTTAATGACCATGAGTCACACCTCCTGCAGTTTGCGACTATTCCAGAAAGCAAAGGTTTTACTGCCACACGCACAAGAACTGCATTTTTGCCTTATGCATTTTTGTCTAACTTTATTCTTTTTTTACCTTCATGTTTCACACTGTGATGCTTTTTCACATTGCATCAATGGAAAAGGTTGGTTTTTTTTGTTAGTTGACGTTTGAGGCAATAGTGTCATACAGGCTTGTGTTTTTGTAGACAAAAACTGTCTTTTTCACACAGTCACTGTTCTGAGGACAGGAAGCTCAACCGAATGTGTTGCGTAGACACACTTTTTTTTATGTAATTTAGCAGGTCGCAGAAATAACCTTGTAATTGCAACTACATTCTGGTTTTCTTCAGATTTAACATAATCAACTATATCATATTTTTTTCTATTTCTCCTCAACATACCTTTCAGTTTTTTTTTTTTTTGAAAACTCTCAAATAAATGATTTTATTGCAGATACAATCAGAGAATGATGGAAATACCCAACCTTCAGCATGAGTACATTTCTTTAGTGAGGAATGTAATGCTGTCAACAAGTAATTGTTTGAACAAAACCACCAGCACCACAATTATTGCATTAATATATCAAAGTTGACAGTTGATAAGAATCCCCCCCAAACAAAATAAATCACAAAAAACTGAGGAAAAGTCCCAGACACCTTGTATTGAAACAAGGATTTCTAATGAGGGATTCAAACAGGAGTATGGAAAAAATGGAGACAGCATCAAAAGCGAGTACATTGCCTTCAGCCATTTTTAAACAATGTTTTATCTCTTATATATTCCAAAACGCATAGCACATGTTTTGCATTAATCGTCATTGTTGGTAAATTGCATTGGAAAAAAAACCTCAAGATCCAACACTTCCCAATCCTAAAAGAGGTCCTGTCTCCTCAGCTTTTGGAACCGCCACCATAAGTGAACGTGCTATTGGAGTGAGACATGTGTGTTGCTCTGAATAAGTCAGAAAATGTCCCACCTAAATGTCCACGTATCTAAAATCTTTAAAACAGCTATAACTGTGACAAACAAGGCTGAACAAGGCACACATTCACCACTGTGAAGTCTTATGAAATGAATATGTTTTTAGCATTTAATATTCAAAATCATAATTTGTGATCTGCAAGTGTATTTGTTTCATATCTGCCTTAGGAGAAACTGAAACTTTTTTATGTTTTTTAACATACTTTATTTGTATATTTCTATTTCATTTTATTTATTATTTATTTCTTCTATTTTGGATCTCAGTAGGAGTTTTCTCCTCGTATTTGAAGCGTTACATGTAAATCAGTGATTCTTGAGAATAGGGACAAAACAGGTCCTATGGATAAAGCACAAAATTTGAATAAAATATACACAAAATATAATTTTTTCAAATATCTGACTAAACTAACCTGGGTCACGTGGGCACAACAATGTATATTTTCCAAGTATTTGCTGAATATTTTTTATTTTAAACATTGTAGTCGGTGAATGATGCCTGTAAAAGCCTTTGTCCAGGAGCAGAACTCAATACATTATAATAGTTTAAAACAATTTAAAATATACTAAAATTATATATTATGACAACTAAGTATAAGTAGTCATATAAATAATTATAAAAGTATCAATAAATTGAATTAAAAATCATTTTTATATATTTTCCAACTCCATTGAAATTGGAGTTGGAGTTTTTAAAAAAAAAAAAATGTTGCAACTGGGAGCCTGTACCTTAGCATCTTTACATTTCCAAAACATTAATGTCATATTTGCATACATAAGGTTGAGAAATAACAAAAAAAATTATGGGAAAATTAAAACCCATTTTGTCCCTATTCTCAAGAATCATTGAAATATAGATTTTATGTCTTACTCTGAAATACCCAGCAGAGGGCGCCATTATTCTAATAAGAGGCCGTTAAAGCGGCAACAAATCGCTCCAGACCAGCGTGCAGACGCTTCTTACAAGTGTCAGATCCGTCCTGGCGAATCTGAAGTCGATCCGGATGGCACAACAGACACATCCGATCCAGTCGATCCAGTGGGACTGAGGCACCGCTGCTCTGTGGTTTCTGCTGGGCATTTCAGCGCCAGAAGGAGGAAGAAGAGGAGGAGGAGGAAGAAGAGGGACTTAAACAAAACTGCATTCCTTTAAAAATTGTATTAATAACCGGCGGATGGAAGGAGGAGGTCGATAAGTAAGATCCGATTGATCAGGGTTGCACATTTTTTGCACGGTGAATGTCAGCGAAGCCTCCTCTGCTCAGCGCACTTCATTTCTTTTAGGTGAGAGGAGCGTCAGACAGCCACACAATCAGATTCAAGTGCAACGGTAAGGAGAGAGCCTGTTGATGCCACTTTTCTAATGTTGGTTCATCTACTGGACGGGCTGTACCACTTATACAAAGCAGGACAACATTAAACCGGGGGATCACATCCTTGCACCGATCAACAGTGCTGAAATGTGTGTTCACTCTAACAAACTGTGTTTGAATGGACCCATTACAGTCTTACTACAGTTGCATGACTTATGTGTCTGTACTGTGTGCTAGTGATACACCCCTTCTTCCTTCTCTAGTCTAATTCTGGCACAGAGGGCGTATGTGCGGCTGGAATTACAGCGGTGGCTGCATCTGCTGCAGTGAGGGGCTTCAACAAGTTTATAGAGCAGCAGTGACAGCCTACAGAGGGTGGGTTGGGTTGGGTGGGGCTGGGGGCTCTGAAGGGAGGAAAAAGGAAAAGTGACAGCTGCCAGGGGACTGCAGGATTAGTGCGTGTGCTTAGGAGAGCTTGTGTTGTGTTCATTTCAGGGACGGCAAACAGGCAGCATGGAGCTGATGAAAATTGCATTGTCCCTTCCCATTCTTCTGTGTCCCGCTTGGGCCTTATCCCATCACTCCTACCTGGACGGCATCTTGTCGCCTCACTCAGGTAAGGTATCAAGCTGTGAGCGTGTGCTGCGGAACGGAGACAGGCCCAGATGTGATGTAACGGTAGACCATGTAACATGAGTGTTTTGCTGCAGCGATGCAGAGGGGCATCCTCCCAGCCCTCAGGTTCCTGGATGAGGCGTTGAGGTTTGACCCTGTTGTCTCATGTCGCCTCCTCCACCGCCGCTCTTCCCTCCTCCTCCTCGGCTCTGGAAGAGGGGCACGCCTGTAAGTTTCTGTACTGCACCCTCTCCTTGTTGGCCCGTGCTTCCATTCCCCCTGATAGCCACTCATTGAGGAACTGTTGTTTTTTTTTTTTTTTTATGTGCTAACATGATTGGCGACATGTAGGACGCACTGAGCTTATTGGAACCAACCGTTTTCGGAGGTGAAGGGCCTGATAATACGCTTGTAACCCCAGAGTGTTCACCAGGACCCCCAGGACCTCCAGGACCCCAGGTAAGGACTCACCTCAACATATTACATTTACAGTGCTTTGTAGACATATTTGTGTCTTTTGAACTCTTCCCAATGTAGCCATAAACTTCAATGTATTTCTGAAGATACTAGGGGTTCACTGATTGATCAGGCCTGAATTCTTTAGCTTTAGGTTTGAGCGATTTCACTCTTGAGGTGCGTGGGCCCACCACGATTGGTTCCAACCCCTTTGGTTACCTCCTGGGTAGTGCACTCTCACTCGAGATCAAGAACCATCTTGAGCAACAGGGACTATCTTTAGGTGATCAGCCGATACTCAAATATCAAAGTGATCTTATCCATGGATCTTGCACTGATCTCCACAAAAGATCTGGAAGTCTCTAGCTTGAGAGAGGGCTGAGTTGATAGACCCACCCACCGGGTCACATGTAAACATTTCATTTATATTTGAGAGCACTACCTCATGTACAGGTAAAAAGTCTTTTTCAGTTAAATAAGACTGGACCATTAAAAGTGTATTGTAGGGGTAACTGTGGCTGTGTGGGTAGAGTAGTCGTCTTGCGATCGGAAGGTTGTAGGTCCGATTCCAGCTTCCTGCCACTTGTCGATGTGCCCCTGGGCAAATGATTGAATAAAGCGCTATATAAGTGCAGTCCATTTACCATTGTAACTTCGTAACACCTGACAGTGTCAGTCACTTACAAAAAAAAATAATAAATCTGTATCAGTCCAAATCAGAATGGGCAGGTTAGGTTCTTTAAAGATTGACCAGAAAACTGCAATCGGTGCACTTTGGGGGAAAAAAAAAACATATCACCACAACTTGATGCTGGTACCTCCATGTGTCACCACAAGGATGGTGCATGCAGTATAGTGAAAGGTGTTGATTTGTTGGGCAAGAAGTTTCCACTTTGGTTCCTTGTGACCAGAACACTTTCTTCCATATGACCAGTTTAGGTGGATGCCCATATCTTTGTTGGTTTGCAGCTGTGCCGATCCAGTTCTTGGGGTAAAGGTTGAAACGTAGCCCTACCCTTAGCTTCTCCACAATGTAATCCTTAGATGTATAATTTCCTGCATTAATAATTTGTGGTATCAGAAACATAGTGCTGTCAGCATCATGTTGATGGGATGTTTTTTGGGGGCAAAATATAGAAAGGGTCAAAGGGTGTAAATGGCTTTGCCGGGCCCTGTGCATTAGCTTTTGATTAAATCATGTTGCATTGGATAGATACAGACATTTAAGGCAGTAGATGGAAATATTGTTAAGCAAGCATAGACTGGAATTTCGATAATCTTGTTACTATTGATCATGCTGCAAATGTATTGTCCTCAGTATAGGTCACACAAGCTGGATAAAAATGTTGTGTGTCATTTTTCAGGGTGAAATTGGATTGCCTGGTATAAGGGGACCAAAAGGGAGAAAGGTGTGTGTTCTCCTTGAGAATTATGCCTCTAATTCAGTTTTCCGCTGAAGAAATTTGTCCTTGCGTTCACCTGAGCTCTAACGACATCTCTTCTTCTTCTTCTTCCATTTGTCGTCCTCCAGGGAGAAATTGGACGTCCGGGGGCAAGGGTAAGCAGCTTCCCTCCTGCACGTATTCCTTCATACCCCTCTCTATCCTCCTGCAAGCATTCCCTCTCTATAATCCGATTTGTTTATCAATATCCCCGGAATTCTCCTCCTGTTACTAAATGGGTCACACAACATTAGTCTCAGCTTTGAAGCTTGATCTCCCAGGGCATCCTTCGGTATCCTGCTCATTTTCCCTTACTCTCTGGCTCTCCTTGGCTTTGTCCCATTCGCCTCCACGACTGAACCCAAGTCCTGCTGATCAAGCCCCTCTGCCAGCACTCTGCTTGTGCATTTTAATCTTCCTAAGTGCTTTTGCTTTCCATGATAAATCACACAGCAGGCCCACTGTGCCTCTAGACGCCGCAGCCTTACACACAGCCCGCCGAACGAAAGCGCGGGGCTGCGGCTCTGGAATGCAGTTCGGGTGTAAACAAGATGTGAGGATGCGTCTCTTCCGTTCAGCCAACGGAGAGCTGCAGAGTGGGACTAATTAGGGCTTTATTTCTGTTCCTCATTAAGGTTTTGCATCCAGACTTTCTTTCTTCGTATGTCTCTGCTTCAGATTTAGTTGAGTATAGCGTGAAGACTATACTCTTCCCATGTAAAACATGCATGGGAAGATGTAAGCTTTTTTTATCTCCAATACTCAGTTTTGTTATGTTCCAACCACAAACTGTAATATATTGAGATTTTTTTGATAGGCCTTTGAGAGGTTGCTGTGAAAGGGAAGGAAAATAATGCATGTTTTTTTGTTTGTTTTTGTTCTTAAATATAAGTCTGAACAGATTTCTTCCAGATTTTCCCGCATCTAGCTCCACCCATCTTCTCCCCAGTTCTGGCCAGCCTTTCTGTTTTTGCTGCAGAAAAGCATGCTGCATGATTCTGCTACAGTGTGTCATGGTAGTGATGTTGCTTTTGTTTCTAATATGACAAGAAATAGTGAAAGAAAAAAAACATGAGTATATGCATCAGTATTTCTAACTGGCACTTGTTTTGTTGGTTTTTTTTCCCCTGCAGGGCCGTCCTGGCGCTCCTGGTCCTCCAGGAACACCAGGATTTCCAGGATTTCCTGGTCCACAAGGACCCAAAGTAAGTACCATAAGGTACAAATATATCACTATGTACAGTGGCACACCTAGCTACAATGGCACACTGGGGAAATATGTGTCATATGCATTTGCATATTGGGAATGATTGATATTTTTTATTGGTATTAAGGGAGAGAAAGGAGACCCAGGACTCATGGGTTTACCAGGGCTGCGAGGTCCGCCGGGAACAAAGGTCAGAGAGATGTTTCCATCATGAAAACAGCCGGGTAGATTCAAGATCAACTTTAACATTCTCTGCTTGTCTTTCCAGGGTTTACCTGGTTACAAAGGTGACAAGGTGAGCTTAGAGACAGACGTTCTTCTGCCAAACCGTAACTGTTCCCAAAAGAAGTTGGAAATGTGAAAGGAACCAATAATGTCTCACCAAATAGGAGGGATCCTCCTGACAGTGGAGTAATTTACAGCCTACCTAGTTGCATTTATGCAACAGAATAATGCCAACAACTGACCCGCTGATGTATTAAGTTCCAGCAAATGCTTGCTGCTTTCTGTTTTTAATTGAATTTTGACACATTTCAATCTTTTGTTTTTGACAAGGGTGACCGAGGCGACCGCGGCTCCGCAGGACCAAAAGGAGACAAGGTCTGTTTGTTTACACTGCAGGTCCTGAAGCCACCTGGGAAACTGTTGTGTCTTTGGTGAAATTTGCCTATTTTTCTCTGTCCAGGGTTCAATTGGTTTGCCTGGGATGCTCGGGCAGAAGGTATTGGATAAACTGTCAGGAATTTTCACATTAAAAATTAGCCGTAACCCTGACCTATGCTGTTCTCTCAGGGTGAAGCGGGCCCAAAGGGAGAGCCGGGTGTTTCTGGGAAGAGAGGACCAACTGGGAGACCAGGGAAAAGAGGCAAACAGGTAAAGAAATATTGTACTGTTTGTGTTACTAAAGTTGTACTAAACAGCATGATAAAAGTGACAGTTCTCTGCGTTTGTGTTTACACTTGGCCGGCTGTTGAATTTGTGCAACAGGGTGTCAAAGGGCATTCAGGGGCCCCAGGTGTCATGGGACCCCCAGGACCTGCAGGTCCCAATGGCCTCCCTGGCCCACCGGGACCTCCAGCATCAGGTACTGTGACCACACACAAACACTCACCTGTTTCCACCTCTATATATTGTTTTGGCCCCTGTATGCATTATCCATGCACCATTTTTGCAGGTCTCTACTTGGTGGGGGAGAAAGGAGACAAGGGCCTCCCGGGACCACCAGGTCACTGTGACTGTGATGCTGTAATTGGATCAAATAACGCCCCCTTTGGAAACTACTACACGGCGCGACGAGGCGGCAACAAACTCACTGCTGTGAGGCTCTGGGTGTTGACGGTGCAAACTGAAATCATGCTGTTAGCGTGGCCACTAAGTTTGTGAGTGTTCTCCGGTCCTTTATGCAGATATTTGTGGTGAACAGCGAGGAGGAGATGGGTCGCCTTCTTGTTGAAAACGCCATCGTACTAAGGAAAGATAAGCGGATGCTTTACTATAAGGATAAAGACGGCTGGAGCCCCATACAGGTAATTAGATTCAAAGGTGTACTTTAGCAGTATTATAATGTCTTGCAAAAAAAAAAAAAAAGGGAATAAAGCAGAACAGCACAGATTCTCAATTGGATATGAATGCTGAGGTCTGATTGGGCCATGGTGACACATATAACAATTTTACTGCTTTACCTTGATTCCAGGGCATACTTAGCTAGAGATTCGTGACTGTTGTCCTCATGAGAGGTGAACTTTTCCTCCCATATTCAACTCTCCCTTTAGCAGGTTTTCTACTAGGATTACACACCATCAGGCTGCCACCACCATGTCTTAGGATGGGAATTTGGTTTTTAGGCTGATAGACAATGTCAGTTTTTCTCCCCATATGGTATTTTTCATGTAGGCCAAACACTTCTGTTTGTTGCACTGACTCTAAGTAGGGGTATCTGAAGCTGATGCAAATGCATGACATATTTTTTTTACACTTCTGCATGTAAAAACAAAACACATCTGAAAACCAAAATATTAATTTCCTTCTACTTGACAGCTATGTACTTTTGTTTTGTCTAGCAAAGGAGCTTTGAACTTCCGGAGCCGCAAGTAGCGCTAGCTAAGATGATAAGATGTTTTTGAATTTGCAATCAATAATTACAGCAAAAATTTAGTAATTGTAAAACATTTATGTATTTTTTTCAAAAATAAAGAAAACATGCAATTTTTCCTGTCATGACTTGGAATTTGTGTACGTTTTTTTTCTTTTTACATAATTTTCCACAAATATTGACATCCTATAGAAGACAGTTGGTTTTTATGTTATTTTAAAACCTAAGAATAAAAACTAAATGTCAACTCATCAAAAATGACATGCATGTTTCATACTGTAGATACTCATCAAAAATTACTTATTCAAAAGTTCGTGCTACATGTGCAAATCTAAACCAGACTCTTTTAGCCTCACTGATGGTAAAAATGGCTCTTTGGACTGCAAAGGCTGCAGACCCCTGGTGGTCTAGCACATGAAATCTCAATCAAATGCAATGTGGTAAGTGTGGTAATACATCTGAAAAGCACCGTGTGTTCGAACATGTACTGATGTTCAGCTTGAAAGCAGAACATGCCTACTCTCTAAGATGATCTCGTGTTAGCAATCTTCTAGTCTGTAGAGCAACACCTGGATACCGTTCAAATTTTCTGTCCCTGCAGCCCTTTCAGCCATTCCAGTCCACAGAGACCATCCCAGAGAGAGTAGGTGTGTGTGGTGACGGGAAGGTGCAGATCCAGCATGGGGAGGAGTGCGACGACGGAAACCAGATCGTCACAGACGCTTGTCTCAGTAAGTAAAACGCACAGACTACATCCTCAGTTTCATTTCAGCCTATTATGCAGCAGGTTTACTATAAACTAGTCTAGATTTTTGCCACGGGAAAAAATGGAAGTATGCTGCAGAGCAAAACCACAGCATGCCGCTGGACCCTGTGCTCATGTGGCGCAGTCTATAAGACTTTCCTTGATCTTTTATTAATCCTTTACCCTTCCCTCTCTCTGCCAGCCTCTCACTACGCTCTGCCTCTATCCAATTAAATTAGCAGGAAAATGCTTTGCTGGCATCACCGAACACGGGTCGCTGTGCCAAAGAAATTAGTAACGTCTTCTTTCTCCCGCTGCGTTGCGTTCTCACATTTTCTCTTATCCCCCTGCAGACTGTAAGTGGGCCTACTGTGGAGATGGATACCGACATGAGGGTATAGAAGAGTGCGATGGGAAAGATTTTGGTTACCAGACCTGCAAATCCTATCTTCCAGGGTATGCCAACTGATTCTTAGAGCATGCACAGATGTATTTTACTGGGTTATTTTTTTTAATTACAGGAACTTTCCTTACAGATTTTAAGATAATATGATAAAAGGAAGCTGTTTTTAAATATGGCACCTCGCTAAACAATTCATAGACCTTGAATTTTCTTTCCAGTCGTGCCACGGTACAATCACAAACTCCAATGCATTTTATTGTAATTTTCTGACATAGTCCAACACAAAGTAATGTACAATTGTGGAGTGAATCAAAAAAGGTAATGGCAGCATAAGGCTGTGGGCCTGATTTTTTTAGTGTGGACCTTTCAGGCTGTTTTAAGCTAATGGGAAGACAAATGAAGCTGCATATAGAGCCAAGTCAAGAGATAACTACAAAATGAGGACCCAAGAAAAATTTGAGGATAGTGAGAGAGTTAAAATATCTTAATACATCACGGATTGTAAAGTGCAACATTTTGCAAACTTGAAATATTGTTAAATCATTATTATTATTTTTTTAACTGAACTGCAGATGCAGAGGTAGACATATTTTCATGTGTTTTTATCAGGACTCCCTGACTTCTTTAAGCTAGCCCCGCTTTTATATTCATGTTAGCTAACGGCACATTTCATTCACTTTTAATCACTCGCTATGCTTCTGCAGGTCTTTTGGGCAGCTTAAATGCACAGAGTCCTGCCTCATTGATTCTACCGGCTGCAAGTACTTCACCTGAATACAGAAGGCCTCCCTGAATGCAGAAATCGTACTTCAGGACTTCCTCTGGAGGATCGAAGCTTTGAAACAAACAAGTGATGCACTGAAAGACTGCACTAAAGCGAAGCTGACGTGCCTGCTCCGAGGCATGA
The DNA here is from genome assembly GCA_033032245.1 of Poecilia picta. Lineage (NCBI taxonomy): Eukaryota > Metazoa > Chordata > Actinopteri > Cyprinodontiformes > Poeciliidae > Poecilia > Poecilia picta. Next base: position 19,144,252 of record CM065363.1, on the reverse strand, counting down.
AAAGTCATGGAAGAATTTTATTTATTTATTTATTTATTTTACATCAACTGTAGTACCCTCCACACCTTGAGGTTTGGTCTTGAACATGCCTCCGAGAACAGCTCCACGGGCTGCAGCACTGTTATAAAGTCATTCGAGTTGGTGGGAACATTTTAAGGATCGTGCCATGTCAAATACTTACACTGTTTAAGACGTGCTGACTGTTAATGCAGAAATAAGCTACGTGCTCTTTCCTACAAGACGTTAAAAAAAGGGTTGTATCGTATTGTAGTATGCAAATCTAAGGCGCCTGAATGTTCTTACTCCTGTGCAATGTATAACAAAACACATGTTTATTAAGTGCGATGTGATATTGCATGCAAATGTATATAAGCGCACAGCAACCCTGCTTTATCTGTTCAGCCCTGCAGCCATATTGTGTCCCCTCTAGCAGAGAAATTGCATCAATCCGACAGGAAAACACGAATGTCCTTGAGCAAAAACATAGTAATGACATACGGTTACCGAAGCAGCATGATGTATGAATGTAAGCTTACCTTTGATAAGACAATAACATCAATAAAGACTTGATCTTCATGTCGGGGGCTTGTGTGGAAGCAGAAGAAAGAGATCTGCAGCAGCTTCCTGAAGATATTCCTGTAAATATTCCTGCACTTATTGCTTTTCTCGTTCAACGGAAGGATCTTTGCAGCACAGAAACACAGTCCTGTTCCTGACCGGCAACGAACATAAAGTCCAATAATTTATTCTGCAACTATTGTATCAAGAATATTTAAATGGAGCGAAAAATAGTGCTCTTTACCATTTTGTTCAAATGTCTGTTATCTTGGTTATATTAAAGAAAGTGAATATTTAATAAATATTAATAACAACAGTTATGTGAGAAGGTAAAAGCATCACCCCAAACCACTTCATTGGTATTATTTCATGTGAAAATTTTCTATGCTTTCTATGTTCCATTCATAGGTGTTTCACCTGCATTAGCTATGGAAAGTCCACCTGTAAAAAAATCATGATCTCACTTCCTTTTTTTTTCATTTTGCTTGGCCCAGATTCTGTCTCTTTATTCACAACTTTTGAGATACTAAAAGATTTCTCTTTTTTTTCTTTAGCACAGGCCTGGTTAAGATGGAAAATAGGTGTATTTTTGTTCCTGTCATATTTGATATACTGTATATAGCATTTTTATAACAACTGAAGGTAACATAGTTACTTAACCATCCTATATGCTTTAAAATGGCACACAGAATATTGCCCCATTCTGTGTTTTCCAGAATGGGGCAACGTTCTGGAAAACACAGAATGTTACCTCTTTCTGGGAAACACAGAACGTTGCCCCTGTAATCTTGCAGTCATGAAAAGACAAGATAAATCACCTGCGATAATGCTGTGTGCTTTCAGGACAAGATAAAGTAACAAATGTGACATGACTTCTTTTACTTTAGTGTTTAGAAATGTGAATAACTAGTGAAAGTACAAAGTAAGGAAACAATCAACAATCACATACTGCAAGAGAAAAACTTTCTTTACAGTTAAAAAGATTAACTATGGTTCATGGTGATACAACCCTTGGAGCTTGAAGGGAAATTTTAAGGTTAATAATTATCTAATTTTTTTCTTTTTTTTTATTTTGCTAAATGAATTTGACCAATGAAACTCACCAATCGAGCAGGCACCTCTCTGTGTGGGATACTTCAAAACACAATAAAAGGCGGATGACTTCATTACATCCATCAGTGAAGTTCAGGAAACCATCAAGACCAAGCTACATTTTTTTGTCTTCCAACTCCAACATGTTGTTACCCTTCTTGTTGGGCCTGGCTCTGGTTGCCATGTCTCCCTTGAACGGGAGTGGATTTGTGCTAGAGAGAAACAGCTGTCCAGAGTTCTGGTACATCTTCAACGGCCGCTGCTACAAGTACATCGGCACAAAGATGACCTGGGCTGATGCGGAGATCCATTGTCGGTCCTGTGGACAGCAACCTGGTGTCCATCCACAGTCTGGAGGAACACAACTTTGTCAATGCCATGATCAAGAGCTTTGATCTTACTCAGGCTTTCACCTGGATTGGACTCACCGATCTCCACAAGGAAGGACACTGGATGTGGTCAGATGGGTCCAAAATGGATTTTCAATATTGGGACGAAGGACAACCAGATAACGCAGGAGGAAATGAAAACTGTGGACACACCAACATGTACACACATTATAAGTGGAATGACTATGTGTGCTCACTGACATTTTCTTTCGTCTGTAAAAAGCACAGCACTTGTCTGTAGAGGCAGGACAAATCATCTGAAACTGCTGTCTAATTTAACTTGTGTCTGCAGTCATGAAATAAATCTGTATAATTAATAAAAAAATAAATAAAACTGATGTCCAGAAAACCTCTTTGTGAATGATTGTTTAATACTATTTGTAACTAAATGTTACTACATTTTTCTGTGATGTAGTACATCTCCAGTATTAGATCTAATTAAAACCGAAACAAATAAACAAAAAAAAAGATTAATATTTTGGAACTGAAATTTATGGCATTGGATACTTGTACTTTAATAACTTATCTTTTTTTATTTAATTTTTTTTCAACCTCTTTGGACATTTTTAAAGCAGTATTTTATGTGTAGTTGACATTTTTGTGAAGAAATATATCTTGTGTGAGGAAAATTCAGCAGAAGGTTACACAACATCCATTCGGTCCAGAGACAAAGTCTGAACAAACAGTACATGTTGTACTACAAACTTTGTGTGTGGTTTATTGATTTCCCTAAGGTGCTCCCATTATTTTTCAATATCTCCAAACATTTCCAAAGTGCCACAAATATGGAAAACGTCTTTAATTTAACTGGCCTGAGGTGAAGTCATTTTTGAAAGTTTAAAGCAACTTGGAAGTGTAAAAAAATGAGGTTGGACAAGGACCCAAGACTAAAATCTGAGAATAACATGTTTAGAAAAACATGACCACAGTAAAAAAAAAAAAAAAAATCCCACAAATGAAGCCTAGGCGTAAATTCAAGCTGTGAGACTCTCTTCAGCCTTCTGGCATCATCAATTACCAGACCTCCGCCTCAGCCAACCAGCACGGATTGTCCCTCTTCCTCAGCCAATCACCATGCAAGAGCTCTTTCGAAAGCCCAAACCATGCACCAGCTTCAGCCGTGCTTCGACCCACCTCCTTCCCGTCTCCATTCCTCATCCTCCCGGACATCTCCCAGGCTCTGCTCCACCACCAATATCTGGACCCAGGGATGGGAGGTTACCCTGAGCTCCGCCCCGAGCCGATCCAAGCTCGCTGAGATTCTCCTGCTGGTGTCCGAGCGCAAAACCTTCGGGCCAATAAAACTGTCTAACTGCTGTTTGTCTCTGTGTGAGTCTTTATAGATTGAATTGATACTCCGTCTCATATGAATTTGATTCCTACCAGTAAAGAACGTCACAGACGCAAAACCTTTTAAGACCCAATCAATACAGTTTGATATCCGATTATAGATAGTTCTTTGCACAACAGAAAATTTGACACAGCCAGTGTAGAAAGATAACAAGTAGCACTTGCTTGAAAACCATTTAATGGGCTACCCTGATAAGTGCTGTATTTTGTGGTTCATTATATAATCTTATAATGGTTAATTTGACATGATGAGAGCCGTTTGTAAACACTTTTGCTGTACTTTTGTTGGTTTCTTTGACCATGAATATTGCTGTTGTTTCAATAATAAGAGAAAGTTTAATCTTTGTCTTTAAGTTTCTTTATTCGAAGCCAAAAGCGTTCAAAGACCCTTCTCACTGAGCGCAGTCAGTAGAAGAGCCTGATCAACACACATCACATTGTTATATAGTCACAGCAAGACAAAGACCCTCCCAAAATGTGATGTTATCCTTACTGCCAGATGGCCACAGAGACACCCTTACCCCCTCCTCATGAATTATCTCTCACCTCTTGGAGGAGACGATTTTATGGCAGGATACAGACCTGATCATGATTTCAGGAGGAACTTCTAACACTTCTTTGTCAGTTCATAGGTACAGGTCCAACAGGGTACAAACTACATTCCACACATCAGACCTTTAAACAATTATCAGATCAAGCATTTTACCCAAGATGTCTTCAGGTCTTTTCTGCTGTGGAAACATCTAAACATCATCTGCAAACTTATTTAATGGACAAACAAATCTTGCAGAAATACAAAATACAGCAGATATAATCAGTAAATAAATGGTAATAGGTAGATCAGTTCCTTCAAGAATGAAATAAGACCAAAAACGAAATTTTCTATTTCATTGTTTAGGCCTGTGTGTCAACTGACTTGAAAATGTGGAGTTTGAGTCGACAACTGTGTAAAAGCAATCAAGAAAAACTGTAAATTATGAATAATAAAGTGCAGCATGCACTGAAAAAAAAACTCTTTCAATCAATTAAACACAATACTCTAAAGTATTACAGATGGTTTTATTAGATTAGAATTACAGTAACTTGAGCAAATTAGAGTACTTTGTTAAGGTACTTCAAAGAAAAACATTGCAGTGTACTGTGGACTTTAAAAAGGTGATGAAACTGATGCTGAACTTTACAGAAAAATAGTAAGTATCTGGTTCAGGTTGATTCACCTGCTGTGGAAGTTAATGATTTTCTTTCTCTCCCTCTTTTTTTTATCCAAATGACCAATAAAACTCACCAATCGAGCAGACGCCTCTCTGTGTGGGATGCTTCAAAACAGATAAGAGGCGGATGACTTCATAACATCCATCAGTGAAGTTCAGGAAGCCATCAATACCAAGCTACATTTTTTGTCTTTCAACTCCAACATGCTGTTGCTCTTCTTGTTGGGCCTGGCTCTGGTTGCCATGTCTCCCTCAAGCGGGAATGAACCTGTGCTAGAGAGAAAACAGTTGTCCAGAGTTCTGGTACAGCTTCAGCGGCCGCTGCTACAAGTACATCGCCACAAAGATGACCTGGGCTGATGCGGAGATCCACTGTCGGTCCTTGGACAGCAACCTGGTGTCCATCCACAGTCTGGAGGAACACAACTTTGTCAATGCCATGATCAAAAGCTTTGATCTTACTCAAGCTCCACCTGGTTGGACTCTCCGATCTCCACAAGGAAGGACACTGGATGTGGTCAGATGGGTCCAAAATGGATTTTCTCCTTTTCGAAGATGGACAACCAGATAATGCAGATGGAAATGAAAACTGTGGACACACCAACATGTACACACAATATAAGTGGAATGACATTGTGTGCTCTCGTGAATTTTCTTTCGTCTGTAAAAAGCACTGCGCTTGTCTGTAGAGGCAAGGAAAATCATCTGAATCTGCTGACCAATTTAACTTTGACTGCAGTCATGAAATAAATCTGTATAATTAATTAAAAAAATAAAACTGATGTCCAGAAAACCTCTTTGTGAATGATTGTTTAATACTATTTGTAACTAAATGTTACTACATTTTCTGTGAGGTAGTAGTACATCTCAAGTATTAGATCTGATTAAAACCAAACCAAGAAAACAAACAAACAACAAAACAAGATTAATCTTTTGAAAGTGAAATTTGTGGCACTGCATGTGTTTTAATAACTTATATTTTCTTTATTTCCATCCATCCATTTTCTTACCATTATTTTTTCCCACCTCTTCTGACATTTTTAAAGCAGCAATTTATGTAAAGTTGACATTTAGTGAAGAAATATAACTTGTGTGTGAGGAAATTCAGCAGAAGGTTACACAACATCCATTCAGTCCAGAGACAAAGTCTGAACAAACAGTACATGTTGTTTTCAGCAGTCAGAAACAGGCATTTTAAATTGACAAGCTATTAATATTTATATTTGCAAACGCACTTTCTTGACTTAAAGTCCCACAAATATGGAAATAGTTTTTAATTTAACTGTCCTGAGGTGAATTCATTTAAAAGTTTAAAGCAACTTCAACTTCTTGCTTCACGCTTATCTTAACAGAACTACTTTAAACAGAAATAAAATAATAACACTTTTGGATCTGCCTAAAGTGTGAATGAAGAAGTGTAAATGTAAATAAACGTAGCAATAACGCTTGTCTGCAGATTAGAATCAGATGAAAGCTTGTGGGCGGGGCTTGTGTGGAAAGCAGCCAATCAGAGGAAGGATTCCTGCAGCAGCTTGTACACTGAAGCGTCGCTCACTGCCACGTAGAGGAGAAGCTGCTGCTGCTGCTGCTGCTGCTTTTTCTTGTTTTCTGCTTATATTTGCCTGACGTTGGGTGTGTGGCCATGTTCCTGGTCGTGCTGAGTCTCCTCGGCTCCTCCATGCTGGCCTCCGTCGGCGGCGGGAAGCTGCCCGAAGCCGAGGTGGACATAGAGGTTCTGCAAAGGCCCTTCATCTGTCACCGAAGGTCCAAGTACGGAGACATGCTGCTGGTGCATCATGACGGATACTTTGAGAACGGGACCATGTTTTACTCCAGGTACAAAGTGTTTCCATGGCTGACACGCCTTGTTTATTAAAGAATTTGAAACATAATAAGTTTGAGGGGGGGGGGGGGGGGGGAGTTTTCATGTTCTTTTTTTCCTTGTGGATTATGCATTGGTTTGACATGTTGTGTTACAGAAGTTGTAACATTGATCCTTCTCTTCTGTGACAGTAAAAAAAAAAGAGTTTTTGTCAATCACAAAACGGTGTGTGTGTGTGGAGGGGGGGGTTCTTTTGCAGAATTAGGGGGTTAATATTGTATAAAGGAAAAGATACAGTAAGATCAGTCTAATGCACTTTAAAGTTTGGATGAGATTTCAGAGATGGTGCTTGTATGGACCCAGCTGGCTGAAAGGAGGCTGCTACATTTTACCTTCTCTTACAAGATGAGAAAGATAAATGTGGCTGATTGGACTTTTAACAACTAGAATAACAAAAGGCAGATTCGCTACTTTAGCAGCTACTGGTTAATCAACCAGGTAATCAGCTTGTCTCATAAATTGCAGAAGGTATAATATGAGGTGCAATAATCAATCAACTTAGAAAGCACTAATTGTTATATATTTTTCTTAAATATGTGCATTAAAATCGATGAGAGAAATGTTACATCATCATTGTTACAGATTTATTAATGAATATTTGTATTAGTTTTGCAGCAGGAAGAATAATTGTCTTTCAGCCACTGCTATTCATTTTAAAGGTTCAAATTATTTATGGCATGTATAAGCCTGGCGGGCCACCAGGCTCTACTTGTGCCCCCACCAGACTGAGCAGTGCTTATTTATTTAAAATTGTTTAAAAATGCTTACATTTTTAAGATTTTTTAGCTTAAGTTCATGTGTTAATCATCCAAACTTCCAATAGCATATAATTATCAAGTGATACTGTATTTTCATGTCTCCTGCCAACTTTAAACATTTTTTAACTCAAAAACACAACGGGCCGCTGGATGAATGACCGCCAAGCGCCCCAACCACCAGGCTTAGCAAGTTTTCTGGGGGAAACCTTATTATGGTATTCTACTGTAACTGTGAACTTGCTTTAATTTTTCTCTATATTATTACATGGTGAAACTCTCATTACACCTCAACAGCAATGGAAACTATCCCTTAAGTTTTAAAATGTTGCTGGTCAGCCCAGCGTGTGTATTTACAACAGATGTAAAATTATTGCCTTACGAAGGTCATTAGCAGCATTCCTTATCATGTCATAACCTGAATATTTCATAACATGGTTCTGTGTCTTATTAAACTGTGATACATCAGTGGTTGTAATTAAGCAGACTCAGGGGTCCCCCATTATAATATAAGCCTGGCAGGCCACCAGGCTTTACTCCCCACTGCCCTAGCGCATCTACCACCAGGTTTAACAAGTTTAAATGCTGAGAGTGAAGAAGTTTTTTTTTTTTTTTGCTCACACCTGTCTAACTGTGAATGAAGGCACAGGTGACACCTTTAAATGGCGTCTCTCTCAATATGTTTTTCCCAACAGTCGAAGGCAAAATGAGAAATCAATGTGGTTCACGTTGGGGATCAGGGAAGTACTCAAAGGCTGGGATCTAGGCCTGCAGGACATGTGTTCAGGAGAGAAGAGGAAACTGGTAATACCTCCAGCCCTGGCCTATGGGAAGGAAGGGAAAGGTAGAGAGCAGTCTTGTCCGTCTTCTGTCTTCAATGCATGCTGCTGAACACAGTCAGTCTCTCTATGTGATACTCATCTTTCTTTGTCTTACTTCCAGTGGTTTTCTAGGATTTTCATGCTAAGCTGAAACTTTATTGTGGGCCAGTCGTCTGCTTTGACTCAGCATGGAGCATGCAAACAGTACTGTGCTTTCACTCTGGTAAGCACAAACTACACTAACCAAACCCATCACCCTGTAGGAGCTAACCATTCGTTTTATAGACGGAAAAACATCCAAAAGCTTGGCTGAACGACTAAAACTACCTAATTATGGTTTTGTTGATGTAATGTTTTGACGGCTCCATTTTTTAAGCTGACTTGTTGCCATGTTACCTGTGATCAGGTAAGATCCCACCGGAGAGCACACTGACCTTCTTGGTTGAACTGCTTGAAATCAGAAATGGTCCGAGGTCTCACGAGTCCTTTCAGGAGATGGACCTCAATGACGACTGGAGGCTCTCCAAATATGAGGTGAAAACAAAGATTTTTTTTTTCAATAAAAAATTCAATAAGTTGAATGTGGAGAGTCAAGAAAAAGAGTTTTTATTGTTTGTTTTACTTATTTATCTTATTTTTTTTACTATTTACTTTTTTTAATCCCTCTATCTCACTATGTTTGTATGTTTTAGGTGAAAGAATATCTCAGGAAGGAGTTTGAGCGCTACGGCTACCCGCCCAACGACACTTTACATGAGAACATGGCAGCCGATATCTTCGCCAAAGAGGACACGAACAAGGATGGTTTCCTGTCTTCAAGAGAGTTCACCTACAAACATGACGAACTGTAGCGTCACTGCTGTGGCTTGTCGCTTAAACACAAGAGACTCTCAGGTTATCTATATCAGCATGCTTGTGTGAAACAGAACTGTGAAACTCATTGAGTCATTCATTTTAGGAAGACTGTTTTGCTTTTGGGCCCTAAGTTTTCAATCAGAGGTAAGACTTTTACAAACCAAGAATAGCAAAGACTGTAAATCATTTGGCTTTCCATTCTAACACATAAGATCATTGAAGACAAGCAGTTCTGTTCAGAAGTTTTCATCTACTCAGCAGCAGCTAAATGTTCTTTTAGTGAGTAAGTATACCACAAAAAAAAAGTTATTGACTCTCGATAATCTCAAAACTTTATACATACACCCCCGCTAGTAGTTGGTTTGACTTTTTTTTTAGGAAGCAACAGAAAAACCGTACTCTAAGCTAAGTATTTTACCACTACTCATCTTATGAGAAATTGCTAAATTATTTAAAATATTTCTCTTTTTTACATGGACCTGTCTTTCAAGTACATTTTTTCCATGTACAAAGCTGTATGTCCAGAATAATAACTTTCATGCCAATTACACATTGGCATGAAAGATGCAGTATGTAAACTTTTGATCAAAACTGCAGGTCAAATGACTCCACTGAATCTTAATGAAAACCCTATGGTGCTCACATTTTTCCTACTGTAGAAATGCCTTGTATTTCTTTTTGACATCTTTTTGAATCCATTTGGATAAGAAAACAAAGTCTCCAAAAACTGATTATCATCAAAACAAATTTACCTTAAAATCTGGAACATGTTATATTTATTGACTTGAGCATTAAAATAATTTTTTTAAACAGATTTGGTCTTTTTTTTTCTATAAAAAGGAACTCAGACACGATATTCAGAATATAGCTGTCAGTCACACACCACCTACAACTGTTTGTAGATGGTGTTTCCAATACTGCACAATTTATTTTATTTCCAAATACTCTTGTTTAGCGCTTGTGGTCAGTCTTCCACTGTAGACATAATCAGAAATGAAGGAGATACAAGTCAATAAAATTGTCTGTGCTGACTTTGGTTAATTTACTGATACTTTCACATTTCACCAGCAGATGGCACTGTCTTCCCAGTTAAACTTTGCTAGCTGGTACTGGACCGAGGAAAACAGCTGAACTCACGTATTATTTGCTCATAAAATCTTAACCTCGAACATCCTATTTATCCATCCTTGCATGTCAGTCTTATCAATTTTTCTAAAAATAAAAGTCACATTAACATAAAGGAGCACCACTATATACAAAGACTATCAAGCAAACAGATAAGACTGAGTAATTATAAAGGATGTACATGGAACCTTGTTTTTTACTCCAAAATTCAGCACATCTACTAAAATATTGTGTGTGTGTGTGTGTATGTGTGTGTGTGTGTGTGTGTGTGTGTGTGTGTGTGTGTGTTGAGAAATTACAAGAAAATGTGATTTACAAAATTCTACTTAAAGTTCAACTTAAATGCAACTCTTGGACAAAGACAAGTTTGTATGTCTTCAAAAAGTCGCGGCTGTAAATGTAGTAAACAATACAGAGTGAAGGTATCACAAGATGTCAAAAATCTTCCTTTTCAAGTCCTTCCATTAGTGAGTAAATCGATTAAAATGAAAAAAAAAAAACAATAGGGAAAAAAAGAAAAGAAAGTGATGGAAGACTGTGTCCCACGACTTAGTGTGCAGAGACAGTCTGTCGAGCCCTCCTCCTCACACACATTGAAAACATTCCGAGATGAAGAAGGTCAGAGGTCGCACAGTCAGAATAAGGCTGGACCCTGTTTGACACTCACGCTCACGCAGAACATGCAAACACACCAAGGATAAATGAGTCTCTGTGTCCATTTTGTGAGTGTCTTGGAGCCGTCAAGTGGCCGACCGAGGAGCAGTGTTCTTTGAGTGAGGAGGAAGTTGGCGGCTCAGTGACTCATCTGAGGTGTGTCCTGATCCCAGGTGGCTTTGGGTTCACTGAAAGACAAAGTAACAAATGAGACCGCAGTGCCAGGAGACAGTGTAAACATAATTTAGTGTCTTCTTGCAAAAGTGTCGTACGCCTTGAACCTTCTCATACTTTGAGTTTCAACCACAAGGTTTATTGTACTTTGTGTGCTAGACTTGCACAAAGTGGCACATAAATGTTAAGGAAGTATAAGGACACATGGTTTCACATTTCTTTATAGGTATAAAAACATGTGGCGTGAATGTATTTGCCTTCAGCCCCACCCGCTTCGGATGTTATCATCCGATAGAATGACCATTATCAGTGGTCATCAGCCCCATTGAATGGCCTCAGTTGCAGGTTTTCTTTTTCTATTCTTTTTTTTTAACCTTTTTTAAAAACCTTTATTTACAATTCATGTGCTAGTTTGAACAGGATATTAAGAATATTTACTACAAATACATGTCATATTTACTACAAATACATATCGGTCAATAGACTTTAATTCGGCATTTAAAAATAACTCAGTAAAATATAAAACCGGAGGGTTTTTGTTGTGGTTGTTGATTTAAAAGCGTTTTATTTATTTACTTTTTTAAATTTACCAACTATTTTTGAGTAGGATATCAATGATTTACTCCAATTAAATTTAAGACAAATTAAGATGTATTTTCTTTCGTGATTGCATGCCAAACTGTTCTGTAAACGTTTTAATATTTTTTGATTGAAATAATAAAAATAAGGACGGATCCCACAAAAACCCAAGAAGAATAAGCTGACGTCATCATATGCGACACTTCCACTCCGGTGAGTAGAAACCTGCATCTGTCAAAATGTTTTTGTACTTTAAAACCAAAAATAACTCCAAAGTATTACGTTATAAAATTACTGATGGTAGTTTTAGGACTTAATGGCAGTAGGACTGTGATGCGAATGGTTGAAGACTCGTTTGTAACATTTTATTTGCCGGAAAATATACAGTGGAAGCTAGCTAAATTAGCCTCCTGGAGGCTAATTGTACCTGTACATTGTACCTGTGCTTATTACGTTTAATTAGCCATGATAGAGTCACATAATAGTGTTTATAGTCATGCTTGTTGTTGCCACTTTGTAAAATTAGAAGGATGCTAGAAACATCATTGCCCCTATAGGCTGTGATGATCTTTAAAGTTTTGTTCATGATCCCTGTCTGAATTCACTGATTGGTCATTTACTTGAATTAAAAGCGAACTTGCATCAGTACAGGCAAATTTATTTCCTCCTCTCTATGTTATTTATTGCTGTTGCAAGCCAGATGAAGAGAAGTAAAGAGCTGAGAACCTGATCTTTGAACAGACAGAGACCATAGAGGTCATAGGTCAGGAGCAGCCTGGGATGCTTATTGAGGAGCATCCAGTGATGATACAAGAGAACCAGGAAGAGACTGTGATAGTGCTTGATCTTGTTCCTGTTTCTCCTCCTGTTGTCCCATCCTCTCAGTCTTTTCAGAGGAAGAAAAGACCCAGAAGCATCTCTCCAGCTGCCTCTCCTCCCATTCCGTCATCTGTCTCCCCCCTTATATCAGCCACATCTGCATTCATGTGGCCTGCTGACCATCCCGTCACCTTAAGTCAGGGTGACGTAAGTTTTGTTTTCTTTACATTCATTCATCCAACATCAACATTACATTCTTTTTGTTGTAACATCAACATTGCGTCATGCCTTAAAGTCAACACACAGGGCAGACTTGACCAGTCTACAATGGCGGCCAGCTTGTCAGGCAAAACGTTTTTATAAATCCCATTACGACTCTTTCTGTATCAAACGAACAGTTTCACTACATTTTGAAGTAACATTTCTGTTACTTCAAAATGTCAAGGTCAACGAGTGTATCGTTGACCTTGATCTTATTTGGCAACAGACAAATACGGTTGTCATCTTATTGAAAACGTTATTACCCCCCCACACACACACACCTCCCACAACGTGCTGATAGTGTTCCTTTCTTCTCTTAATCAGTCTGCCGTACGATGGCTGCATTCCATTTCAGATTCCGTGATCAGCCGTACAATAATTTCTAGAACTTACTATGCGGAGTGGATGCTTATAAAATATTTTGTGGGTTATGATAACTATTAGAAAGAAGACTGAAACATGACCTTATATACATATATATATCAGGGCTGTATAATAATATTGATATTGCGATATATATCGATATTTTCTTTCCTAGAAAAAAAATTGATATTCATCACAAGTATGTAACATATTTGTCACCTTGTTCATCATTCTATGGTGACAGTGAGATGATTCAGTCTCAGTTAGAGTGATTCTTCAGATGTCAAGGTTAAATACGGTATCAAATATTCTCAGAGCAGGTGGGGGGGGTGGTGGTGTTGCGATCAATCAGGGTTTTTCCCCGACTGGGAGCTTAACACTAAATATGACAGGCAGCCAATCAGAAAGCACGGATTCTCCGCCTGTTTTCTGAGGGGAAATTACCGAGGGGAATCCCAAACAGCTGAAACGGGGCAATGCTAAGCCTGGCGGTGGGGCTAGCAAAGCATGGCGGGCCGCCATGCTTATAATACACTGGGGGAAACCCTGAACATGTTTTCTCACCACTTTGATTCATTTTGTCCCGCCGTGGACTTTAAGTCCATGTCCAACCAGAGCCAGGTATTGTGTAGTTGGTGCTTTTAATCAGTTTTCAGTTAAATTTATTCTATAACAGTCACAAAATATCACCCTACCCTAACACAAATGTATATTTTTGTGTGTTCTGTGTGTTCTTCAAAATTCATTTGTGACATAGGTTTATTAAAATGTGTTGTTCTAATACAGTCAGTTGATCTGGACATTACAATGTATTTTTATAAAGCTCTTCATCAATAACTTCACTTAAAGTTGCTGTGTTGAAAAATAAATGTACTGCATTTGAAAGCAATTTTATTATAGCATTTTGCAAATAGTCTTGACAAAATCCCTGACACAAAAAAGATAAAAATTACAGCGTTTTGAGATAAAAAAAAAAACACTTCCAATTAGTTATATTAAAATCAAGTTGTACTTATTTTGTTATGTATTTTTATAGACTTTACTTTGTACATCCATATCAACATTAAAAAACACTCAAAAAGAAATGTGTACAATACCATGTTTAAAGCTTTTAAGACTTCAGGTCATATTTACTGAACAAAATCTACAAACAATTCTGTTCTAAATTTCAAGACTTAATACAGGCACAATACCTGACTGATGCAGTGACTCAATCAGACTCACTTAGTCTTTTACAGAACTTGACAAAAATGTGTCAGTAAACAGCCCAACGTCAGCTTACATAACGACTATATTACAACCATAACATTCATTTCAGTGAATGGCCAAAAACATTACACAGAAAACTTTGTAATATGGTCAAACTGCATTAAAAAAAAAGAAATTAATACTTTATAATAAAAAAAGAAAAAGTATCATGGAAGGACTTGTTCGCTGTCTGAAGGAAGTGGCACTAGGAGGACAGCAGCATGAGAGGATTTACTTGCAGGTTCCCAGGTATCATCTCAGATTTTTCCTCTAGAAAAGAACAACAATAAAATCAGGATGTGGATTTTTTTTGTGCTGTAAGGTTCACAAATCTCTCTTTCTAAGATGTATACCTGACTTTAAAAGGATGTAATGTAGCCAAAGTATTTTTTTTGCCTACATCCACCCAAATGCCAGCTAGTTCTTACATCTTGTTTTGTTCCAAATATACAATATTATCAGTTTCAGATTTAATTTCCAGCTTATATGAATTATAAAAGGGACAGTGTTAAATAATAAGTGTTGAGTCACCTTTAAAGTCCAAATAATCCCAAAGTCAGAATTCTTTTACTGATAAACGCCCTAATTACGATATCTGGAGTTCTATCTCTATATTTCTATGTTTCTGTGCAAATGCTGACTTTTTTGTGTGAATTTGTTTCACCCAAAGATGTTGTGACTTATGTGGTATAAGTACTACTGATTCCTGTTGTAATGCCCGTTTTTGTCCTCATAAAAAAATAAAGACAAATATAAAGAAAGAAAAGGAGTAATTAAAGCCACAAAGTTTATAAGTAAACAACTTATTGCTTATTTTTTGAAGACCACTGCTTCCCTTATTACCCCTCCCCCATCTACTCATCTCCACACATGGCAATGTCTCTCAGTGTTTGACTGGGGTGGAGATATACTGTCACAGGGTGGATTGGTTAAACTTTTAGTCTTACCGCATTAGTTCTACGCCCAGGGATTGATTTTGTGTACTACATTTCCACCAACCTAAATAACAAGAAAAGGAAAAGAAAACAATTTTAAAAACAAAATAAGAAATAAAGTCAAAGCGTGTACACTTGAAAACTGAAAACTAGTGTGGTGACTGTCATATTTTATAATCCTTCTAAACTTAACTCTTCTTTACATGGATTTACACATTTTCTCAAATTAGTTTAACATTAATTTTAACCACTTTACAATGGCCACATAAATGGAAACTAAGCCCAAAGCAAGTAGTTTTTGCTTATAAACGGTCTAGATATGTTTTCTGTTTCTGGGAGAATTTTGACATTTTAAGGCTGGACTCCTTAAGTCGCTAGTTCAGTTTTCTTCTGGGTTCGATTCCTGGCCCAGGGTCTTTCTGCATAGAGTTTGCATGTTCTCCCTGTGCATTGTGGGTTATATCTGGATTCTCCAGCATCCTCCCACAGTCCAGAAACATGACTATAGGTTAATTGGTTTCTCTAAATTTCTCTAGGTCTCTCTAGGTGTGAGTCTGTGTGTGTGTGTGCATTGTTGTGTGTTCTGTCTCTGTGTTGCCCTGCGACAGACTGGCAACCTGTCCTGGGTGTACCCCAGCAACCTTCCCGACACACTAGGGACAAGGGTGTAAGAAAATGGATGAATGTAAAGAAAACAAAACTTACACCACCCTGACTTAAGGAGACGGGATGGTCAGCAGGCCACATGAATGCAGGTGTGGCTGATATAAGGGGGGAGACAGATGACGGAATGGGAGGAGAGGCAGCTGGAGAGATGCTTCTGGGTCTTTTCTTCCTCTGAAAAGACTGAGAGGATGGGACAACAGGAGGAGAAACAGGAACAAGATCAAGCACTATCACAGTCTCTTCCTGGTTCTCTTGTATCATCACTGGATGCTCCTCAATAAGCATCCCAGGCTGCTCCTGACCTATGACCTCTATGGTCTCTGTCTGTTCAAAGATCAGGTTCTCAGCTCTTTACTTCTCTTCATCTGGCTTGCAACAGCAATAAATAACATAGAGAGGAGGAAATAAATTTGCCTGTACTGATGCAAGTTCGCTTTTAATTCAAGTAAATGACCAATCAGTGAATTCAGACAGGGATCATGAACAAAACTTTAAAGATCATCACAGCCTATAGGGGCAATGATGTTTCTAGCATCCTTCTAATTTTACAAAGTGGCAACAACAAGCATGACTATAAACACTATTATGTGACTCTATCATGGCTAATTAAACGTAATAAGCACAGGTACAATGTACAGGTACAATTAGCCTCCAGGAGGCTAATTTAGCTAGCTTCCACTGTATATTTTCCGGCAAATAAAATGTTACAAACGAGTCTTCAACCATTCGCATCACAGTCCTACTGCCATTAAGTCCTAAAACTACCATCAGTAATTTTATAACGTAACACTTAGGAGTTGTTTTTGGTTTTAAAGTACAAAAACATTTTGACAGATGCAGGTTTCTACTCACCGGAGTGGAAGTGTCGCATATGATGACGTCAGCTTATTCTTCTTGGGTTTTTGTGGGATCCGTCCTTATTTTTATTATTTCAATCAAAAATATTAAAAGGTTTACAGAACAGTTTGGCATGCAATCACGAAAGAAAATACATCTTAATTTGTCTTAAATTTAATTGGAGTAAATCATTGATATCATAGTCAAAAATAGTTGGTAAATTTAAAAAAGTAAATAAATAAAACACTTTTAAATCAACAACCACAACAAAAAACCCTCCGGTTTTATATTTTACTGAGTTATTTTTAAATACAGATTTTAAATAAAGTCTTATGACCGATACATCTGACATGTATTTGTAGTAAATATTCTTAATATCCTGTTCAAACTAGCACATGAATTGTAAATAAAGGTTTTTAAATAAAGGTATAAAAAAAAATAGGTTCTATCAGCAACAAGCGACTATTATCACCCATACGAATGGTTGATAACAACCTGCAGAGCAGCTGGCAGGCAGAGCAGGGACCAACTGAGTCCATTCAATGGGGCTGATAACCACTGATAATGACCGCAGTGAAGTTAGTTTCAAGTTGGATATTCGAATATTGAATATCCAACTTGAAACTAACTTCACTGCGGTGTTTCTTCTTTCACATGTTTGCTTCGTAGCCCATATGGCTTACAGGTGCTGGTCATAAAATTAGAATATAATGAAAAAGTAGATTTATTTCAGTAATTCCATTTAAAAAGTGAAACTTGTATATTATATCCATGCATTACATACAAACTCATATATTTCAAATGTTTATTTCGTTTAATTTTGATGATTACAAATGACAACAAATTAAAATGTCAAATTCAGCATATCAGAAAATTGGAATCTTGTGAAAAGGTTCAAAATTGATGGCACCTGGTACCACACTCTAATCAGCTAATTAACTCAAACCACCTGCAAAGGCCTTTAAATTGTCTTTCAGTCTAGTTCTATAGGCTACACAATCATGGGGAAGACTGCTGACTTGACAGTTGTCCAATAGACGACCATCGACACCTGGCACAAGGAGGGCAAGACACAAAAGGTCATCGCTAAAGAGGCTGGCTGTTCACAGAGCTCTGTGTCCAAGCACATTAATAGAGAGGCGAAGGGAAGGAAAAGATGTGGTCGAAAAAAGTGTACAAGCAAGAGAGATAACCGCACCCTGGAGAGGATTGTGAAACAAAACCCATTCAAAAATGTGGGGGAGATTCACAAAGAGTGGACTGCAGCTGGAGTGAGTGCTTCAAGAACCACCACACACAGACGTATGAAAGACATGGGTTTCTGCTGTCGCATTCCTTGTGTCAAGCCACTCTTGAACAACAGACAGCGTCAGAAGCGTCTTGCCTGGCCTAAAGAGAAACAGGATTGGACTGCTGGTGAGTGGTCCAAAGTCATGTTCTCTGATGAAAGTAAATTTTGCATTTCCTTTGGAAATCAAGGTCCCAGAGTCTGGAGGAAAAGAAGAGAGGCACTTCATCCACGTTGCTTGAAGTTCAGTGCAAAGTTTCCACAGTCAGTGATGGTTTGGGGTGCCATGTCATCTGCTGGTGTTAGTCCATTGTGTTTTCTGAGGTCCAGGGTCAACGCAGCCACATACCAGGAAGTTTTAGAGCACTTCATGCTTCCTGCTGCTGACCAACGTTTTGGAGATGCAGATTTCATTTTCCAACAGGACTTGGCACCTGCACACAGTGCCAAAGCTACCAGTACCTGGTTGAAGGACCATGGTATCCCTGTTCTTAATTGGCCAGCAAACTCTCCTGACCTTAACCCCATAGAAAATCTATGGGGTATTGTGAAGAAGAAGATGCAATACACCAGACCCAAAACTTCAGAAGAGCTAAAAGCCACTATTAGAGCAACCTGGGCTATCATAACACCTGAGCAGTGCCACAGACTGATCGACTCCATGCCTCGCCGCATTGCTGCAGTAATACAGGCCAAAGGAGCCCCAACTAAATACTGAGTGCTGTACATGCTCATACTTTTTATGTTCATACTTTTCAGTTGGCCAACATTTCTATAAATCCTTTGCATTTCCTATTATTATTATTGGTCTTCAGTAATATTCTAATTTTCTGATATGCTGAATTTGAGATTTTCATTTGTTGTCATTTGTAATCATCAAAATTAAACAAAATAAACATTTGAAATATATGAGTTTGTATGTAATGTATGAATATAATATACAAGTTTCACTTTTTAAATGGAATTACTGAAATAAATCTACTTTTTCATTATATTCTAATTTTATGACCAGCACCTATATATTTGTAGTATATACTGTATAATGTTATTGTTACTTTTTTTTTCAACATACGGTGATTGTAAGCTTACAGTCTTTTTGGGTGGGTTGAACAATGTTTTAGGAGATGTTTTAAAGCTTGGGATAGGATTTTATAACCTAACTCTGCGCTAAACTACTCCACAATGTCTGGTGTGTTCCTTGACTTTTAAGATTCTGTTTGTTTGCAAATGTTCCCTTACAAACGTCCGAGAACTACACAGAGAGGCTACAATTAGATGTAGCTGTGCTACATTTTCATTCAACTCCACAATTATACACTGCTTGACGTATGGGTGTCCCATGAAATCCGCCTAAAATAACTTTAGGGTTTGTGGTTGCACAACGACAAAATGTGGAAAAGGGACAAGGTCCTGCACTTGTCCAGAGTGACTACCTCTGTTTTCTTTGCTTGGGTAAACACGAGGGAAGGGCTTGAATTCATCGGGCGGCGGGAGGTCTTCTACAGGGTGGAACTGGAACTTGGATTCAAAGTCGTCTACTGGACAGAAAAGAAGCAGCTAGGAGTTAAAACATTCAAGCTCGTTTTCCATCAGATCTGAGTTCTCATGAACACAAAAATTCATTTTAGCCAATATCACAAAATAACAAATAAAATCAATACCGATTGTATTGGTATTGTATCGATACCATTTTCTTATTTAGACAAAGGGATCTTCTAAATAGAAGATATTCATGTTTAACTTTATATACTTATTTCTTGTATGTGTTTCACCTTATAGCTTTCTTTAAGGCTTCATTTATGGAGACCCATAGGTGCCACAAATCAATAAGCAATGAAATAATTTAATTACTAAAGGGAGAAATGTAACTAATTTACTTCGATTGGGAAAAATATTTTCTTAAATGTGCTAATGGTTAGAAAGGTTACAAAAGTACATAAATAAATATTTAAAACAACAAATGCACAGTTACACAATAATTATGATGTAGGATTATTTTTAATTCAAAATTCAATTATTTTATTATGTTTTTACTAAATTATTGACTTACGCATAAATGTTGCCACACAATTTCTTGACATGTATAAATAACTATTCAATCATGCAACGATTTATTGATTCATTAGCAAAACTGAGGCACGTTTGAACCTCCATGTTTGTAAGGTTCTAAAACGATTAATGTTATTAATATTTAAATACTTCTGCGACAGACTGGCGACCTGTCCAGGATGAACCCCGCCTCTCGCCCGGAACGCCAGCTGGAGATAGGCACCAGCACCTCCCGACCCCATTAAGGGACAAGGGTGTAGGAAAATGGATGGATGGATATTTAAATACTTAAATTCGCCCTCTAGAATGCAAAACTTCACATGTTTAAACAATACCTCCCAGGCTATTGTTTAAGCTATTGTTAAGCAAAAGAAAATATAGAAAGGTTTCCGAAAACACAAACCCTACAATTTAAATGTGGCGCAGTCTCTTTTTACCACAATTTACATTCTCTCTCTTTATGTGCAATGAGATAGTGAAACTTTACCCAGACTGTGGAGGTGTCCATTCCTAAGGCTGAATGGAGGTGGGGGGGGAGGTGGCGGAGGGGGAAGAATGCGGGTGGACAACTCTGTGGTGGGGGACCGTGCCGGAGGAGCCGGTGGAGGAGCTATCAGCCGACCCACACCTGTCAGAGAGACGAGGGGATTGGCAGTTTGATACGACCACATGCAAAGTCACCACGATTTGACCTACACACAGAATATTTAATGATATTTAATGATGCTTATTTGTAACTCAGGGAAAAAGTATCTATTCACGTAAACTCCCAAAGCACACATAGTGTTGGGTTTAATGGCAAGGTGTGACTTGCGCCACAGAATCCAACCTGGACTCTGCAGGAAAGTCCACAAAGAGATGTTTCTGTTCAATCACACATGCAGAAAATCAGCAGAGGAGTCGATCTGAGCTCGTTTTAAGTCAAACAATTTCATAATGACTGTATTTGTCACTGCATCGTTTCACTGTCTCATGATTTAACTTCTGGCCGTATATGAGGGTTAAAAAAAATGATGTTATTTTAGGAAGGTGACAGTTTTCCAAGTATCTCAGCAACTCTGTGGTTGTCCTTCACCACATGTATCAAACTCGCGGCCCGGGAGCCAAATTCGGTCCACCATAATTTTTTATGTGGGCCTCCAGACTCTATAGAGCCACATAAATAGAACTTTTGAGATACAACTTGTGTGCTTAAATATTATTTTATCAATAGAAAAAAAATCAAAGGAGTTTTATCTGTATACTGCCAAATTACTTACAAAGCTTTTCAATATTATTTAATTTTAAGAAATATTCATTGAATGCTTTTCCAGCTTTCCAAAATTACTGTGTGCAGTTTTCACCTTCGAGCTATTTATAACAACCTGCACGATGCAGAAAGTTGTGGACAATAAAAGGTGGATATAAAAAGCCTCCCTGCTAACATCAAAGACACATTAGGCACCACCTACCTAAACTCCTGGGCACAGCCGGCGGGCGCCGATTGGAAAAGCTGCAGGGGTATGATGGTGGCAGCGAGTGCATGGTTGGCGAGGGCACCGGAGCCACTTTGGGCGGCGGTGGTGGAAGGGTGGTTGGCCAGCTTGGAGTGAAGGACGTCAGTAAAGGTGGAGGAGGAGGAGGCGGAGGAGGTCCCAGGGGGCTATCACGCAGAATGGGGAACCTGGACGGTTCAGAGAACGGAGGTGGAGAGTAGAAGAAGTAACCTGACGAGCGTTCTGGGACGGATGTAGGAGGCGGGTGTGTGAGTGGGGGAGGTGGAGGAGGAGGCGTCGACGGATGGGGCAAGGACGTGTGGTGAGAATGTTGAACGGGTAGCCATGTCGGCCTGGTGACCTGGGACGGAGGGGGAGGAAGCGGGCAGGAGGGAAGGGAAGGGGGCTTGTTGGCTGGTTGGTCAGGTTGATGCGGCGGAGGAGGGGGAGGCACAGAGGGAGGGGCGGGCGGAGGCGTCGCGGGTGAGGACGCCGGGAAAGGTGGTGGGTGCTTGCTGCCGTGAGAGGGGGAGGGTGGAGCAGAGGTGGAGGAAGTGAGAAGACGCTGGAAGGAGTTTTGGATCTCTGCCGTCTTTGGAGACTCCGGAAGGCTGCCGGAGTCCGCCGATGTAGGAGCGTTCCACTGCGGCCTCAAGGAGGCAGACGAGCTCGACCGAGACACTTTACAGGATACAGACAAACAAGAACCATAGTAAGGATAGTACAGTAAACAAAAAAATAGTTTGTTGAGGACAGAGGTATGTTGAACTCACCTGGGGTCTTGCTTGGTAAGTCTCTAGGACCAATAGGCCTGAGAGTGGGAAACCCTGCAGCAAACAATCCACCTAGAGAAGGTCCTGTGGGAATAATCCTGGTTGATTGGTTTTGAGAAGAGTCAACATCTCCTGTGCTAGTCTTGCACTCTATAAAAAAACACATTAAATACATTAGATTAGTAACAATATCTCAATGGTGGTCATCAAATTGAATCAAAATAAAAGAAGAATGAGGTTAAAATGATGAAACTGATTTTTCACCGCTAACTGTTTGGCTGTCACTTCATATAAATTATTATAAGATTTCACTCTTATCTTTAAGAAAAGAAGATCAGAAGCAGGGAGATAATAAATCACATTGTCTATGTTTTATTAACCTCCACAGGGATTCCTCCCTGAAGGGTAACAGGGTCCAATTTGTGTGCATGTGTTCAAATATAGATCACAGACACACAACATTGACACCCCACACCTCAGCTCCCCCTTTGACCTATATAATCTTCTCCCACACTCTCATCTTTCATGCCCTTCTCGCTAGAAGACATCACAGCAGGGCGTTTTAAAATAGACTTTTTATCAAATCTCCACATGAGTAGACGATACGGTTCTGGGACTTACTATCAACTGCAGGAGCACTCCGGTCGTTGACCTGTGTGACTTTCCTGAGTTTGGCGCCTTTCTGGATGTCGGCCAATAGAGCATTTCTCCCACCTCCTCCACCAGACTGGAGCTGTGGAGGCTCCAAAGGGCACTACGTTACAAAGTATCAGTCATGTCTATTATTGTAATTTATATCACAAACGAGAGGGAAAAAAAGTTCCTTACAATATTTATACCGCTTGATATGTGTTTTTTTTTTGTTGTTTTTACATTTTTGTACCATAAACATCAATTATTTCTGTTAAGATTCAATGTGATAAAAACTTAAGAGTAGTGCATAATAAAAAAAAAATTAAGTGCTTTTTTTTATTCGGTAGACTTCAATCTGTAGAATCACTTTTTAGTGACATCTGCAAGTCTTTTGGTTTGTGCCTCTGCCAGCTTCACACACATGGAGACTGACATTTTTGCCAGGTTTTTTGCAAAAATACTTTCAGCTCAGTAAAACCGAATAGAGAGAGCCTGTGATATTTCAAGTCTTGCTACCAGAAATTCTCACTCAGAGTCTGACTGGATGATTCCGATATATAGTCATAGAATCTCTGACCCCTTAGTTCTCCATAGAACAGCTGCATTTATACCAGCACTCGGATGGAGCAAAGGGAAGGTGAATTAAAATGCATGCCACACTTTTCAGAGTTCCTCTTCATAACCATGTACTACTTTATAACATTTAATCTACCCCAAGCTGCATTATTATTCTGGTTGTGATGTACCAACATTTGAAAAAGATAAAATAGGTATCGATACTTATTCATAGTACTGTAAATATAAATGATTTCTTATTAAATTTTATTTTTTTTGTTTTGTTTTACAGCTATATTCCAGTCCATATAATCATTTGTTATGCTGATATATAAAAGTACACTGCAAAGACACAAAATCCTACCAAGTATTTTCAGTCTCTAGTGCATAGTATCTTAGTACTCTTTAATAAGATAAAACTAACTTACAAGTTACCTTTCAGTAAAAAAATTAACTTGATTATAGTCAATAATTACTTTATATCAATGAAAAAATTCTAGTTATATGAAATAATCAGAAAGCAGAATAATACATTTTTACAATAATACAACTTATAGTAATATTAGTAACAAAATTACTTGTCGCTAAGATTTTGTGTTTTTGCAGTGTGTCGAATTATCTTCCTGTAAACTGCTACTTAAATTGACACTAGCACACAGGAGTCAGAAGAAATAAAAAAACAAAATGAACTGAGGGAATATTTTTTTTATGATACATTTCCACACGACTTGTCTTCCCCCTACGCAAAAAAGCAGGAAAACTTGAGATCACTGAGCTGTTTCTTCAGTTTGCTCCATGCATTAGCTCATTTAAAACGAGGGCGCTGTGGAAACACAACACCTTCCTGCCGGCCAGAGTCGCCTCTTTGTCCAGTTCTCTGCGTGCTTGTGTGCGTTGCTCGATCAATAATGCAAAAGCCGCCTCCAGGTGTCGGTTATACTCAGGTGAACGTTTACAAATGGATGAGGAAGATCTAGAAGTAGTCAGGCTCACCTGCGGCGGGGCGGCGGAGGGGGGAGGCGGCGGCGGGGGGCCGGTTGGAGGCGGCGGTGGGGGGCCGGGTGGAGGCGGCGGTGGGGGGCCGGGTGGAGGCGGCGGTGGCGGGGGACCTGGTGGCGGCATACCGAAGATTCAGATACCTGCACAAGAGAAATGCACGGTTTATCACTACAACTATTTTCTTCCAGCATGGCTACCGCTGATGTTTAGATCCCGTTTTGTCAACATGGACTGCCACTGTGTGGGGCTTCATCTGATGACCTCCTGGCCTTTCTTCCTGAATCGGAAAGGCCGTGCAGCACAAAACAGGAAACAGAAAGCACTCCATCCTCTCCGCAGAAACCTGACACAACTCTCCGCCTCCCAACTAACTCTTCTTCCCACAATGCTGGGCTTGAGACGGGGAACAATGGGGAGCGTTGTGTGAAAAGTACTAGACCCCTAGCCGCTAGTCAATGTGTGACGAAAGGCTCTCGGTGCAGCTACTGGATGGAAAACACATCGAGGAAAGACCAGAGGAAGAGGACCTGCACTGTTCAAACATATTGTTCTTGCTTTTTTCCTGAATATACTCAGGATGTCTTCTAAGATCCAGGATGGTGTCAGCAGGTTCCAACCAACGTTGGTCCTGTAAAAGCCTCTACAGCCGCTCAGTGACAAAACACTGTAAGCATCCTGATGTTTTTGCACACTCATCCCCTCTGTGGAATTTGCTCCTGCTCCTCCTTAGCAATTTAATAAACGCTGAACAGGACCTCTATTGTTGCTAAAAGCGAAGCTCCCTTATCCGTCTGTGTTTATATGTGCCCAGTTCGTGCTTTGGGAGTTTGCAACCTGGCAGACTGTCCGTCGTTGCTATTCCTGCTTTATAACGGTCTCAAGGATCTTCTGTCTTGTTTAGATTTATTAGAGGGCCACCCGGGTCTGCCAAGTTCTGGCCGAGCAGGTGCTGCAGAGAGCGCCCGTACTCCGGCTCCACCAGCCTTTGTTACCTTTCCCCGCGAAGGTTGTTGGGCCTCCTCGAGGCAAAAAGGAGCTCATGTGACTCCAGACAAGTAACTGGAACTGCTTGGAGATTCAACCGGAATAAGGAGCATTTTGATGACACACACAACACGTTGCCTTTAGAAGAAGTTTCTTTCCGCTGCACTCTCATCTGTAATGGAAACATTTGCACTACATTTGCACAAACATTCTTCGAAGTTGTGAAACAGTGAAGGAAGGGAAGATAAGTTGCTCCTTTTTTGTCATTTTAAGTGGGAAGACAGTGAAAAAAGGAAAGAAAAAGTGAAACCCACAGCCATCTGAATAGCTAAAAGTTATATTTAGTATCATATCATACTCAGTTTCGAAAAACAAAGGTGTTCCGGGAAATAGTAACAAATATTCAAGTCATTGCAGCAGATAGCAAACGCTATTTAAATTTTTTGTGACACCACCTAGTGCCTAACTTTGATGTGGAAGATACAAGTTGCATGGCTTTTGATTTGTTCATCAAATAAAAATCAGAAAATGTGTGCCGTGCATTTGTATCCAAGTCTCTTTACTCTAAGACCCCTAAATAAAAGCCAGTTCAACCAACAACCTTTAGGAGGCACCGAAGTCCAGAAAATGTTAGAGAACACACAGTTTCATAAGGACAGAAGAGCAGCTTGAGGAAGGGTTTTATATGTCAAGCTGTAAAGATCTCAAGAGGTGGCCGTCTATCTAAGCTGACAAGCAAGGCAAGGAGAATATGAATCAGAGAAGTAGCCAAGATACCAGTAGTAACTCGGCAGCAGCTGCAAAAATCCACAATTTAAACTAGTTTTCACTCAATCCACAAAAATTGCCTTTATGGATGAGTGGAAACAAAAAAGTTAAATGAACAGTTTACTATCAGCCATGCAGGGAAATCTGCAAACATCTGGGAAAAGTGCTAGTAGTTACATGAGACTAAAATTCAACAAAATGCTAAACATTATGCTTGGCAGAATACGAAAACTGCTCATCACTATCTCACTACCAAACATGGTTGTGGCAGCATCATGCTGCGGACACGTCCACCTCCCAGCACGACAACAATCGAACCCTAACATGTACACAGAGAAACAATGGGATGGGAAAAATAAAGGTGTGTTAGAATGGCTAGAATGTCAGACCTAATCAGACATATCTGAGATATTTTGAGATATTTTGAAAAGCAGAACATACATAAATTTCAGTCTGTGTGACGTTGAGCTCGAGACATATCCATAAGCATCCTTGCTGCAGAAACTGCAAAGAAATCAGGAGATTGAATGCAAATAAAATCCATTCTTCTTTTTAAAAAAAAATAAATCAAGTGTTATTTTCGTTTTACTTCACATCAGCTCACTAATTTATGTTGTTCTACAAATACCCTGGTCTGAAATTGCACTAAGACACGTGGCTGTGTGGCAAAATGCTGTGGACAATGAAAAAGGAGTGAATATTTTGCGAGGGACTGTAAATGTTACTTCACCTGGTGAAATAGGTGAATGGATTTACAGATATGAATAATAATAAAAGAAAACCATCTGCTTCTTGCACAAAACTGTGTATGTTTTAAAAAAAGAAGACTTTACCTTGTAAAAAATAACTTTCCTGCAGAGACAGCTTTGGTGACACAGAGATCAGCACAGTTGAGTCCTCATGGTCCGCTCTTCATAACGGGACTGTGACAAAGTTATTTTTAGTCAACACTTGCCAATAAGACGCCACTGATCAAACGTACAATCCCATGTAAACTCCTTTCCTCTTCCAAAAACTATTAAAAATAAAACTTTTCTTTTTCTCTCATATCTACGGCCACCAGCTTGTGGAGCTCTGGTCCAGCTCAGCAGCAGTTGCGGTTTATTTTCCCAAACGCGCTTTGCAGGAGCCTCACAGTGCCAAGCCACACCTTAACGCCACATAACAAACAAGCGACCAATGGTGAGAGAGAACGGCTTGTAGCCTTAAATAACACATGGAAGGTAATTTAATCGATTCGAGGTCGAGTGTAGTCAGTGGAGATTACATTAATTACATTTTTGAAATGTACAAATAGTTTTAAGCTATTCCATCCTCTCTTCCCTTCCCCCCCCCCCCCCCCGCGCGCGCTCACAACTGAGAGGTTGACACTTAAGCGCCCTCTTGTGTTGATAGTGCGCCATTGCACCCCTCAGTCACTCTTTAACATTCATCTCCAAGGAATCCGGCTCGTTTAACCTGTTGCACGTTAATTACTGTGAGATAGACTAAAAATATTGCTAATGGGACTGCAAAGAAGTGATCCTTCATAAGTGTTGACACACACCTTAATGTTTAGCAGCTGCAGAGGAATGCAGCAGCACAGGTGGGGTCCTCCCTGAAGCTTATAGGTTTGGCGTGTGCTGCAGGGCCTGTGTGTGAACACTTTGTAGAACCTTGTTGCTTTTATAGGATTAAGTCGTACGACAACAATGGCTGACGAAAGGGCATTGTTTTGTTCTGAAAATGAGTTTTCCTTTCCGTAAAAGCACAGTGACAAAATCAACAAAGAAAGCAAAACTAAACAAAAAACTTCTCCTTTAAATGTTCAGATTAAGACACTCATGGGATATTAACGCACAGACACACACACACCGGTAGTCAGCCGTCGCAATTTTATTTCTAATTTTGCCTTCGTGGTAAGCATTCACAGGTGATCAAAACTACACAGCTCCTTTTTTTAAGTTAAAATATATATATATATATATATATATATATATATATATATATATATATCACATGTCATGTCTTCATCTGGATACCAAGAGCATATTGTTTTCAGTAGAGGCAGCTTTGCAACAAACCTTGTAAAAATATGCCTGATTGAATTTAATCCTTCATTAAAATAGCTTCTGCTTTTTGCTAGCAAATGTCTAATTCACCGTCACAGGAATCCTTCAGACCACCCAGAGTCAAACGTTTTGCAAAAGTTTTGCAAAACCATGCACTATCCTTCATCATAGAAAAAATATTTGTAGCATTTTAACATTGTGTTTTTTTTGTTTTAGTACAAATATTGGAAAACATGTTTTTGAACATCATTTCAAAGAGGCATTTAACTTTTTTGAGAGGAAAAACAGCTTTTGTCAATGTTTACTGCTTTTTTTAGGGAAAAAAAGGTTATTGTGATTTGATGAACTGTAAAAAAAATTAACAAAATTAAAGAGTGAAAAAAATCAAGTTTTTTTTTTTAAAAATGTAGTTTTAAAACCACTCAAAAATATTTCCATCACAGAAGTTTCTGCTGTTCAGTGTCAGCTTAATGATGGCTTCTGTAGGTGAACCAGTTCTGCCATTTAAAAAATATTTTAATTGCAAAAGCAGTGGACAATTTAGATATAGAAACTAAAGAAGTCCCAGTTATCAACCTTAAGATATTGCTGGTTTAAACTACAGTTGGGGAAAAAACTGTGGGACGGTCCCCAGACAAGTCGCCAGTCCAAGATGCGACGCTGTACATTTCATGATACCTTTACTCAATATTTTCATAGAGAGAGAATTCGATACCAGCCCACTGCTTCTCATGCTTGTCCTGTGAGTTGCGTTTGTGACATTTCATGTGCAAAACGGTTCAATAACCTTAATAAAAGCAAAAGAAAACATAAGACATTTGTAACATAACCCTACAAAATGTCTTAAATCTCAAAAACATATTTGAACTCGTATTCAGAATTCTGCATTATTGATATAAAACCCACGTGAACATCATCCCCAGCGCTCCGTACAGTACAATGCCTCATGAGACCAAAGTTCCTTCAGCTATTTAAATCCCACTCCTTCTTTTGAAGCAATACTGTGAAGCAGTCTTTTTTACACGCACACACACACACACACACGCAAACACACACACCCTCTCTCTTCCCAGGGTCACCGTTTGTCCTCCCTCCCTGCCGCCGCGGCTTCCCTCCCCTTCTCCTCGATGGGCAGGGTCGATCGCGGCCTCCTCTTCTCCTTGAACCGACCCGATCGGGAAACCTTCATGTTCCTGCGGCACGTCTGCTCGTTGAACACCGATTCCAGCTTGGAGTCGTCGAAGGTCTCGTCGCTGAGGAAGCTGGAGCCCTGCGCGGGGACCGTCTGGTCGGTGGTGGTGGCGGTCTTGGACGAGGAAGACGGGTCCTTCAGCCTGTCCGGTTGCTGGGCGAAAGGGTTGAAGTCTGGGCCCAAGCCGTAAGGGTCCGCACTCTTTTTCTTTGGGATGAACACCTTCCACCAGGGGACCTTCTCTGTCATCTTGAACAAGCGGTTGGGGCCTGTAAAAAAAGATGGAAGCACTTTTAAAGAAAATGTCTTTTTTTTTGTTTGTTTGGGGTTTTTTTAATGAACAAAACTTTGTAACGCCTTAAGAGTTGGATTCAACACTTCCAATTCTATCAAAGTACATGCGATAATAAGAACGTTAACTAAAAGACACTGATCTGGCCTTTCCTGACCAAGAGAGGTCCTAGTATATATATACACAACAAAGCATTTGTCCCTAGCCTTTATCTGATTTGTCTTAAACCTAAAACAACAGTGCGACAAAGTGCATGCTGTTTGTTGATCTATTTATACACACAGAAGTGACGTGAGGGAGAGGTTGGAAAGCTCGAAATGATACAGCAGAGCAACCTTTGCTGTAATCTGTTCAGCCCTCCTGTTATCAGCTCTCACTCTCTTTTTACCCTCAACAAACTCCCTGATATGAATTAACGTTTCTCAGCATGCAGCAAGCGCAGCTTCCTGATAAAATGGCAATTTAAACACCTCACTGATACTGAAAGTATCTTTCAGTCAAGCAACGTACGGGACTTTAAGCAGAATTTGATTTGGGGTCCCTCTTCCTGTCAAGAACATCCCATAAAGATGATTCTTTGAATCTTTCACAAAGTGAATTTAAAGCATGTACGTTTTAAAAACTTGTAATTTATTTGTGCTGAAACCATCAAATTGAATTTAATAGTATTCTCATTCTCAATTTTTTAAAAAAATCATACAAATTCTTCATATATGATCATAAGATTCCAAACAGTTAAGGCTGGTTTCAGGGCCTTAAGCAGTGGCTTGGTTTGCTTTGCCTTGGGCAAGCTCTCCTTTGAGTAGCTTCACATAGCTGCAGTATCTGCACTGAAGAGTTCTCCTGCCAAACCTGTGTGTTCACTTACCTGAAAAAGATTGAGTTATTATCTGTACTTATTCATAAACATGCACTCAGATGGTTGGTCAATATACTGATAGAAATAGGTGAGTTTATTTTTATTATTATTATTATTAATAAAAAGACATTTCACTTCTTGACTTGACTGCAGATCATCTGATCCGACAAAAAAAAAAATTGGCCAATTCCGAGTCGCGGGTCGGTCGATCGGTGCATTTCTATTATTTACAACTTTGAAACATCTTTGACATTTTACTTATCACTTTAAAAAAACACAATAAATCCCACGCAAAGGTTATTCGACACGTCTACATTGGAATATTTTTGGTTTCTGGGCCAAAGTTTCACCAGCTAATTCCATGAATAACCAGCGGAGCCATATTTAGAGTCTCTGTAAAACTGGTTTATTGAGTCGTGAGAACAGAAACGCAAATCAGTGAGAATCACATGTCAAGAATATGCATAGGATAAGAAAAAGTACCAGGGCTCTCTTACCTGAGTTGTGGGAAAGAAAGATGGTAACAGTTGAAGGGAGTCCAAACCGCTGGGCAAATTGTATTATTAACAGTCCTAAGATATCTCCAAAGCTTTTAGGACGCCGTGTCTTTTTTTTCTTCTTCTTAGACCACAGATCTAGGATCAGAAGTGACAACAATCCTTCAAAGTGTCGATGATCAGTCCATTTTCAAGCAGAAGACACTTCAAACACTTTGCGTCGCTTTTATTGTCGCTCTTGTTAAACAGTTCGCCTGCTTTCCAAACCGGTCTTCGGTAAAGTGGACTTACATATTTATAAGAAGCAGCGTAACCTCCTCTGAACCGACACGTTTCCGCCCGAAACTTCGTCCGGCGCCACCTGTTCTCGCTGCCGATTGGCTGAGCCCAGCGCGTCACCTTAGAACAGCCCAGGTGAGTCCGGAGCGGCTGTGGGCGGGGCGCTATGGTTGCGTGGCAACATACCCCATGGGAGCTCGCGCCTCTTCCGCGGCAGATAACGCATAAAAAGGACTCCTTTGTATCAGGTTAACCCAACCCAAGCCGCGGAGCCAAATTATGTTTAGGCTGTTGCTCACCATACAAAGGAGTGGAGCAGGGGCGGTGGGAACTTTATTCTTTAATCAGCAGGCGTTGTATTATCTACTCTAGATAATACTACTACTACTAATAATAACAATAATAATAATACAAGTTACACTCAGGGAACTGGAGATCATCTACACGGATTTAAAGCAGGTGTTAGTGTTAAAATCATTGCAGGAAGATGCCAAAATTAGCCGTGATATCAGTTTTGATCTCTGTAATTACTCTATAATTTATTTCTATTTCATCTGTATGTAGAAACTGTCTGGCTGTGGCAAGTGACCAGGAAACACTGCGGCAGTAATAAACGACAACGCCAAACATAATCTGCTGCTTATCTTAAGGATCTAGAAAGATGCTGCTTCCTGATTGTAGCTGCAAAATATAAACTCACTAAACAAGCATTAGAGTACAACACTCCGACATGATGCCGGTGTGTAAGTAATTTAATGTTTAAGATCATTTGTGTTTTCCAAACTATTATTTTAGGATGTAGTCATTTTATTTTCAAAAACTGTAAATAATTTAAAAAATATGTAAATCCAGTAATGTCCGTATCAGATATTTTATATTGGTTGATGATTGATTCACACGTGAATGATTTTCAAAGCAGATAAATATATATTTTTTAATACATATATTTACAATATTCTTTGTTTCTGTTTTTGGGCCACTTAATGGAATTGTGATTGTAATTGCAGTGTCAAATGTGTGGAATAGCGCAACCAAATTTGGTTGCAATATTTAAGGCCTATTTTAGGAACCATACCTGTATCTATATCTGTATGTCTTTTTACATCTCCTAGAAGTAATCCTACGCTGTTACAAGTCGTTGACCTTGGAATCCCTGAGCGGTTTCTGTCTGTTTGGGCTGTTGCCAACAGGGAGTACCAGAAGAAACCCAGACACAGAGGGAGGAGGGAGGAAGACAGGAAGCCTCTTTTTGTTTCTCTCTCTCTCTCTGTCTCTCTCTCTCCCCTTAAGTGAGAGAGAAATTCATGGCTTCGGGACCAGGAATGTGTGCCATCGGCGCTGCTTCCCGGTGACAGGCGGTGGCCTGCATACCTGGGGGGACTCATCTAGACAAAGGTTTGCATGGACACACTTCAAAAATGTCAATATTTTAACTATGCAGACAGATAATATGTGAAAGAAGAAGAAAAGTAACTGAATAAATACAATTATTTATAAAGTGATGCCCTTAAAGATCTTGTAGAATCGCTTAGAGTTGACATTAGTATTCTTAATGCTAAAAAATATATAATTTCCTACATTTTTCACCTTAAACCAATATAAAATTATCCTTCTGCAATTTTGCCTATTTTTTGTCTCAGTGTCACACTTTAAAATTTTGCTGCTGCTAAGCTCTGTCTCATTTCACATGATGCTAAAATATTACAGTTTGTTTCGCTTAAGATTTACCATTGACTTTGACTGAATCAGACAGAAAACAAGCATCAATGTAAGCCCTTTTAGATTAGGATCCGCATAATAAACATTACCTCATTATGACAGCAAATCTTGCTTTGAGCCCATTTGTTCTGTATCAAGGAACACTTTTAAAAGAGAGTCCACTGAAACGCACAGAAGCATGTGGAGAATGTGTGTCGAAAGCCGGGTGGTTCCATCGAGAGATTTTGAAACAGTGCCCTGAATTGCGAAAGCTCTTTCCTCCATGTGTGTTTGTTTCTGTACCTGGAAACAGGTGTCTTTCTGTCAAAACAAAAGTACACACAGAACCAGTCTCACACAAGGTGTGGAAAAATAGGAAAAATGTGGTTTCACTTCCTGTCTAAAACGCTGGTTGAGATTTGTAACAAGCACGATTGAAAATTTGGCTTGTTGAGAGAGGGGGAATCTAATTGTAAAACTATTAAATTAAAGATTAAGTGAGACGGAGCTTCAACTCCCACCTCCGGCAGAACTTCGAACACGTTCCGGGGGAGGTGGGGAACATGGAGTCTGAGTGGACCATGTTCCGTGCCTCCATGGCCGAGGCAGCTTATCGGAGCTGTGGCTGCAAGGTCGTTGGTGCCTGTCGTGGCGGCAACCCCCGAACCCGTTGGTGGACACCTTCGGTGAGGGATGCTGTCAAGCTGAAGAAGGAGTCCTATGGGGTCTTTTTGGCCTGTGGGACTCCAGAAGCAGCTGATGGGTACCGGCGGGCGAAGCGGCATGCGGCTCGGGTGGTCGCTGAGGCCAAAACTCGGGCGTGGGAGGAGTTTGGCGAGGCCATGGAGAAAGACTTCCGCACGGCTTCGAGGCGATTCTGGTCCACCATCCGGCGTCTCAGGAGGGGGAAGCAGTGCAGCACCAACACTGTTTACAGTGGGGATGGTGTGCTGCTGACCTCGACTGGGGATGTTGTGGGTCGGTGGGCGGAATACTTCGAAGACCTCCTCAATCCCACCAACATGCCTTCTGTTGAAGAAGCTGAGCCTGTGGACCCTGGGTTGTGCTCTCCAATCTCTGGGGACGAAGTCTCCGAGGTGGTCAAAAAACTACTCGGTGGCAGGGCCCCGGGGGTGGATGAGATCCGCCCGGAGTTCCTTAAGGCTCTGGATGTTGTAGGGTTGTGTTGGCTCACACGACTCTGCAATATCGCATGGACATCGGGGGCAGTTCCTCTGGATTGGCAGACCGGGGTGGTGGTCCCCCTGTTTAAAAAGGGGGACCGGAGGGTGTGCTCCAATTACAGAGGGGTCACACTCTTAAGCCTCCCTGGAAAGGTCTATTCAGGGGTCCTGGAGAGGAGGGTCCGTCGGATAGTCGAACCTCGGATTCAGGAAGAGCAGTGTGGTTTTCGTCCTGGTCGTGGAACACTGGACCAGCTCTACACCCTCAGCAGGGTCCTGGAGGGTGCATGGGAGTTCGCCCAACCAGTCTACATGTGTTTTGTGGACTTGGAGAAGGCGTTCGACCGTGTCCCTCGGGGGGCCTTGTGGGGGGTTCTCCGGGAGTATGGGGTACCGGGCCCTTTGATACGGGCTGTAAGGTCCCTGTATGACCGGTGTCAGAGTCTGGTCCGCATTGCCGGCAGTAAGTCGGGCTCGTTTCCGGTGAGAGTTGTACTCCGCCAAGGCTGCCCTTTGTCACCGATTCTGTTCATTACTTTCATGGACAGAATTTCTAGGCGCAGCCGAGGTGTTGAGGGGATCCGTTTTGGTGGCCTTAGGATCGCATCTCTGCTTTTTGCGGATGATGTGGTCCTGATGGCTTCATCAGATCGTGATCTGCGGCTCTCGCTGAAACGGTTCGCGGCCGAATGTGAAGCGGCCGGGATGAGGCTCAGTGCCTCCAAATCCGAGGCCATGGTCTTGAGCCGGAAAAGGGTAGAGTGCCTTCTCCGGGTCAGGGGGGTCGTTCTGCCTCAAGTGGAGGAGTTTAAGTATCTGGGGATCTTGTTCACGAATGAGGGAAGAAGGGAGCGGGAGATCGACAGGCGGATTGGGGCGGCGTCTGCCGTGAAGCGGGCGCTGTACCGGTCCGTCGTGGTGAAGAGAGAGCTGAGTCAAAAGGCGAAGCTCTCGATTTACCGGTCGATCTACGTTCCCACCCTCATCTATGGTCATGAGCTTTGGGTCATGACCGAAAGAACGAGATCACGGATACAAGCGGCCGAAATGGGTTTCCTCCGCAGGGTGGCCGGGCTCTCCCTTAGAGATAGGGTGAGAAGCTCGGTCATCCGGGAGGGACTCAAAGTAGAGCCGCTGCTCCTCCACGTCGAGAGGAGCCAGTTGAGGTGGCTCGGGCATCTGGTCAGGATGCCTCCTGGACGCCTCCCTGGTGAGGTGTTCCGGGCACGTCCCACCGGGAGGAGGCCCCGAGGAAGACCCAGGACACGCTGGAGGGACTATGTCTCTCGGCTGGCCTGGGAACGCCTTGGGGTTCCCCCGGAGGAGCTGGAAGAAGTGGCTGGGGAGAGGGAAGTCTGGGCCTCCCTTCTGAAGCTGCTGCCCCCGCGACCCGATCCCGGATAAGCGGAAGAAAATGGATGGATGGAAGTGATTCAGGTATTACCCTTCATGTTTTGCAGTTGGAGGTGGTGAGGAAAATGCGGAAGACCCAGGTTATGGAGAGTAAATGAAGATTTAATTATGAAAATGCAGAGATCCAGGCAGCACAGAGTGAGTAGAGCTAGAAGCTAATGTCTGGTAGCAACTGGTAACAACTGACAGCACACTTGAAAAGCACCCAACCAGGAACAAGGAACACAGCTGGGATCAAATACACAGAGGGTAATCAGGGAAACGACACACAGCTGGGAACAATCAAAGAAAGTGTAGACACAAGACTCAATAGACACAGAAACCTAAATGAAAAAACAAATCCTTACATTATCACAATATTCTTGTATGAATACTATGTTTTTAGATTTCAAGCAAATGCCTAAGAATATTTTTTGCTATATTTCTGAAAAATCTTTATGTTAATGTGTAAAATAAGAACAAAAACAGTGTTATGATCTAGTAGCGACTCAAATTCTGGATGCAGCACCGAACATGTGCAAGAACTTCTGTTGAAAAACCCTTTGTGGTTATGAGCCGCAGAATTGCAAAATAAATCAGCCACAATATGTTATAGTTAATCAATACAGTTCAATAAAGGCATTTAAGCAACTTCAGCCAAAACTAAGTTAGAACAAGGCTTAATAAACGTGGATCATTTGAGCCAGAACTGTGGAGGCAAATGATCCACAAAGTCAATCAAAAGCTTCAAAAGAATCAAGTACATAGGAGATGTACCGCTTATCGTGACTATAGTACTTTTCAGGAAGTAGAAATCCACCATAAACTTTTCACATTTTGTCAGAAACCCACTACTAACTTCAATTTTAATAGGATTTTCTGTGGTAAACCAACCCAGAGCAGCACGCAAGTGTGATGTTTGCAGAAAGGGAAAGATGGTTTTCAAAATCAGAACTCTTTACTCTAAGATTGCAGTGTTGCCATTCATTTATTCAGACCCCTTTAATCTGAAGACTCTAAATAAAATCCAGTGCAACCAAATACCTGCAAAAGTACCCCTAAAAAGAAAAATGTCTACCTGAAACAAATTGTTCTGTGACGACATTTGAAAGATGTACGAGAAGATTAGTGAACAAACGTTATCATAACAGACTAAACCAGACAGGCCAGAGATAAAGTTGTGCAGAGAATTTCAGCAGGGTTGGACCAGAAAACGAGATGAAAGACTTTGAACATCTCTTAGATTTCACACACTGTTTTCCAAACATGATGGGTACTTTAGAATGACAAACTACCAAGTAGGGATGCGCAATATAGGATTTTTTGCTTGATATCCGATGTACCGATATACTAAAATCTCATTTGGCCAATGACCAACATCAGTTTTTTTTCCCTATGCCTTCTTACTGAAACTATTTGGCTTTCTTTACTGTGGAATTAAAATACTGCATTACCTTTGTAAGTTTAGCCTGTTACCAAATGTAAATGCTTAAAAGGAGTCTGAAAGCGATGTAACACTTTCAACTTGCTTTATGTTTAATGCCAAATTTATTCATGACATTTGGTCTCTCTAAGGCAATGACACTCAAACACCACAAATTAACTTTGTGCTGTGTGCAGGCATCATTGTCACTGATTTGTTATATAAAAACAAAGCCTTAAATATCAATGAGTTATTTTGTCAGAATGGCCGATGTCCTATCTTAAATTTTACAGCTAATATCGGGCAATGCCAATACCATACTGATAAAATCGTGCGTCCCTATTACCGAGACAAAACCTTTGTCACTGATAGGACTCTAAAGGAGATCATTGATGAAATAAGTGGCAACAAGTCCCGTCGTATTTCTGCAAGAGCAGAAGAAATCTTCAGCTCATACAGGATAAGCTGTCAACAGTAGCACTATTATTCACTATTATTATTATGGCTTCTATTTGAGAAATCACCAGAGAAAAATTTTGTATAAAATCCAGAGAGGATTTGCAACAAGTCATTTAGAACAAATATTGTTGCCTTTCTCCACAGCTATGCAGAACTTTCTGTATATATTGCATAAAACGTCCAAAAATTGCATTTAAACTGGTGACTGTAACTTGATAAAATGTCAAAAAGGTCTAACAAGAATAGTTCTTCAAATGTGCAAAACAGACCCGAGCTGCCTTGTGTCTCAATTTGAACTACAGCTAAGATGAAAAGAGCTGCCGAAGGAGGCCTGAAGTCAAAAGAGGGGTTACTGTTGGCAAATATGAACGCCTCACATCAGAGACAACAACACGCCCTTTTCCCTGTTTGAACTGCTGCCACCCGAGGAACAATTAGTACAACCTGAAACAATTTTTCCTTCAGAGCTGCGGCCTCACACCCTTCTTACAGAAGAATGAAAAGTAATTTTGAGCATACACGTACACTACCAGAACAGAAATTCACACAAGAACAAGTACATGTACTAGAAGAACTGGTTGGTACATTCTATTCTGGTAAGATGCTATTATGGGATCACTTGTTTTTTGATAAATGTTGTGCGACACAAGGTACTATTGTATTTTTTGCAAAAAAGAACAAAACAATTTATTATTATTATTAAATGTGCCAACTTTGCATGATTTTGTAAATAATGACAATTTAATGCAAAGTTGGCATTTTAATGGACTTCTAATGCAACTTTTAGAGCCACTTTGCATTAAAAGTGTCATTATTTACCGAATGACCCTTCATGACAACTGTCATAAACATTCATAAATACTTCTTCATGTTCATGACAGGTGTTATGTCATGTTTAAGACAGTGTCATGTCAATCTTATGCACACACCTTCAAATAAGGTGTTACTATTTTTGTTTAGTTATTATTATTTCTTGTTATCACTGTTATCATCAAAGCAAGTCAGTCCCCAAATGAAGTTATTGACATTTCAATGGATAAATGATTGAAAAAGTATTGAACTCAAAAGAGGGGATGTATTTAAAAATGCTCAGAAAAGAAAAGAAACCAGCTGAAATATGTCAGCATTTAGAAAGCATCCCTGCTTCTATTTGCAAATGAATGTCGTCTCGTTTGGTAATAACTGATTGCCATTGACTACCAAAGTAATAAAAAGGGTGATACAATTTACAAAAGCAAAGGTACCTTCACAAAAAATCTCACTGTTGCAAAACAAACTGATGACAATGATTGCAGCTTCTGCTCTAAACTTCTGAATCTCATAGTAATCAATGTTAAACTCATAATCTGGAAGTGGAAAGAACATGGGATGCAGGAGTCAAAAGAATTTTCTAAAAAGTTGTCTGTAAACTGCTTTAGAGAGACCTGGGATCAGCGGGTGCAATTTGTGAACATAATCAGAAATGCACTCAACGCACAAGAATCCATTGCTGAAGAAGAAACATTTTAGAGGTTGTTTAAAGTTTGTTTAAAGTTTCTGCAGAAGCAAGGCAATGAAATATTGTGAGAACATTGTCAAATTAAAGCTAAACTCTTTTGATGTCGTTGCACAGACCACGTTTAAAAGGAGATCGGCCTCCATGTCACAAAACAAACGCCACACCAAAAAATATAGACTGCAAGGGTAGAGTGTCTTCCAGACTATGATGACTAGCTTATTTCATAAAGCTGAAGAAAAGATGAGAAAAGCGTTGACATACAAACTTTTTACATACATATTTTTCATTAATAATTGTCCCCGACAATGGAAAATTCCATTCTACGTTCCCGTACAGAAAACTGTTGCAGAGTTCACGGCCTGAAATAAATTAAAACGTGATGTCACCCATTCGAGTGTGTCAAAAATATTTATGTTGACTCACAAGCACGCAGACCAAGGCACACGAA
Source organism: Poecilia picta (assembly GCA_033032245.1). Classification (NCBI taxonomy): domain Eukaryota; kingdom Metazoa; phylum Chordata; class Actinopteri; order Cyprinodontiformes; family Poeciliidae; genus Poecilia; species Poecilia picta. The sequence goes on along the minus strand of CM065363.1, from coordinate 19,104,882 downwards.
TCTGCGTAAAGGCTTGTTTTGTGATGACGCTGATGCGTTTGCATCACGCATGGGACAATCGCTCGTGACGAGAGCAAGGTGTCTGTGCATAGCTGAAAAAAAGTCTCATCTTGTCACTCTGAAGTATTGGCTAACAGGTTGAACAAAGTCGTGCTGCTCATGGGAAAGAAGGCAGGAAGGCAGCCAGTTGGACTGGTAGAGTCAGCTGGGAATAGAACAAGCCCAGTGAAGGAAGTGAGCAGCTACTGTTTCCAATGACGGCAAAAACATGAACATGGTTCGCTCACTTTTTACAAAAATTCAAACCTGTTAAAGACTTTTAATGACAACTTTCTTACATACAAACTCTTGTTTTTTTTCCCCACACCAACAGCAACAGGGGTCGGGTTGTTCTTGGTGTTGGTTAATTAGTTCCCATGCAGCTCCGAAACAGTTGCTTCCTGCAGAGCACTTGGGTGGAGCAAACCACAATCTGTCTTAATGGAATGAGTTTAATCTCTCTAATTGTCTTTTTAATTTCAGTATTGTACTGCTTGACAGGTCTTCTTCAGGGCTTTCTTGAAAATATGAAACCTGCACATTGAGGCTGAACTGTGACTGGTGCAGGAACAGAGGAAGAAAACTCACAGGAATGCAGAAAGGAATCTTAACTGTTGCAAGCCTTTCCTTTCTGTGTATCTGCTGAGTTTCTATTAAATGTTGTTCTTACTAAAGTGATACAGAGAGACTCGCTGAGATATGCAGACAAACGTACACCCACATACATCTGACACAGTGTTCTTCTGATTGAAAAATGCATTTCTTTGTGAGATTCCCTGTGTAGAATTAAGTGTTTTTAACAATTATATCATTTCAAGTATATGTTCATAAAGCTGTCTTGACTCAATAGATTTATTGTCTTTCTGCACTAAAATGCTGTCAGGTAACTGATAGATATAGACATTAGGTACATGTATGTATGTATTTATTTATTTCCAAAACTGACATATTTCTGTTAGGTTTTGTTTTTGTGTTCAAAGCATCTTGCGGAAATATTTACATTGTCCACATTTGGACATTTCACAACTACAAATATCAATGTTCTCCGTATTAAGCCCTCTTTACGGTGATGCCATGAATGAAATTCAATGCTGGCGATTACAAAAACCGGTAAAGCAGCCAAGAGACCCATGTTAACTTTGGAGGAGATGCAGAGATCCACGGTTCAAGTGGAATAATCTGTGGACTGGACAGCTATTAGATTTTGATTATTAAATCTGACCTGTATGGAAGCCTGGAGCAGACATTCACCTTCCTGCACTAGAACTACAATAGCACATCTCTCTGCTCTGCCAATAAAAGGATGTGACCCAGTCAAAGTACAGATCTGGAACCTGTGGTAAGAATTATAAATTGATGTTCATGGACGTTTTTCATCCAATCTGACTGTGCAGTTTGCAAAGAGGAATGATTAAAAAAAATTAGATGTAAAACTTGAATCTGTTAACTGTGTATACCGTGAGATCCCAATAAAGAGATTTGTGATTGTAAAGGCACACCTTTAAGCACAGCACAATACCTAGTTTTAAACATAAAAATCTTTCTGAGTAAGCGGCTGGCTTTCTCTGTAATTTGATAATACACATCGCCATTTTTGCCATTTGTACCACAATGAGTAAGTACAATGAGAAAAGTGCGAATCGTGCAATCATAGCTCTAGAATTAATTTAAAAAGCTTCACTATTCCTAAATAATTCAAAATGCTAGAAGTTATCTGTGTATTTTAAGTCTTTGGAGTTTAGGAAACATTATCTTCCGGCTGTGGCATTACGCATGTTGAAAGCGAATTGTTTGGGTTTGTAATTCCAGACTGGTTTCTGTCTGTTTCGTTGACAAAAGGGAAAAGCCAGAGAAGAACAGTAATGCAAAGTAAGGAGAGAAAAAAAGAGAATCAAGGAATATGTTTTTGCATTTCTCTCCTTTGAGTGAGAGTGAACAATCTCATCATTGCACCAAGAGTGTTTCAGTCTTTTTTTTTTTCTTTGATCAATTATTTCTGTACAAACACATCAGATTTTTCTTTAAAATCTTACCTCTTGTAATTCTGACCTGTGATTACTTGGATACATTCGTTTCAAAAATATTTTTCAACTCAGATGCATTTGTGTCTGAATTGCGGACTGTTTTTTTTTTTTTTACAGTTCTTTTCTGATGATTTTATAACTGTTTGTCTGATTGGGGTTTAAAGTTTTGGGTCTTCTTCCACAAGCGTTTCTCTCCTTCTGACAGAACTGGTGTAACTGAGTTGTGTTTGTAGACTGAATGGCTCACACACACTTTTCTGCTCGATCTACACATTTTCAATAGGACTGAGTTCAGGGCTTTGTGTTGACCAATCCAGAACATTGACTTTGTTTTCCTTAAGCCACACTTAAAGCCCACAATAGCTTTAAGGTTAATAGAAGGCTTGGCAGTATGATCAAAACAATGTTTAAATGAAAAGAGTATACATTCAGCATCTTAAAATATGTCTAGAATTTCTGCCTTTAAGGTTGTAGCAGTTCACTGCATGCTGTTAGTTTACCACAAGATGGAGCCAAAAACACTAGTAACGTTTGTTACTAGTTATGATGGAAACAACACAGAATCATCAAACGTACTCTTTAGAGGGATCTATGTAATAATTTTCCAGTGTCAGCTGGGAGGTGAAAACTTGTCTGAAGTTCACAAAAATACACAAATTTTTTTTTCTTTTTTTTTTTTTAGATAAACACTCTGCAGAAATGCTCTCAGTGTGTTACTTATTCACTCATGATGAGCTTTACATTTTCAAACCCAGATATCCTAGTGTTCTCTCTACATGTTTACATATATTCTAAAGAGAAATAATACATATTTACAAGGCAATAACAATGCAAACCAAGCTGGTCGGGTTGTCAAAAAGTGCTGTAGTGGGAATATACAATGGACTTTTGAATGCTTTTGATGACAGCAGCTGCTTTTTACATCAGGGAATGACCCAGCACAACAAAACAGGAACATATCAGGTTTCACTCGCTGAACAATGAGCTGAAAGCTACTGAAATGCTACAGTTTCTCCATGGAGAGTTACAATCCTCCATAAACCTCTTCCTGATCTCTTACAACTTGGATTTTAATGATCACATGCATCTGCCCTTAATTTATTATTGTTTGGACTGAACTGAACATGATCTGAATCTGGCTATTTGATTATATTGTAGTCAATTCTCACCATGTTAGATTTTATTTAATTAGCTATTAACTGAAGATGCTTTTCTTCTAAGGTAAACAGATGTGTGAACTGATTTTTTTTTAATTTAATTTAAATGGAAACCACCTATATATAGTACTTCAAATGTTAATCTGTCTGCATTTGTTCCATTATCTTCGCTTGGACTGACATTTGTTTCAGTATTTCATTAAATGAATCTTAAATTCCACCTCGCCACACAGTTAAAGTCACAAATACAACACGCCATTTGGCCAGAGGAGGGCGCTGCTAAACTCAATGCCAGGTGTTTCAACGCTCCGAAGAAGTGAGCTTTCCCAATGAAACTTGTGTCATGTAATTCTAACATGCCGAAGGTTATTTACTGTTGCAGTGGAGAAATATGTGACCTGAATTTATGTGGAATACGGTTCGGCGTTGTTTAGGTAAGAAAATCAACCGAGCTTCTATCTACCCGAAACAGCAAAGCGGAATAAAAACCCTGCTTTAATGCAGCTTTAGCTAGTTAGCTTACTCTAAAGAGGTCACACCAAACTCCATTTAGATTTATCTCAATTGCACAGAAGAATGTTTTCCAAGCATTTTTTAGGTTTAAAAGTAAACAATTTGTTATTGTTCTTAAAACCTGGTAATGTAAACGGTGTATCGGCTGATTGCTAGTACTATTTTAGACTAAAAGCAATACATTTTAAGGTAGTTTGTCTTATTGTAGGTAGCCTTTGCATCAGCTTAAATTTTGTAGATTTCATAATCAGCTCCTCAAATAAAACCTAAACGACTGCAAAATAAAAAAAAAAAAAAAGGTTTACTATAACACCGCTAACATGTGACTCTCAGCAGTTTTGACAGTTTTCGGCTTTTCCAGATGTTGTGTGTTGTGACAGGAAGCCGGGTTGCGATGAGCGCCCCCTGCGGGTTAGTTTGCGCCGCTGCTCGACGCTTCACCCGGCAGAGTCCAGCTGCTGCTCCGCTGTGCAGGCGGCGGCTGCTGCTGCTGCTGCTGGGCCCCGGATCCTCAGACAGGCGAGTCTGTTCTGCTCTGCTCTGCTCTGGTTTGGTTTGGTTTGGTTTGGTTTGGTTTGGTTTTGGCTGAAATTCAGTGGGGACCCCTTTGCTAATAACCTTTAGTCATTAGAAAAATTAAATGTGCAAATACCTCCAGAAATGAGAATGTAGTTAAAATGTGTATTTCATGAATTAAATGCAAAAGGTGAAATTTGTTCAGTTTTTATGTCGACTGAGTATTTTAAGCATTTATGTTATTGTTGATGATCATAGGCCACAGCTAATTAAAATGTTAAATTAGAATAAATATAAAAATGACTATTAATACGGATATTTAAAGGCGTAACAATCATGGGGGGAGACTTGACTTGGTGGGTAAGCCACTAAAATGTGTTTGCCAACTAAGCTGACGGTTGACAGAGTGCCATGTCTCAGCATGTTTACGCAAATTGAGTGGAAGGAAAAACTGGCAGAAAGTAAAGCAAAACTAATGTGGTTTTTACTGCAGCCTGTAGATGGTTGCGACTCACAAGACATGGTCTCCTCCAGAAGCAGAGACATCAGAGGAACCTTACCTGGACTAGAAACACCATTGTTTGTTTGTTTTTTTTTTTTAGATGAAAGAGAATTTTTATTGGAATTAATATTGGTCCTAGAAAGTAAATTGAATCTAATTTAAATAATTTTTCACAACTAAAATAGAAAAGGTAACAAACTATATCTAAAGTAAGTTTGGTTGACTGGTCCACTTTACCTCACATTTTGCCTGTATGACGCATAGCAATAATGTGGTATAGCAATAATAAATTATATGATTGAAAAGCAGTGTTAGCACTTAGCTCGTCTCCATTTGTGTACATGAAATCTTGAGATAATTTGGTGTATTTTCCTTTCCTGTTTAGAATATTGTCCGTTATTGTCATTGAGGTCAAACTCCATGTCTCTATTTTTTTGGGGGTTTTTATACAAGTGCCCCCTGTATTGCTTCAAGCTCTTTGCACAAACTATTTTCTAACTTCTTTTTCATCTCTATCAGAAGAAATATGTCCTCCAAAAAACAAACGGACCACTTAGAGAGGACAGCGAGCAACTACAGACAAAATGTGAGCTCTGCTTTTGAAGACAGTCATGTGAGTAAAAAAGCCGTCCCTTCTTCATTTTATTGATGTGTTTTATTTGTCTGTCTGTTTGTTTGGATGCCTAACGCAGGCGCTGTATCCCGCACAAGTCTGTGGAATCGTGACCGAATCGGAAACAGTAAAAAGACTGAGGATAGACGTGCACCCAGACTTCAGCTTCAAAGCAGGACAGTGGTGAGCACACACTCTGTTTACGCCTCTACATAAGCAATGAAGATCTTCACTGATTCATGGACTCAGTTAATTGTTAATCTTGTTGAATTTGCGTGTTTCCAAAATACAGAAATCATTTTAAAAATAGAAAATCTGTTCGCTCATATTTCATCAACCACAGCGGGTCTGTCTGTAAATCCTTTTTTTTTTTTCTTTAAATCCGCAGTACTCTGAGCCACCACCTGGTGGCAGCATTCGGTCAGATTCAACCACTTGAGATTCAAGCTTTAAATATTGACATAACTTTACAGATTTTGCAGATATATGAAAGATATCCATTTAGTAGCATTGGACATTTTAGACTCAACGTAATGAAAATAGGTTCTCTGATGAAAGCAGGCCTTTTTTTTGTTGTTGGACAGCACACACTGTTTTGGTGGTTGCTAGGCAACCAGTCGTCCTGCTTTAACTGGCTGTAAATATGTCGTTTTTTTTAAAGAGGACACGACTTCCTTACTACGACAGACCCTTCATGTGTGGCTCCTTTATCTTTCGCTAACGTAACAGTGGCTCATTGTGCTGCTGAAACATTAGTCCAGCTGTTTAACATCGGCTACACATGTGGCTCTGCTTTGTGGCAAACAAACGTGCTGCAACTGGAACAAAGTCGCCAGCAGGCAGCTGCGCTTCTGGTTCGGTTTCATTCAGTGGGTTTTCTGGAACGGGCCGCTCTCCTCGTCGAGGTCAGAGGGCGGCGCTCCACCTTCGTTCAGCCCCCGGCCCCGCAGTTCAGCACGTTTTGGCCGCCTCAAGATCGACTTGAATTATCGGTTTTTACCGGCAGTTTTTGGGGTTCATGTTTTCGCATTGTGCTGTTTCCTGGTGCAGGGTGGATTTCTACATCCCTGGTGTGGAGAAGGTGGGAGGTTTCTCCATGTGCTCCAGCCCGGGCCTGTTGCGGAGGGAGGGTGTGGTCGAACTGGCTATCAAGTACGCCACACATCCCCCGGCACACTGGGTCCACCTGTGGTGAGTGAGGGGAGACGCCTGAAAAGGAGGGGACAGAGGATGGTGAAAAAGAAAAAAAAAAAGTGCTAACAGGGGAGGCAGTGAGTGTTTATTTTTCCCCTCTGAATAAAACACGAATTAGTTTTTTTAGTCGTTCTTTGAATCTGCGTTATGTTTTCCTTCGGCTTTCACTTTCCCTTTGCAGATTCCTGTGGGTTTATTGTAGTCTCGTGATAAAAACGGCCTTGTTATAGGAAGATCCGAGGAACAGCGGCGTTCATTTGAGCGTTCGGAGACGTACATCTCTCCGCTCTGGGACGATTTGATCCTTTTCTTTGATATCGTTCTCCAGGAACAGTTAGACGCCGTTTTAGTAGCTCGAGAAAGAATGTATTATCATTTAGACAAGAGCAGATGAAGGGGGAAAAAAAACCCCACTTGAAGTAAGGAAACACACGCATTTTGTTGCGTTCTCTTTATCATTAAGTCAGCCTTCCTCCGTTGTGCTGAAGCGGTTTTGTCGTCGGTTCTCTTCCGTCAGTGTACAGTCGGCTCCCGCGTGGCCTTGCGCGTCGGCGGAGACTTCTACTTCGACCCGCCGCCCTCGGGTCCAGCTGTGGACTTGCTGCTGGTCGCCGGCGGCGTCGGGATCAATCCGCTGTACTCTATCCTGCTGCACGCCTCGGATCTGCTGCGCCTCAACCAGGCCTCCGCCGGCCGGCGCTTCAACATCGGTTCTGCCCACCTCTGCTACAGCGCCAAGAACACCGAGGAGCTGCTCTTCAAGGTAGCTGCTCTTCACTCAGTGAGAATGCTTGGAAGATGCAAAGATTAATGCGTGTCACATTAAGGTTTCTGATGAATCCATTTGTTGATTAATCGATCGATTACACTGCCGGTTAATCGGATTAAAAAATGTGGCACGTTCTGCAGATTATTCAGTTAACCACTTACGCCTTTTTTTTAATGCAATATTAGAAACGCATTAGAAATATGCAAACAATTAAATTCCTTTTTTTAATATGGAAATTTAAAATAAAATTTAGCCTAAAACCTTTTTACCAAAGGATGCATCTGCAGCTAAACAAAAAATATTTCTGGCATTAACATGCAAAAAGCTCACTTGTTTCTGCTTGACTTTAAATCAATAAAGTGAAGGTCTGGTCTGATGATAATCTTTTGGATTAACAGATTAATAATTGTTTAGTAAAATGTGCTTAATATGAGATTTGTGTTAAAGAATTTGAACGGAGTGAAGCTAAAGGTAGAACATGTTCAGAGACAATGGTATATTTTTATCTTAAGTACAAAATGTCTATTTTTCACCCAGTTTTGACTGAATTACTGCTCTGTGTGCTTTCAGCGAATGGCCTTTTCTGTGTCTGTATACTCCAGTCAACGATTAATCAGTTACTAAGTTACACATTTATTTGAATAATCGATTCACCACAAGTAATTTGATTCATTCTTTGAGCCCTAAATGTGACAAGACCTGAAAAGGTTCAATAACCATCTGCCGGTCACAACCTGACTTGTTATTTTTTCTCTCTCTTTCCTCCAGAGCTCCATCATTGACAAATGTGAGGAGTTTCCCAACAACTTCACCTGCAACTTCCACGTCACGCAGCAGAGGGCAGGAGTCGAGCCGCACCTACAGCCATTCGCCAAAAGTAATCTGCGCACAGAACCGTTTCCTCGTTTAGCCGGGGGATGATTGATTGACTGTCGCATTCCTCCGCAGTCTGCTTTTCTTTTGATTTATCCGTTTCGTCACGTGAAGCCGGCTCCATCAAAGTCGTACCACGAGCCTCGACGTCTTAATTAATGCCTCTGCTCCCCCGTGTCTCCTCAGGTGGGAGAATCACAGCGGAGGAGTTGCAGGCGAACGTGGACCCACAAAGGACTTTGTGTTACTTATGCGGACCGCCGCCAATGATAGAGGCGGTTTCAAAAACCCTCGTGGACCTCGGCCTCCCAAAGGACAGGATCCTGTTTGAGAAGTGGTGGTAGGAGAAGCCGGAACGCTTGGTGGCCTTCAGAGGGAGGAAATGCCTCTCTACTCATTCAAGGTCTATGACGGCGTCTCTGAACTGCTAACTGAATCAAATGGTTTTTTTTGTTTTTTGTTTTTTTTTTCCTGAACTACAGTCAGAAAAATATCTTTGACTTTAAATGTCAAGTTTCTGTACAGATTTCTAGCAAATATTAATTTAAGTTGAGAGTGAGATTTGTAAGATTTACAACAAAATCCTTGCAAAGTTTAGTTTTGGGAATATGTTTCATACTGAAATATATTTTAAAGATGCACAGGTCACAGATTTGTGCCCAATTTCCTGTCTTTGATGTGTTGACACCGTTTTCAACCAATTCCAATTTCTGCTGAAGAGATATTAAGAGCTCACAACATTACTTTAGAGCCTTACAGCTGTGTGCCGTCGTCCATCAGTGTGACATTGCATGTAGATCTTTTATTTATTGCCAAATAAAACAGCAACTTTTCCTGTTGTGTGCTGGAATCTGCTCTAGGTCAGTTTGAAAATAATCCAACTTGTATAAATTGAACTGTGGGATTTTCAGGATTTGCCACCGTTCTCGTTCACTTTGGCTTCACACTTATTGAAACCTCAAAACAAAGCAGCTAAAATCGAAACTTTGCGTTTAGGTGCCAAAAAGAATAACTTCATTTGCAAACGTGAGAGAAAAAAAATTCAGATGAGCTTGTTTTTCCCCTTACATGAGAGTAATTACACCTCTCATCTTTTTTTCTTTCCCAACATCAAGTGAAAACTTGACAATCTCTCACATGCTTGGCCACCACTGAACTGTTTTCCTCTCCACACACACACACACACCACACACACACACACACACACACACACACACACACACACACACACACACACACACACACACACACACCACACACACACACACACACCACACACCCCCCACGGTGCTCATCATCTGAGCAGTCTCTTTTCTCACACATCTTCCACATCAGCAAACAGTTTTCCATCCCAGGGCAGGTTAGGCGTCCCGCGGCTCTCTGTAATGGAACCTCCAGGTGGTCTCTGATTGGCACAGATCACCGGGCGTCCCTCAGAGACGGCGGCGAGCTTCTCGCTGCCGTATCTCAGCGAAGGGTTGTAATGTTCCCCCCGTTCGTGTTGATAACGTGGAAGTGAAACGGAGGAAAGAAATAAAAAAAAGAGCTAACTTTGAGGCGGTCTGGGCTTCAAACACTTTATTGACCTTCTTGTTAAACCGAGACCCAACTGTTACACCACTCACGCACTTCATAGGTAGTTCAGGAAACAAATAACTTTTCTATTGCCTTCAGCTTTTGAGAAAAACGCCAAACCACACGAAAGGTTGTACCTATTAAAATACTCACTACAAGAATTACCCACGTTATCAAATGATGTTTGAAAATTTTATTCCTCTTGGCATATCATCACTTTGTTTTTTTGGTTTTTATTTTGGAGTTGGATAATGCATATGCTGGTAATTGGTCTAAATTTAGAGTTGGAGCTATTCTTCCACTTGATGAAAGGCAGAACGTTTTCTACATTGTAGAACTGTAAAGTACTGAATCTACAACTAAGCTGGTCTCATCTCAGTTCAAACCCATAAGTATCACTGAAATATTCATTATAAATTCATGTCCGATTAGCTCTCGACTATCTGAAATATCAATAGTCAAAGAATGAATTTGATTCGTTCCAAACCTTTCCTTTTTAGTTTATCTGCCTCTTATGTTTACTTCAGCGATGACTAATCGAAAGACTTGTTTGGCCAGTTTGTGAAGTAAGAGAAGGTTTCCTTTTTCTTTTGATTTGACAGGGACGGGTCTACTTCCTGGACTTTGTCTTTCACCTGACCTAATGATGCAATGCTTTCTCATTTTCCTGCCATAAAATGATCATCTGCCTCTGCTGTCTTGTGATTTTATTGCTCTCTTATAGAAAGGTTTGATTGATCTTTGCAGTGATGATATTGTACCGTTACCGACAGGCTCTTTAAACAGGCTCTGAATTTGCTGCTGTGGATTTCAAATACGCCTAAGAACTTGGATTGCCTGTTTTCTTGGTCAAAACATCTATTGAAGCATCTTTTCAGTAGATGTCTGTAAAACTATGCATATTTTGTCGTGCAACAAAAACTTCAATGCATTTTGTTACCGTTTTATGACAAACGAACACAGATAATAGTGAGTAATGTCAAGTGGAAGGAAAATAAACTTGTGCAATAATCTAAAAAGTGTGTTGGGAATTTTGGATTGCTTTACTCTTTTGCACTTCAATTAAAATCCAGTGCAACCAAGTTATTTCATATTAGTTAACAGCTTCCACTTTTGTGTACCGGTAACTTAATCCCAGAATAAATCCACCTGTTGTGAAGACTGCAGGGGAAGTGGACCAAAAATAAAGTCATTGTTAATACAAAGTCATAAGAAGTTTGGCTTGTGTAAAACTGTGGAAGATGTTTGGAACGGCAAAATACAATTTTTTGACTTGCATTCAAAATGCAAACTAACCCTTCATAATGCACTGGACACACGTCGTGGCAAAACATAGTAAAGGCAGCATTTCAGTCTTCAGATGTGTAAAGTTAGTAGCTCTATACCCCCATCGGTCCTCCCACTTTATGTACAGTGAAAAGTGATTCTACATAGTATTAAGCAGAAAAACTGAAAACAAACGCATGGCGAACATTTTTTTTAGTGTTTTAACAATTTTGGAAACCAAGTTGCATTTTCTTTCCACTTAACAGTGGCATGGAGCTTGTGACTGTTACTGAAAATATAAGAAATCCAAGTTTAAGGTTGTAAAAGTAAAAAAAAAAACATGACAAACGCTCAAAGAGCGACAATACGTTTGCAAGACACTTTGTGTAATTTACATTTATTTTTTACTGTGAGTAAACGTCAAACTCCTAGTCCAAAACGAGAAAACCTTCACCTTTCACTGCGTAAGACGTTTACAACCTGGACTACAACTAAGAAAGTCACTCTTTATGTACAAAACAACATGTCCTCATAGCAGCTTTAGAAACAGTTAGTGGAAAGGGTCAAAGGTCACCTTCAGGAGTTCCTCATGGGGTCATTTCGGCCCATTGCCATTTTGTGGTTTAGGTCTTTTTGTCCCTAACTGTGTTGTCGCTGGTTGATTTTTTATTATTATTATTTTTTTTTTTTACCAATCACAAGTCAAGCTAATAAATAATCTGTTTCTATAGAAAATAATTCATAAATAAACTAGTTTCTATGATAAATTTAAGGGTTTTGTGATTTGATTATTTGTCTCCATAATTCATCAAAATATTTAAATACCAGAAGAAGAAACTGCTATGGATTTGACTAAGGACATGGACACTAGCTGGTTGGCTTACAGGTGTGAAATGGTCGGCAATAGGGCGAACTGATGTCACATTAGCCTAAAATAGATAGCAAACGTAAAAAAATAAATAAAAATCCCCAGACATACGTCCTACTTAAGGCATTGGCAGGAGAAGCTGTACAGCACTGTACATTTCTAACAGTTTTTACAAAAACAGTCAACAAAACAAAGCAGGGAACTAACTCTACAGCGCAACTTTACCAAATGAATGCACCAAAGTCCTGAAACCATCAGTAATTGAAGATTTCTTATGGTTTCACTTTCTTGGAGAACTTTCCAAGTGGACAAATACTTTTTCACAGCACTGTATATGCTTTGCTCCAGATTAGTTCTTCCACAGGAATTCAAAGTGAATGTTCAAAAAGCTTTCCCTTCCCTCCGATCGCTCCGTTCGCAGATACGTCAACAAACTCCGGAGAACAGCTGCTGTTTGATGCGCTCCTCCACCCTGACCTTTTCCTTCATCCCCCTCTCGTCGCCCGGACAGAAATCCGTCCACCTCACCGCCTTCTCCTGCCTGGGCAGCGGGACGGAGTCGATGTCGGTTTCCTCCTCTTGATATTCGACAGAAGCCCTGCGCTCCAGCAGCAGGGAGAAGGCCTTTTGATGCCGCGCCTCGTCTCCGCTCTTCTGAAGGCCCGCTCTTTGGCTCCTTCCGCTGTCCTCTCTCTTCCTCCCCTCTGCCTCCTCCTCCTCCTCCTCTTCGTTGATCCTCAGCCTGTCCATCTCAGTCTCTATCACCAGGGACTTGTTCTCTTGCTCGTCTAGCGCCTCCCCGGCTGAGTGTTTCTTTGCCTTGCTGCGACCTCTGAGGTTCAGCATCTGAAATCAAACGGACGTGTTTTGAGACGGTTTCCTGCTTTGTGCCACGTCTTTTCATTCGCTTCCCCCCCCCCAGACGCCTGACAAACCACAACAAAGCCTTGTTCACTGATGCCTCTTTCCTGTACATTTTGAGGCCAACTACCTGCCTATTATTAGACAATGTCTAAGTGGGTTTTACAGTTGCTGTACATCCCATATTTAGAAACATACCTTCTTTTTTTTTTTTTAACTACCTCCTGTGACAAAGTCACTCACCCTCAAGGCGCAACAGAGACAAGTGACAGATTTGTTGCAAAGACTGAAGACAAACCTTGAAGTCTTTTCTCCTGCGTTGCAAAATGGGTCTCTGAAGGAAAAGGATTTGCTTAGTCGACAAACTTCCATCACTGCGAAAAGAGAAGAGGAGGCCATTTAATGAACGTCACCCACCGTATTATAATTCTGGGAGCTTGCATTAGCGCCGCGTGTGCTGAAATCCAGGCTCTGCTGCCTGCGGTTTCTAAAGTGACAGGTTAAAAAACGAAAGCGGTTCAGCGATGGCTTTTTTTGTTGTTGTTTTCTTTTTTTTTGCTTGTTTGTTCGCAGAGGCAACAGATTTCAAAAGCTTTTTCATGTCGAGACAAGCATATGATCAGGATTTGTCAGATCTGGAGCCATCTGTCCTTCATATCCGACTTCCAGCGTCAGTCCTGCTCCCAAAAGGAACTGGAACGACAAGGCGTTCGGCGAGAAGAATCAACAATCGAGCAAAGCCGTAATTAGACCCGGCTAAGTTTAGGAGACATTTGTCAACGGGATGAAACGGTGAATATTTTAAACGAATCAAGTGTTGTCTTTACTTAGAATTTCAGAGGGCTTTGGTACCTGTTTGTTCTGACAATGGGTGTTGGCAGCACACACATCAGTCTCCATCCATATGGAGCCAAGGACTGGAGCAGCGGGATGTAATCAGTCTTCACCACAACACCCTGGAAGGGGGAAAAAAAATCATTCAAATGTGTACAAGATGCAAATACTCACATTACATTACCTAGTCTACAAAGTTGGACTCCATGATTTGAGATAAGAGCAATTAAAAATAATTGTGCACCGATTGCAGTTTTCTGGCCGATTGCTAATCTTTAAAAGGACCAAACCCTGCTGATTTCGATTTTGGCCGATATTAATTTTTTTTTTCATCTAACAAGTTGCTAAATAAAGTCGCTAAGTTGGCAGCAGTGGGGTGACAATTGTTAACCGCAGAGGTAACATGGTGGGCGGGTCTGTCAGTCAGCTCTTTCTGTGACTGGTTTGCAGACTATGACAAAGGTAGATTAGATCTGAGGACAATATTGGTTTATCATGCATGCGTTGTCTGATTGCCAATCTCCCAACATTAAGAAAATCAGGTCCTAGTTATCAGTGCAGCCCTAAGTAAGTATACACAAGGAGCTAAGTCAGAGGGCTGGCAGTGGCTGCAGAAAGTGGGTAAGGGACATCTATTCAAACACTATACAGCTGAGCGCATTAAAATGGGGGGATTCCTGAATCAAGCGTACTCTTCCAGATGTTTTTTGTTGTTTTTATCATCTTCTCGGAACATAGGAAAACTTTGCCTCCCGAGTCAAAACGGCACAGGAACGACATTGAAAACTCACGTCTATAACAGTCCACTGCTCAACCACGATGGCGTCATAGGAGGCGTCTGTGGTCTCCTCCGCAGAGCTCTGGAAGATGAAAACGCTATCCACAGATGAAACGCCACTGTCTGGAAACAAGCAGAGTCACAGACAAAACACAGGCACATGTCAGTGATTCAGACCTCCTCTCCATTCTCTCGCTCTTCCTCCACGTCCACTTCAGGTTGAGCCCTCTTCACTCGTGTGCAGCAGAGCAGCGGCTTGTGAGACGAGTCGTGGACTTTGAGGTGACGACCGCCCGTGCGTGTCATCCATCATGCAGCAGGGATCTTAAGAGTCTGAGAAGATTTTCTCATCTTGTCAGACTTTCAAATTCTCGGGTTGGACTTAGATGGTTTGGGATTTCTATTTTAGAACAAAAACCCTAAACATACAACCAGGTGGTCTGTGATAGAAAGGCTAACTGGGAATTTTTTAGCGAGACTTAAAAATTGATTTGTGCCAAGTAATCTGATTAAGCATGAGTTATCAAACAGGAAAGGCTGCAGAAAGTCTGTGTCTAGATGTGTAAAGCAGGCAGAGACAAACCAAAAATATTCTTGCAGCTGTATTTACAGTGAAGGGTGGTTCTACAAAGTGTAGACTGAACTTCTGCACTTTCTGAATACAAGTGTACGCAACGTATTTCAGATTTCATTGTCCTTCCATTTCCAGTTGTGTCGGCCAAATTGTGTTGGTCGGTCAGTCCTAATAGATTTGTTGTTGTTAAATGACAAAAAAGAACATTTCAAGGGTACAAACACTTCAGCAAAGTGCACGGAGATGCAAAAATGTCCTAGCATGAAACAAGCCCTGCTTTCTGTAGCCGACTTTGCTCGGGCTCGGACTTAACAATGTTTCAAAAACATAATTACTACAGAGGACAAACCATGGTCGTCTGTGAGGTGGAAAAACCCATCGATGAGCTGCGCCCCGCTGCTAAAGTGCTGAGTCATGTGGTCGAGCCAGTTTGCATCAACGTCTGTGATCGCCTCCGCCTCCTTTTGAACATGAAGAGGCACCCGGAGAGAGTAGAACCTCAGGGACCTGTCAGGCTCTTCTGTGTGGTTGTACAGTGCAAACAGCTGCATCCCTGCCAGACGCACGGACAAATAATCAGCAAAAATGAAGTGGAGAGTGAGCCCTGATGATGGGGCCTGTCGAATTGGGGGAACAAAATAACAACCTTCTGCTTACTTACTAGCCTGTGCCGGCGGTGAGCTCGAACCTGTGTCGTTCTCCGAATTCTTCAGCCTGATGTGGTTGTTGTTCTGTGTTGTCACGCGTCTTTGCCCATCTGTCTGGGTTGAGTCAGATCTTCTTCTGTTATGGTCACGATCCAGCTCTGGAGAGCTGAGCCAGCTGTCTGGGCTGGAAACTCTCCTTTCTCTCTGTTTGGAGACATTAAGATGTTTCTCTGTGGATGCAGTGAAGTGCTGTTTAGTCTCTTGTGATCTACACTCTGGCAGCCTCGTTGTGACTGCCGTTTCTGGTAGGCTCAGACCAGACCGTTTGCCCTGGACTTCTGCCACGTTGTGAGCTTCTTGTTTCATGTGATTATGAGGCTTATTGAAGTCCTTGGCAGCAATCTGGGAGGTTATTATTTGATCACAAAGCTCCTCTGGGTTATGAAGAGAGTTTACCGAGTGCTTCAGGAGGCTGAAGTTTGGTTTTCTGGACACTGAGGAGTTTTGATCCTGTTTGACGCTCTCCACGGCCCCATAATCCGAGTCTTGCGATTCACAGCAGCAGAGATCAGCATCTTCACCATTCGGGTTTGGCTCCGTCGGGCTCGTATTGGTGCTGAAAGGCTGCCGGTGTATTGGCGACGGACTCGAATGCAAGGACGACAGCTCCTCTGGGTCCCAGTGCCCAAAAAAATACGGCCCTCCGCCCGGCTGTTGGAGAAAGCCAACAAACATCACCCCTTGCTCTGCCACATCCTGGATCTGTAAAGCATACACACAAACATAATCAATAGATTATCTGGTATATGGAAATGTTATTGGTATTTCCCTTTGATCAAGAGTTCCTCAGGATTACATAATGGGACACTTAAATCCTGGTCTACAAAAAACAATATTTATGGTAATTTATCAGATATCTAATTACATTTTTCCTCAAATGACTTGGTTATTTATTGTTGAAGGCAGCAATGGCTGACTCTTTCTTTATTTGTGATGGTTCATAAATGACAAATCTGTCAAGACTCCAGAATCAGCCAAATTTAATGGTGAACATATGAGTTCTTAAAAAAACATAATAGATTAAACGAAAAACAACATACACTTTTTATAGAGCTTTTATTTAGTCAGTTATTTTATTCAGGTTAATTTAGCACAATTTAATACAACTGTAATTGGCTTTATATGCACAATATTCTCAAATAGCAAAGAACATTCTAAGAACTTTTCAATGGGCCCTGACCTGAAAAGTGTTACTGATCAGAAGTAGTCATTGAATGCATCTGGGAAGTATCTAAAGCTGTTAGATGCAGTCTACCATTGTGCTAATACACATCTGCAAACACGCAAACAGTCAAGCAAGTTTTTAATTTAGCACATGAAAAATATTTAGCTCACTTTGCCTCCACTAAATAATTGTTTCCAGATAAATTCAAAATTTCAGTTGGATAAAATTTCAATAAAATTCAGCATCCGTGTTGAGGTTAAAACTAAAAAAATTCAATTAGACGCTTATATTCACGCTCTTATTTTGAAGGGGGTGAAGGCTGTTTACGCAGCAGTTCCGTTTCCTCTCCTCACGTTTTCTGGCCATGCCATGATACGGTACAGCAAATGCACTGTACCCAGAATGCAACAGTTTAAATTCAGCTGATGTCAAGCATATTTTTCTGACTGAAGCTCTACCATGGTCAATAAGGAAAAACCAGTCACCGAATTAAAAAATAATTAGAAAAAAAGAGCTGTTTAAAAATGAAGCCATTTTATTTCCTGTAATAATAATTGAACTGTCAGAACTGGTTACACTGGGATGGTTAAGTCCATTATGAAACAAGATGTAGCAGTTTTTGGTGACCAGCAATGCCAAACCCTCTTGCTGTGTTTTCATCCTCTGTGCAGCAACATCTTGAGAGGTTGGACGTGGTGTTAGGACGGCTTTAAAACTAAGCTCAGTAAGTGCCGCTTTTTCCAGCAGGAGGTGCGCTACCTGGACCATGTCATTTCTGACCAGGGAGTAGCCACTGACCCCACTAAAATTGAGGAGGTAGCAAAGAGAAGGGTTTGCCTGTTCATTGATTGCTCTGCTTTTATTTGGATAATGTCTGACTGTCCACTTGCTTATAGTGAATATTCATTGTTTTGTTTTTTTTGCTTGTTTTGTGTTTTGTTTTTTTTCTGTGTATGAAAGGGCATTTTTTCACTGCAGCACAAATGAATTTGCTGCGTCGGCTCCTTTTATTCCGACAAACAAAGCCTAATTTACACACAAACAAAGGCTGACAGACAGACGCAAGGTGGGTATTCTTCATAATAACAACCCACCTAATCAACTGGAAAGATCAAATATTCAAATGACAAAAGGACCTCATTATCTGTACACATTCATGTGGCACGTGTGTTTGCCCCCCCACCCCCTTCCAACCGAGCTGGAGCAGTTAATTGTCAGTTGATATTTGGGCTGACAGTTTCAGGCGGACTCAACAGGGGAGAGAAAATCAGATTTCCAGAACTACCGCCGAACAATAATGAGGCACATCTTCCCCTATCACCCACTCTTTTTGACATTTCACTCATCCATGCACGCAGGTTGCAACTCTGAACTGCTTTCCCCAGCACCCACGGACACAATTTACAGAGATCAGCTCTAGTTTATCTGATCATTACGTCCAGAGGGATGCTAAGAGTGGGCAGGGCTGGCTTAGTACTGGAAAAACAGAAGTATAGGATTTCAAAACACACACACAAACACAAAAACCATGTACCCTCTTCTCTGTGACTGCGTCTGCTTTGGTTCTTA
Organism: Poecilia picta; assembly: GCA_033032245.1. NCBI lineage: Eukaryota > Metazoa > Chordata > Actinopteri > Cyprinodontiformes > Poeciliidae > Poecilia > Poecilia picta. The sequence goes on along the minus strand of CM065363.1, from coordinate 19,086,485 downwards.
TCACAAACTCTCACTGGCAGCTTGCGATCTGATTGGTTATTCATGTCACGCTGCCGGAGCCTATCACATTATGCTCAGTGATGTGCATTTCCATCCAATCAGGTTTTCCTTTGTGCTCTCTGGGTGTTCAGATGCAAATCTATTCAACAAAGCACATTTTCATTTCCCAAAGTAGGACTGTTGGCGAATTCATGAGTGGAGACGCAGAGGAAGTTGAACAGTGGACACAGGACTGTGCAAAAGTGTTGAGCTACACCTACTTTCTTTACATGTTTGCACCAATGACTCTGACTTGTGTTTGTTTATGGTGTCTTAAAAAGTATTTCTTCATGCTTTGGTAGATTTTTAACTTGTTTATTTCTTAATATCCCTTCACAATAGCCTGCCTCACAACTAAAGTTCAGAATTAACTTTTCATACATCTGATACTTTTATCATACATAATTACATCTCCATCTCAGACAGACTGTATTGGACACAAAAAACATTGGCAAAAGCACCACAACTCAGACACTCTGTATGCCACACACAGGAACGCAAATGTCCCAAATTTATAGCAATAATAACCTCATGCTACCCTATGCAGAGCTCGGTCTGTGCTGATAAAGACACACTCACGTCCACATGCCGAATGCCAGGAGTCGCCAAGGCAAGGACACCAACCTTTTCTTGTTTGTTTTTTTTTAATTTACTGGTAATTGTATAATATCTATTTAAACCACAAGGGGGCACTCAGACTGTTTAAAGATCAACAAACTCTCAGCCCAAGCTGGTCAAATCATCAGGAGACATAAAAACAAAGGAAGGTTGTAATGGTGTGACAGAGAGTAAGACTATCTCTAACTTTTTTAAACATCATAATTACTTCATTAACATGACTGGACTAAATGTTTTACAAATATGCCCCTTTCCTTAATAATTAAATCCACATCAAACAAGTTTTTAGATATGCCACCAATAAAACAGAAATGATGCAAATTTATAAAAAAAAATTACACAAAAATGTCATGAAAAAAAACTAAACATGAGATCCCATTAACTATTAAGTTCTTTATTGAGAAATTTTAATATACTGATAGATGATATCAGTATATGATATAATAAAATATGTCAGGTGAGGAATAAATTATGAAACTCCTTATGAGGCTCATTAACAGCTAACTTCACCAACTTTGACTAAAATAACCTCAGGGGGAGTTCTTGTCATCACCTACCAATCTGAGGATTTCTGGGAGTGGGGGGAAATGTTTTCCTCCAGTCCTCTTTGCCAATATAGTCCCCGACCCCCACTAAAAATAAAGACTTTTTGGAAATTCTGCAAATAGCTTCTTGATAATCAACTTGGTGCTGAAAGTCTCCCTTATGCTTTTTGTCCTTTTTTTGCTAAAAAAAACTAATTGAGTCTTTAGATAATGGTTCCTTGAAACAAATTACCTAAAAGTGCAATTTGAATTCTATTCTTTGTGTCAATTGTGTGCTCAAGAAAAGGCTTTTTTATGCTTAAACAATCAAAGGCTAGTGTTGAGTGGCTAACATGTACCAAAAGCAAAACTAAAAATGTCCTGGTAAAAGGATTGGAAAACAATGTCTCAAAAGCTTTGAACATCATCGCTTTAAATGGAAAAAATAAAAATAAAAAATACCATGTCTTTGGAAGCTAAATTTAAAGAAATTAGTTATGACTCAAGGCATTGTCAAAACTTTATTTGCTCCAATAACGACGCTTTACCTAGCATGGTGTTTTATCTCCCTTTTCAAGTAGTCCAACCATTTATTTACAGTCTATTCTGTTCTTGCTCAGTTTCTTTTATGTTTATATATTTTATTTAATGGATAAAAAGGCAGATTTTTGCTTTTTTCCCCCAGACATAAAAACACCAGTATGTGGGAATTTCTTAATGAGGAACTATTTGCTTTAGCCAAGACGCAACTGTCTTGGCTAACTTTCTATATTCTCTCATATACTCCGGAATCTTGAGACCATGTGGTGATGAAAGTTCATTGCGCTATGATTTTTACTTGACCTAAATTTTCTAAATAATTATCAAATGAGTTAATTAGACAGGAGATCAGGCTGTCATCAACTCGAGCCACTCCAGGCATTCAGCATCCAGAGGTTAGCAAGTCATTGAAATTCCATTAATAAGTTGCATTTCAAAAGCACTTACACAGACTTGGTAGCAGCTCTGGGAAAAAATTAAGAGACCATGTAAAATGATTAGTTTCTCTGATATTAGTTTTTCGTAGGTATATGTTTGATTAAAATGAACTTTGTTCTTTTATTCTATAAAGCAACATCATGTCTCTTGAATTCCAAGCAAAAGTTTAGCATTTATTTGCAGGAAAGGAGAAATGGTCAAAATAACAAATAAGATGCAAAGAAATGCAAAAAAAACAAGTTCATACTCATTTAGAAACAACAATACTAATGTTTTAACTCGGGAAGAGTTCAGAAATCAATCTTTGGCGGAATAACCATATACTATTCGATATAGATTGAAGTTTCAGAAATGTTTTATCACTATCACAATACAGGAAAACAACGTAAAACCAAATGAATCATCTTTGGACAGACCTTCTTAACATAGTTCTGGATGGCTTCTGGGTCAGCAGTCTGTTGACTGGCCACACAGACCTCCGTCTCCAGACGGTTTCTCGCCCACCTCAGCTGGCTTTTCTCTGGACTGGGAGGCGAGACATGAAAAAAAGACAGTCTTATGTCATTTAGCTCAGGTCAAATACTGTCTTATTTACCCGAAAATGTCAAGATGCACCAGACCAAAGAGTGCCTTAGCGTAATTTTCCTCTCTTCCTGTAGTAGTTACTGCACATCACCCATTAACATTACACTCATACGGGAAGGAAGGTTGGCTCTAGAGATTCTGGAAGGCGTGCTCATGTTCACGAGCACTTGTTGACCCAGAATGATCACAGCCGAAATGTAATGTCAAATCTGATGGAAGGGGAATTTTCCGTTTAAGGGGAGCACCCATTTACCACGGGCACAAAAACCTTATTAGACAGAAAAAAAGAACCAAATTTCCTTTTTGCTCCCACTGCAAGACACCATCATGAAAGGCGCATTCAGATACGCCTCTTCAGATTTGGATTGAGGTCAGTGGGAAGGCCGTAGTAATATCTCGTGCTCTGAGGCGTGAGTGACATTCTCAGCTAGATTTGAAACAGTAGAGCTATCTTTTTTTTTTTTCCCCTCTTTCATTTTTATGGTTTTGATGAAAAGGGATTGTGATGACGGGGAGATAAAAGGCAGCGTAAAAGGGACAAAGAGGGGTGATCAGGACAAAAGAAGGGGGAAAAAAAAGGTGTGTGTGTGCGTGTCTGTATGGGATGGTCGCTAAAAGGAAACAGATGAAAGGATGGAGAGATGGACTCTCTTTCAGTGCGCCGTTCCCCTCTGGCGAGCTCTGGTGATGCAATCAGCCGTCTCCACGGTGACAGGTGCCAGGAAGCAGCAGGACAGCTTGGCAGGAGGGGCATCAGAGCAGCAGCCTGGCACCTATCTGTGTGCTGAGTGTTTGAGTGTGCATACAACTTAAATTAACATAATTTTCAGTAATGTCCAAAGCTGTTAACCAATCACATGAAATCCTTTCATTGTAAAAGGAAAAATCGCACAAATAACATAAAATCGAAGTATAAAACACCATTTTCATCACCAGGGATCCCAACTTCTTCTTTTTTGTTGTTTTTTTACGGTTTTATTACGGCATCTGTCATGCTTGGAATGGTGTTCAGAAGTTCTTTAAGTTTTGAAAACTCACTCACATAAATCCACTCATCCAACCATCTTCTATACCTACTTGTTTTTGGAGGGGGTTTTAGTAAATGTACAGGAGAAAATGTCAACACCTTTAAGGAGTATCAAACATAAAAGATTTGTTAAAATACAATACAGACATTTAGAAGAGTTTGCATGCAAGGAAATCAATGCAAGTAATCTAGACGTCATAGTTTTGGAATCATCACAAGGAAAACAGTTAAGGGCAAATGGTCTCACTCTTAAATTACGACATTAAAACGATGTAAAATTCCATTGTAATAAAACCCAGTAGCATAATAGAGATACCAAAAACAAGAAGCCAAAATAAGTTCCCAGATTAGATTCAAAGACATCAATAAATTGAGTCCGACTGATCTGACCAAGGTGGTCCAAAGTTTTGTACCTGTAGCAGCAACAACTCTGTCATTCCGACTTGAATTGTGTTTTAGGATGATTAGGAGCATCTGATCCACTGATGCATATACGCTAAATTTCCTGAGACATAAAAAACATGTAAAAAGGACTTCAATATGAATTTTAAAATGAAATCCCAGAAAGGCTAGCATGCCAACTAGGGAACACACAAACCTAGTTGTGTGTTCTTATCTGTTTGTAGCAGGCAGAAATGCTGCGAATGCTTAAGTGCTGCTATTGGTTGATTCAGTACAACCAGGTTTGTACTGAATCTGTCAATGCAAACTGGCTGATCAAGGAATCAGCCAAGACTTGGATTATTGTAATGCACTAATTAAATAAGTAGGAGACGTCTTCTCCTACTTTCTTCATGTTTTACAAGAAATCTGAGTTAGCATTTATATATTTTTGCAGCCCTTTCTTTGTTGAAGCAGCAACAAATCACAGATTTAGATTATCTAAGCCTTAGATTCAGGCTTAACATGCAGTCTTTACTTCAGCGCCTCCCATCATGTTCTGGGGTTATTTTCCCAGAACATCATGCTACCACCACCATGCTTCTACTCTGGTTATGGTGTTCTTTCAGGTACTGTGCAGTGCTTGTTTTGCAACTTTCAGAATTGCGGTCTAAAGTTTAAAGTTTAGTTTCATCAGATTGTAGCATCCTTCCATAAGGTTTTGAGGGATTTTAGCCAAGATATGATTTTTTTCCTTTGGTAGAAAAAGCTTCTATTAATCAGTCCAGATCTATGGAAAATAAAGGAGTGTGTTGTCACATGTACAATACAGCCAATACCAGTGACAAATTCCCTCATCATTAGAAACCTCCCGGAACAATTTTGGTCACATTGTCTTGTTTTTTTCCTCAATTGAGTTTTTTTGGTTTTGTTCGAATCAACTGGGTTTCCTTCTATATTCATCCAGTATCATTTCCCAGCCATTCCCCTCTGTTATCTCTAGCTCCTTCCTTTCCCTGCAGCTGCAGTCAGTTAATCAGACTCACCTGTTTTGCAGCAAGCAATCAACCTCATGCCCTTGAGTTTTTCTATAAAATTTCAAGTGCGTTTGTGTTCCACCTGCGATTCCTCGTCTATTTATCTCAGTCTTTTCATTATTGAATTCACTATTATCAGAACCCTGCCTCCATCTCGCTGAAACAAGAGCCGTTCCTGACACCTGCAGACCCCAACTTCCTGTGCAGATCTTTCTACCTCTATGCACTTTTATTTTTATCCATTAATTTTTAGAAAAAGGAAAAAAAACTCCAATTGAATGCATACACAAGATGCCCCTTTTTTTTAAAAATTGTGCAAGTTTTTCTGCACACCACTGCTTCTTACAGGTAAATAATATTACACATCTTTTCACACTGAGGTAATTTGGTAGTATACAAATGAAAACTGCTTTAATTTGATTGATATAATACTTACGCATACAACTGCTATCTTAAAGGTCGTATTCTAGGTTCTAGAGGACCACACTAAACGTTACGCCAGGCCGGATTTGGCCCCCGGGTCTTTAGTTTGACACATGCACTATATAGTGTAGCTATCACTTGTGTATGACACAAAACCAAAAGTGAAAGAATTGGGATAGGGTACTAAACCCAGCCGCTTTAAGAGGCTGAATCGCCCACGATTAATTTTACATTAACAAAAGAAGGTGAGGAGGCTTGTGTTAATGAGTCTCTGTTGGCTCTCGTGTCAAAACAATGAAGTCGCACCAGCAGGCACCCTCTAATTGTTAGCTAAATCTGGCTGCAAGCTATTCATCTCATTTATCTTAATCAGCCCTCAGTGGTGATATTTACAGTTCAAACCACTTTCTTAAGCAGAGGTGGTAATGATGCTGGGAGGGAAAAAGAAAACAACCTCAAACAAAACGAGGGTGCGTTTGATCTTCTCACCTTTGTGTCTCGCGGACCAACACGGCCCGGTGGAGCTGGCGCTGGATGTGAGCGTGGCGAGGGCCGCAGGGATGGACGAAGGGGTGGACCGCCACAAGGACAAAGCCCTGAGCGTACAGTTCCCTGACCTGAACCGGCAGCTCTCTGACCGACGACAGGCAGAGCACAGACGACACCGACACCTCTGCAGGGAGAACGGGTCGAGGGAGGAGGGGGTGGGGAACAACAGGGTTAGACAAGTAGGGTTAATGGGAAATATGCATGGTCAAAACAATTATGGGGACACTTACAAAAGATGAGGCAAAAAAAAAAAGCTGGAACAGAGAGTAGGAGGAGGGAAGAAGAAAAAGGGAAAAAAAAGGGCCAAAAGGCATAAAGGAACAAAGAGAGAGCACGTTTCATTATGATAATTCCCACTGAACAACAACACATGGCATCTTCACGCTAAATCTGAAACCAATTACACCAGAGCTATGAGCCTGTGTCCTCACTGTCACCGGCAGTCTGGCTTTTGGAAAACACAGCGGCTTGCAGAGATTCATCTGAACATTCTCCCATCCATATTAATGCAGAGCGGGGTTTAATACGTTCACACCGACACGAACAGACACCATCCTACAGAAAGGCCAGGAGACAATGCTATCACCCTGCTTGTTTGTTTACATGTGTGGTATCAGCAAGCAATTGTGAGTGCAGACCTGGTCTGTTATTACCAGACATAATGGAGGGAAAACCTGTTCAGCTTAGTGGAAATGGTTAGGGGGAAGCTTATCGCATGGAAACAAACCGTCGCAGCAAATTCGCCGACGTCGGTGAGAGGGTCCCTCCTGAGGTCAGAGCATTGTGATGATTAAGGCTTTTTGTACAGTAGTGAGCTTTAAACGGAGCACGTCAGACGCTCGGAAATTTGTTGGCACCTCTTCTAAAGATGTGTTGAAAGCCTTCAAATTAATTCCTCTTTTGTCGCAGAAGCGTTATCTCACATAGGCATTAAGATTAACATTAAAATTAGTCCATTATTTAAAATTTTATTCTGTGAGAAAGATTGCTAATTTTTAGAAATGTTTACTTTTATTAAAATCTGCGCTGGCACACTTGCAGCACAAAATTTCTGGATTCCACGTGTTGGTTTTGCTTGTAATGAATAATTTCTGTGTTCATTTCTGCCTGAAAGCCAGTGTTTCAAAAAGGTTTATGATGCTATGCAGATGCACAGTCTCACAAATAATTCACTGTACATAACAGTGGCTATTAAGAGCTTTTTCACTAATTCTTTATTTGTTTTATTCCAAATTCAACTATTAATTGCTTGCTGGCAAAAAGCTCAGTTAAAGTCCCCTTAATCTGCAGTAAATGCAACATGTTGACTTCTGTTATGGTAGGATGGAAAAGGCTTTTTTGGCAACCAGTTGCCATTTAAGGAAAGGAAAAACAAATAATCCCAAAAGTCTTCAAATTTACCACATTTATTTAAAATAATGAATCTACACCAGGCTCCTGGCTGTGGCGCTCCAGCATTCTCTGCTTGTAAAGACTTAAACTGCACACATGCAGAGCTTTTACTTCAGTCCTCATACTGGAAGTTCTTCCAACAACACAATCCAACACTGATGGGCATTAAAACACAGCAGCAAAGTTAACAATTAGCCAAACCCCTTGTAAACACGAGACTATTAGTAAAACTTAAGAAATATTCAGATATTTATGTGTAGACTTTCTTTTTTAGCTCTGGAAACAAAAAAAAGTAACTTATTGTACTCATTAAACAGAAGACTTTAGCAAATTTGTGTTTTCAGATGAAGGAAGTAGGGAAATCCTGCTAACTTGCCTATAGACAAAGATTTCTTGTAGCTTTTTCATCAGTTTGAGGAAGGTTTGTCCCCTTTCCACACTTTCAGCCATGATCCATCACCATCTTGATACAAGAGCTAGACTTTAACAAAGCTGGGAGATACAATTTTACAGCTTTTTAGTTATTAGTGGATTCTCTGGCAAGTTTTGGGCCTTTTTGGTGGAGAGTCCAGTTCTGCTTCAGCTTATTTTTTTTTTCAAGATGGGTTCACATTTTCCTCAGTTGACCCTTAGATACATGATAGAAATATAAAATCTCCTTCTGTGCTTTGAAAGAGTAGCATGGAAGCACATGATAGATAGGAAGAGAAAAACAAATACCACCATTCTGCTCTGCCAATGCAGGGTGGCTAATAAAAAAAATATCGGAATAATCTGCTTACATCTGGTCAGAAGTGACTCAATTGAAGATGATTTCATTTGCTGGTATGGTCAAGTTAATGCAAGAAGTTATTTCAAATCAGTGGATGTCTACTTAACTTGAATGGCACGTCCTTTTGCATCTTCAATTTTAAAAAGTCACTGATAGCACATAATATTTAGATCCTAGACAAACATGAAGTCATGGATTACCAATGAAAAGTTCCTAGACAGTCCGGATCATCTCAAAAAATACAAATTAGGAATTATTTTTTGTTTTTTAATTATCTCCTGAGATGGATCCGGATCAATGTTCTCAAATCAAAAGTGGAATTTTTCAATGAATGGGGTGCCAGGTGTTTGCAAGGACGTAAACAACAGAAATCAAGTGGAAAAACAAGCCAGCAACAAAAAAAGGGAAGAAGGTGTTGCGGGGAAAACACAAAAATGGGGCTGTCTGTTTCCATCTCGACATTTGTCATCCTCCTCTACTCAGTCTCATTTGCATGGGTCTGGAGATGAGAAAATAACCTGAATAAATTAACCAGACACACACCAACCGCATGGACACACATCCACCATAGATTGAGCAGAGGGGCGGCGGGCAGCTGGGCGGTGGGTTCTGCAAGCCATCTCATTTTCAATTTGTTCTCCATCATCTGGCGTGTTCACTCAGACACACACGCACACGAGAAGCTGGCAGGAGCGTTAGGATACTTGCACGTGAGCACACACTTTCCTGACTCCCATCTCACTTAAACAAAGTGAGAAGAAGAAGAAAAACATCATTTTGGCATAAACGCTTGGAACTGAGAGAGCTTTTCATCAAGCCAGCACTTAAACGGGTGTCTGTGGAGACTTATCAAAAGCAGTGGAGTGGTAATAATAATAATAATAACAGCTGGGGACGAGGGTGGAGTTGTGGAGTTGTAGAGCTGGGGGTGGGATATGGAAGGTGGTGGTGGTGGGCGAGGGGGGATAACAACGATCCTGTCACTGTAAACAGTCATTAGCTGTCATTAGCTCTGCTCGGCTGGCACTCACCCACCGACGAGACGCAGCCCGAGCTAATTCAGCCGAGACATCCAGAAAGTTATTAGGGTGTTATGCGCTGCGCTTAAGGCTTGGAAGCGACTTCATTTATACTGTCTGCCACTGCGGGATTTACAAAAAAAAAAAAAAAAAAATGGGAGGCTGCAATCCCTGCTCCACAATAGGAGCATGGGAATGGCTCAGGGCAGGAAAGCTGGTTTTAAAAAGCCAGCTGTGGAGCTGTGGAAGACGGTATTAGCACACTGTACAAACTATGTGTGCGTTTAACCACGCTGGAGGTGGCGATGTGGTTTTGAGGCTTTAAAACGTCAGGGGAGGCCGTGGGGGTTTTATGAGAGTGAGAACATATCCGAGGCGGCATTGTCAGACGGACCCAGAGAGAATCTGAGCGGCTGCTCAGCTGTTGATCCCTGATCTTCTATTTCGGTCCCCCAGCAACTGCTCTGACCACATCAGTCACACGCCTCGCTTTTTGAACCGGACTTTTTTTATGAGGTGTTTCAGGAGCTGACATCAAAGGAAATTATTAATTCCCCTCCTGCCGTACAAACGTTGAGCTTTCCCAATGCAAGTGGAGGACATCATCTCTGCTGTGTGTGTATGAACCATTTCTTTTTTGCCCGTTCAGTCCGTACGCTTAAGGAAGCAGAGTTTCCACTAAGCCTGCTAGGTGATGCAGGCAGATTTACTACTTACAGCACCCGTCAAGGCTTATCCCAGTGCTTGCTGGAGGTTCACGTTTATTCAAATAGCCTTCTAATGACTTGCAGAGGTTTTACGAAAGGGAGCGGGCCAAAACAGTATCTATAAAGTAATCAACTTCCCAGCAGCCAGGAGCTTCCATGCTGGTTTGGGAATGCAGACAAAAGCTACTAGTTTATAGTGATGCAAGAGTTGGCAAACCAAATGCTGACAAATGGGATTTTTTTTAATAAAAGCACTAAGAACTCCCACTGCTTTCAGTCTATAAATGCATTGACCAACAATCTGTACTTTGATGAACTCCGTTTTTTTATTTAAGAAAAATCTGATACAGACTTGGGGCGTTTGCTTTCATGCATAGATGATAATTTTGTAATTTGTTCATTTTGACATATATCAAAGTACCTGAGGCAGGTTTGTGCTTTTATGGAGAGAAACAGTGGTTATTCTAACGTTATCTACCTTGACTGGTGGCCAGCTGGGTGGAAACTCAAATATCCAATCTTTTTCCATCAGATAACGCACCGCACGTTATCGCCTTCAGGTCAGGCCGTCAATGACACTCGTTGGTACGGGGGCGCGGTTACCGAGAGGAGCAGACTTAAACGTAGGTATTTTCAACAACAGTGAGGTGTTTAACACATAATCAAGTGAAGAAAAGCAGAGATTTACCAAGAAATACAAAAGAAAGCCAGCTTCTATGACATGTCAAGACAGATTTGCAGTCAGATCGGGCTGTGAAAGTGAGAGAGAGTTAGGGTTCAGCAAAGTTGCTTGTTTTTGCTTTTATGTTTCCCTCCCCTATCATAAGGGAAAATGCAGGATTTGGGAAATGTTGGCAGCCTTTTGGAAATATGAGTTTACATACTTATGTTAACAGAGACTACCGTTTCAGAAAGTACTAACCCTCTAGCAACTTTCTAGCATTAGCCTAATGCTGCTAACATGCTAATGTATGATACTGGAGAAAAAATTTTATGCTACCTCCATAATCAATCTCTCTCTCTCACTCTATCTTTTTTTTTGGAGACTGAATATTTTCCAACTAAATCAAAACTCTGTAGTCCCAGTAGGGAATAATTTATTGGATAAAGAAAAATTAAAATCATTGCAACAGTCATCGTAATGTGCAAAGCTACAACAGAATTCAGACTCGGGTTGAGTTTACACCACATAAAAATCATGGCTCACTTTCTTAATGTTTTTTTTTTTTATTTACATGAAATTACTTAACTTTTTCTATTTGTTAGTCTTTTTACAACCTTCTGTGAAGGGGCTGCCACTGCCTTATGTCACAGTCCATAAACAGGAATTAGAACTCAGCACAATCAGTTTCAGCAGCTCAAAACTGTACAACAACCTGTTGACTGGAGAATACCAACAAAATGTTGCATTTGTACTTTTATGTGTTTGTGTCTTGAACCAGTTAATTGGAATTGTGAGGTCAGACATCTAAGAAAACCAAAGAAAAAAAATGGTGTGAACCAGGAAAAGCTTGATCAGCGCATCTCCAAAAGTTTATCACTGATTTACCGATCCTTCTCGAAAAGAAGTCTGAAAATTTTTGCAGAGACCAGCGTCAGGTTCACAAAAAGTGACTGGCAAGTAGAAGTAGGAGGCAAGGTGAGAAAACATGGCGTAAAGCTTAAAGCTCACGCAGCGGCGATGTACTTGTGAGGCTGCGAAATTCCAACCTGGCTCGCTTTTGACACACAGCAACACTCTGCTGTCCTTGATGGCATTATCTCAAGGCTTGGTGCCAATAAGATTGACGCCCTGTGAAAAATCCTGCACAAATATGACTTGAACTATGTCAGATTGACAGCCTTTCAGGGGAGAGAAAAAATAAACGTTGACGTGCAAGCGCTCGCCTTGAAAAGTGTGTCAGGCAATGCAGCTGTCTAAGACTGATGGATCTGTGCAGTGCCAAATTCATCACACATATCCCAGCAGCATGGATATATATCATTAAAAGGTGGAAGGAATACATCACTGTTTGTGAACGGAGGAAACATCGATCATGTGATTTTTTTTTATGGGGATCACGTACGCAGACAAATACTCTTAGAATCAGAGCATTAAACCTCTCACACACACACACACACACACATACATCTGTTCTAAATAAAGTCTCCCTGTGGCACACAAAAGCCCTGCAACCAGACACACCAACACATACACACACGGGACTGAGCATTTGATACTTGTTATAGGTTTTAATGAGCTGAGTGGGTCTCTGTCTCTGCAGGACAGAAGAAAGTCATCAGCAGAGTTCAGCTCCTCGTTGCTTCCAGACACGGGCGTCAGTCACACTGCATCACACTTAACTTCCTTCCTCACACATACACCGAGTCCTGACTCCCACTCGCTCATCCTCACACCTCTTTCTCTCTCTCGACTTCTCCCCCCCCCCCCGATTCCAAACTCCGATTCGATGCTGCTTTGGTTTTTCATGAGCTGTTCTTCTGATGCGCCTCCTTGATGTTTTTCCACTGTTCTTTTATTTCCTCCGTCACTCTTTTCCACGTCCTCCTTTCCTATTCAAGTTTTCCTGTCTCTTTGTTCCTGCTGCTCATTATCTGAGCGCAGCCTTGAAGCGCAGGAGTCTTGGATAAAAAAAAGTCACACCTGGCTGTTTGAGTTAATACTGAGCATTTCTGCTGACATGTCAGAGACCAACTGGTGCAGCCACTGAGCTAATGACGATCCTAGTACGTAGAGTACGGTGGCCTCAAACAGACGCACAAAATTGTGCAAGGATTTTTTTTTTGTAATTGGTGAAAAAGTTGGCGAGGAAAAATACATCTATGACAAAAACTTTTCAGCATCATATTTCTGAATTAAATGTTTGTTTTCTTTTCCTTAAACAGATTTTAATATACACACACACATATGTGCAACATGTGCTTTTTTCCTTCTTAAATATTGTCATTGCTTCAATTTTCATACCATTCCAGATACAGAATTAAATAAATTTATTCAATTATTTATTTATGCAATGTCGTTAATTTATAGAATTTATTAATTTATCTCAGGTGGGGACAATTTCATAATCATCATAAACAATTTGATCCAATTGTTTATGATGCTTTTCATTTGTTGTTGGCTTTCGAAAAATCTAACTTTCAAGTTGGAGAAAATGCAATGGAATGCCCCCCCCCCGATGCCAACTTTGCGATCGAATATGGCAGCTCCTTTGCATCAACAATAGTAAGTTGTGGTGGAAACATGTTTTATTTTACAAGTCACATTTGTAGGAGAGCGTCTAAAATCAGAGCTCCATGTAAACTGAGGAAACTAAACCAAGAGGAGGTGCTACAGAACAACAGCTAACAGGGTGTCGCCATATTGGAATCCAGACTTCTCAGACTAATGTTGGAATGCCGCTGACTCGGGAATGATGTCTTTTTCCACCTCAGGGTTCCGACTTCCGAGGTAAATGAAACTTAGCGTAGCTCCTCTAACAACTCTGGTAAACAAATGTAGCATTTTAGAAAATGTATCTATTATTTAAGTTGTTCAGCCTGTCTTCATGTGATGTAGCACTGAAGTCCACGTCTCACCTTTTCAGGGTAAAAGAAAAGATCGGATGTTAAAGTGAGACAGATATCTCCTTATCTTTGTGAGTCTTGAAGCAGTAACTCAAATGTTAGCATCGGCAATTGTGGCAAACAAGACTAGAAAGGTTTTGAGTTTATCTTGACAACTCACAGTGAACAGGATGGAAAGGTTGGTAAGGGAAAATAACTCGACTATAAAAAAAACTGGTCACCAAGTTTCTATAGCAACCACTAGATTAAATTGAGATCTCTCCTGGTTGTTTAGGAGGCTTGCCAAGGAAATGCACAAATATTTGGATTATGCTAATTAAACTTAAACTATGAATTAACTTCTGGTCAGATGAGGCTAAAATGCAACTTTTCCCTCATCAAAAAGCTCAAGTTTGCTGTTCCTAGCTCACAGCAGCCCGTGTGGTCTTCTGCTGCTGTGGCCCATCTGCATCGAGGTTTCTGAGATGCTGATTTTAGCTACCTTGGTATCATCTCAAACCAGACTGCTCATGCTGCTCTGATGCCAACAAAGCAATTTTCTCCAGACAATTGCCGGACCCTGGATGTTGACACTTTATTTGGCCCATATTTTGTAAACCTGAGAGACGATTGTGTGTGAAAATCCCAGGAGATGAGCAGTTTCAGTCCAACTCATCTGGCTTCAACCATCATGCCAAATTCACATTCAAATTCACTCAAATTTAATTTCTTCCCAATTCTGATCCTCCCTTTAATATTCAAGTCGTCTTCTGCACACCTTGATCCTGCTGATCTGCATCAAATGAATAAGTTTAAAATTGTGTGCCACCGATTTAAATTTTGTATCATATTTTAGGATTTTTTTTTATCATAATTTACTTCAACAGCTCTTAATAAATAACTGATTGCTAAGAAACTGTATAGTAAAGTGAAAAGGAAAGTAATTAGGGACACAATTTTCTTTGTCTCGAGTATTATTAAGGCTTGTAAAAATGATACGTCTTCTCTCTTCAAACATATTTCCCCGTTTCTTTAAATTGTTGTACATTCTTGGCCTGGTTCTGTGTGGAGCTATTGTGACCCAAGCCTCAGGGCTCCCGCAGTGATGGCCGAGCAGATTGGCGATCACAGAGCAATAAGGCTGTTGAGGAAAATTAGCCTGTTGGTTTCGGGTCATATGATGTGACGGCCCCCGACAAATAAAGAAAACCGTCCGTGTGTGACCCACGGGGCAAATGCCTGAACCATTCAACAAATTTCTCCTCATCCTCCCCTGGTGCACCACAGGGTCGCCGTGACCCGGTGTGAGAGGATGAGGCTTAGTCACACAGACATATTTCTCAGCTCAAGCATTGCTTGGAATCAAGGCTAATAAAAACGAAGACAGACTCCAGACTCATTGGCCGCATTGTTTCATCACTCGGGTGTCAAAGGTCAAGTTGGGAAAGCTCACCGTTTCCCTCCTTATCCAGAGCACAAAGTGGCTCATTCTGAGGACACAATGTAGCTTCATAAACAGACGTCTCTCACATATTTCACAAGGGCGCCTGTGAGGAGATATTTGTTTTCCTTTGCAGCCTAAGAGTCATCAAGTCACACTGACAGGGAAAAAAAATAATGCCATTAATGAAAGCCAAATTGAATTAAAGCATGGATTTAACCGTGGGTTTCCTCAATGTCATGGGCTGACACAGAGATTCCTCTATCTGCCTCTTCCAAACACGCACATACACACACACAGACACGCACGCACGCACACACTCATAATATATATATATATATATATATACAAATAATCCCTTTGCTGGGAATGAGGTCTCTCAATCTCCACAAACAATCAGATAATCCTCCAGGAATCCTTTACTTCTCGTGGTCTCTATATCACAGATAAAAAGGGAGGGAGGGAGGCGGACACATACCCATTCACAATCACACACAGACACGTTCAATTCATAGCAGCTGCCTTTATCCTAAAATATAGTCTGCCCATCTTAAGCAGCTCAGGTGGCATCAGGGAGTTTACCATATAAATGACCTGCCTGCCTGCCGGTAGATAAAACTTACTCCGTTGACTGAGTGCCATAAAGCGTCTTGTGCAAACGAGCCAACCTGGTTGCTGGTAGGAACACAGTGTTGAGCCTGTGTGTGGTCTCACTCTCTCTGTGTGTTTGTTGCTGTACTTCTTATTCAACAGCGCCTTGAAGAAGAATTCACACCCCTAGAAATTATTATTTTTTCCTTCTTCCCCTTTTCTTTTTAAAGTTTAACATGTTCTTTTGGTGATATACATGAAAGACCGACAAACTAGGGCATAGTCGTGAGATAGAGGGATTTTTTTTCCCCACTAAAAGTATGAGGAGTGTGGGTGCATTTGTATTTGGTCTTCCTGAGTCAATACAATCTTTTGCTGTACTTACAGCTGCAAATCTTTCGGGATTTCTCAAGCAGCTTCACACGTCTAAAAATATATCCAGCTTCAAACAGATTTAACAGAGAGAGTCTGTGAACATTAATTTTCAAGTCTTCTCACAGATTTTCTGTAAGATTTATGTCTGGACTTTAACTGCGCCATTCTAAAACATTAATAAGCTTTGATTTAAATCATCCCACTGTCACTCCGATTTTGCATTTACCGACTGAAAGCCAAACCACTGGCCTCCATTTCCCTTTTGACCTCCATCCATCTTTCCATTAACTCCCTGCTGAAGAAAAGCATCCCACAGCATGACATTGCCAACACCATGTTACACTATGGAGATGTAGTGCTAGTTTTACAGTGTTTTGAATGCTAGCCAAAAAGTTCATATTTGGTCACATTGGAGCAGAGCACCTTCCTCCACATTTTCAATATGCTCCATACAAAACTTTAGGCAAATCACAAGCAAAACATGTCATTGCTTTACATTTTCTCTTTGTATCAATGCTACCTTGGTGAAATCCCCAATAATTAGGTGATACTGTTTAATAATAATGTTATTTCTGAAGGTAATCTGCTGCAATGAATAATATGCTTCATTTCCACCCACTCTGCAAGTGAAAAAACTGTAAAAATTCAAGTGGTATGACCATTTTTTACAGAGCTGCTGTATCTGTTACAAGAAAAGACAAGTGGCTGTCATGTCTTTGATTTGTTTCTTGATCAGCACCATCATTCCGGGCTGCCAGGAATCCCTCTGCCAACCCAGCAGCCCAAACCCATTCGCCAAACACAACAGCGAAGCCGACTGGCAACCGGACCGTTGCCACTCGGCTGTGGCGTCGCGCCTGCTGTCTGTTAGAACTGTTGCATTTGAGGACGCATGTAAATGGGATCTGAATGAGCTCCTCACACCTGCAGCTTGTGAGGTGATGGAGTGCGCTGCGTGGGATTATGGGAACAGCCAGCCATGAGAAACATTTTTTCCCCCCGAAAATAATCCTTCAATGCATTGTTTCCTTCAATCCTTTTTTTTTTACCTCGCCTTACTCCGTCCCTCCCGTCTGTTTCTTCACAGACCACACTGACACACAATGGGAGAATTGGTATTTTTAGAATAGCAGCCTCAGGAGGATTCTCATCAAATACTATATTCATGATCCAATGTGCTTAAAAATGTATTCGCCCCCGTTAACTTGGTTGTTTTCCATATTCGTGAGCAAATACAAAGCAATCCCAAAGACGCCACCTTCGAAATGCACCTTAGCTTTGGTGCCTTGCCGTTGTGCGAGGGAGTTGGAGGGCATTGCTATCGCACGAACAGTGTAGCTGAGTCTGAGAATTAAAGAAGTCTTTGAACTCTCTGCAACTCCAGCTGCACAGAGACACAACTTCAGCTTTAAAAGCCACTCTTTTGCCCTAAAGACTCTTGCAGCACAACACTCCAAAAATAAGCTTTGTAAAGCTGCTGACCCAAACGTTTTTCAGGGGTGTAAAACAGAATACATCAGCTCTGGTTATAAGAAGGCACCACATAGCAGACCAAAACAAATTAAGATATATATTCCTGTTCAGCCACCGAAACACTCAACTGAACAAGGTGTGTGAATTAGTCGGTACGAAGGAAATGTGAAGCCTTCTTCTCCAGACTGGAACTGGGACAAATATGAAACAGAACTGAATGAAGCTTTCCCAGAATATGTCAGAGCCAAAGATCTGTCCTTTCGTTGGAGCTGTGTCTGATATTCCTCCACTGTTCGTTAATTAACTTTATTTCAAAAGGAAAGGGAGAACATGGATGTAGAACAGTAAGAACAGAGAAGCTTGGAAATAAGCATAAAGGCCAGATAACTTTAATGATTTAAAACTGGCAAAGAAACCGTGTTCCACAGAAGTATTCATGTGCTTTGAACTTGATTTTCTCTCACATTACAGCCATAAACTTCAGTGTAATTTATTGAGATTGCATTTGATAGTAGCCCATGCATAATTGTGAAGAGAATGAATAATAAAAAAAAAACTTGTTTTTTTGTTTTGATTTTATAAAATAAAGTCTGGAAAATATGGCATGCGTTTGTATTCAGTTTATTTTGCTACTACTAAAAAAGATTCACTTGTCGACAAGCTGAATAACTCTGGCCAATTTCCTGTAACTGCTTAAGAAAAAATGTACATGCTGGCATCCCAATCTCTTAAAACTTTGGGATATTGTTTCACAACCACACCCTGATTCACCTTTCTTGTTTTTCCTTAACTTTGGAAACTTGCTGAAAGCAAGCTTCTATTTCTTTATCTTCAAATTTTGACCCTAAGCATATTTAAATTGTTTTATTTGGGGGAAGAATGTAATTTTTGGGGCCTGCAAGTACTTTCAGTTGAATGTGACAAAATGTTTAAAACAGCACATGATGCTGTTTATTCAACAAACATTTGATGCCTTCGTAGAAAAGTAAACTTTATAGATAACTCTCAGTTGTACTATATCTACTATTGAGGAGACTTTTGAAAGAAGTTGGTTGCAATGGAAAGTGCAAAGTGAAGATTGGAAATTACACAATATTTGCCTTTGAACTACTTTAAAATCTATTTATTGTCAAACACACACATGTAGTTGCATTTTGTAGCCGAGCCAAAATTTGTCGAAGAATTTAAGTCGCATCAGGTTATGTCCGTCCCGCTACAATTAAAAGTTGCAGTGTCCTCTTGTCATGTAGGAGTTAGTATAAAATAAATCAAATGCAAGAAATAAATATATCCATAAAGCTTTTGTTAATATTTGTCAATGGAACAAGACATTTTTCCCCACATTATAAGTTAAAATGTCTTTTTCCACTGTCAGATTATTTCACTTATAACTAGTACTTTTACATGAATATTAAGGAATCATTTGCTTAAAGCAAGCTTCCATGTCAAACTGAACAGTTACATGCACATTAGTTTTGTCTAACTAAGACAAAACAATTTCAAGTGTACTAAGATACTTGTACTAGAAAGTACACCAAACATACTTGGTAAAATTTTATATTTCTGCAAAGTAAAGTCAGATTCCAGAAGGTGGAAATCTAAACAGGATTCCGGCTCAGTCACCAGTGACTCTATAGCCAAAAGATGATACATGGGGAAAAAAACAAAAAAAAACTGTAACACATGACTATTTCAAGAATGCAAGTGTGGGAGTCAAGTTGTGTCACATCACATGATGTCTCGCTTTGATTTTACAGGCCAGACTCTAGGGAAGAATAAAACCTTTAGGACATAACGGAGGATTCCTACGATATGAATTACTCACAAAAGGACAATCATTTCTAACAACAGGAGCCAATTGTTCATACCTTCTTTCCCCAAAAGGAAATCCAGAAAGTGGTAGGTGTAGGCCACTCCAACTTTAGTCTCCACTTGAGGCCGTCTTAGGGTGGAGTAGATGTTGCCAGGGCTACGCCTTTCCTCGGCCTTCCTCAGCTTCGGGAGCCTACACCCCATTTCTCTGGAAAAAATTTGAGGAGAAAATAGCACTAAAAGTACTTAAAAATCACCAAGAACATTTCGGAGAACTGTGGTAATAAAGCTGGAGCATCGTTATGATTTCTAAATATAAACAATGTATTTGCACTTTTTATAGAGTGCGATAGTCCCACACAAACGTAACTGCTATTGTTCATATGCCACCTTCAGCTTCGGGAAACGATATGCGAATCAAACCGACACGTTCCAACCGCGCGCACACACACCCGTACACACACACAAACTGAAATATGAGCGTGTCAGCCATTACCTACTTGCCGGGCTGTGATACGGGCATCTCCTAATCAAATAGGGCTGATTGAGAGCGACATGTTTGATCAGAATGAATTAAAGCAGAAATGAGAGCGATTTCCTGCCCTGTCAAGCAGAGCGACATGAGACGACACGGACAGGGAAGAGGAAAGCAGAAGCAAAAAAAATGTTGAGGATGTCAAACAGATAACCCATTTCTATGCTGATCTGAGAAATATGTGATAATATAAGGCTTTTTCTGAATGGAAACACTTGAAAATATCTTGGGAGAAGGATTTGGATAAGCCGTTGAATTTCCTTAAGATATCCTTCCTCCTTTAAAATTCAAAGAGCAATTTTTACCCAAGAGTGTCAGTTTAAATATGTATAAGTATAGAAAAACAGACAAAAGTAGAGGAAAGACAAAAAAAGAGGGCAAGATTGACAAAAAAAAGGGGAGAAGGGTTAAATATCATCAAGCTAATTCGAAGCGACAGGACCGTTACTCTCAAACCATCCCCACAGATACGCTTAATATTTGTGTCTGCACATCTGCATATCTATATGTGTGTGTTGATGTGTTTGTCTTCCCCAGGGGAAGGTCTATATCTCTATCTCTGTATCTGTTCAGGGAGCATGGAGAATGACATGGCAACTCTCATTGGGCCAACTGCACGGACATTAACTCTGCTAACGATCCTAACAGAGCACATTATGCTGTGTGTGTGTGTGTGTGTGTGTGTGTGGTTTCTGACTTCTAGCTTTGACGGTGCTTTGAAAGGTTATGAAGTTCTAAAAAGAGGAATGCATCTTTTTTATGCTTAGCTCATCTGTTTTAAAGAGGGCACATATTTAAAATTTGCAGTGTAGGAATAATTAGGTGTCATTATTCTTTTAATACAACATGTCTTTTATAATGAGTACAAATGAGGAGAGATGCAGGGATGGAGTTCTGGTGGAAGGAGAGTGAAACACTCAGTATGTCTCAGTTTCTTAGCTCTCCTCTTCCTTCTACCATCGCACTTTTTCCTCTTAAGTTCTTCTGCCATTAGCTCTTCCGGTTGCTCCGTTTCAGAAGTACTCATCAGACCCCAAACATTAATCACACCTTTTCTGTTTAAGCTATTTTCTGCTTCTTTCTATCTTTGATTAACCTCCCTCCATTCATCTTCTACAATGCCCTTGATTAGTTTTATAGTAAACTACATTCAATCAATTTGATTACAAGACTTTCAGGCTTTTCTTTGCTTAGTGCGGTCTGACCTCTACGTTCTCTCAGTTTTGAATTTGTATTCCCCACAGCAAAGTCAGATGTCCTTATTTTGTCACATTCTGGCCAAGTCTGAAGCAGCTGGGATGGATGAGGGATCAGACTAAGTCTGAGAACCCTACAGAGATGTTTTTTTCCACCTTGATTTATCTCATGAATAAAAAGGTCAACTGGTGAATCCAGAGCTTCACATATAGGCTCATCTCTTTCTTCACTACAACAGCCAAAAGATAGCCACTGCTGCTGAGGAGATCCCAACTAACCTACCCATGTCCTATTGCATCTTATTCTCAAAACAGCAGAACTCCTTCTCTTGAGGTAGAGACCAAACCAGAGTTCATTTTACTGCACTTCAGAGGAGCTGACTCAAAAAGCAAAGCTCCTGATTTTGTGGTTCAAAGTTTTGACCCTTATTTATACTCACTAGATATGGATCCCATCCAACATGACATCTTGCATACAAGCCACTATATGTAACATAGGATGAGCTGCAGTGGATGTGCTTAGCCTTTAATTGAGAATTTATGTTATCCACAGGGAGCTTAGAGTAGAGATGATGCTCTTTCAAAGCAAAAAGTGTCAGTTGAGGTGATTTGGACATCTGATCAAATCACCTCTGATCTGATGCCTCTTGGATCCCTCCCTTCAAGAGTTTTACAGCCTTGTCCAAATAGGAAAGTATCCTGTGCAAACCCAAAATTCACTGCAGAGACTATGTAATCCTGGCATGAAAAAGTTCTGGGATTCAAACTGAACAAGCAGGAGAATTTTTCTAGGGAGAAGGTTCTCTGGGTTTCCCCCATGTTACTCAGCTCAGTTTCAGACATGCAGACAGTCTATTCCTGTCAATTCTGGATCTTGATAGCCACAATGTTGCTCTTTCGATCACAAATAATTAGGCTGTACAGTTTCCCACCACGTTCATATAACTGTATGCCGATGTTCCTTCGTGGAGGTGGTGGACTCAGGTAAATGAGACATTGTATTGCGTCTTTGGGTGGAGCCTGCCAAGGACGCCATGCTAATCTGGGTGACATTTGCCAATCACTGTGGCTTAACAACACTCAAAAGGTTGAATTGCTCCAAGTCTAACCAGAAGGCAAAGCTCTGGTCAACATCGCAGCCAGAATATCGGGTGTACTGACTCAGAATACAATCAGTTCTTCTCTGCATTGAAAGGCATCAGTAGGGACTATGCATTACTTCTGGTCTGACAATGCCTGAGAATAAGTTGGAGAGTGTTGCTGGAGAGATGAATGCCTGCATCTCCCTCCTCGAATATTTACTTCGTTGGCCCATTCTGAATAAGTGCAAGAGAGTGAATGGGTAAGTTTCTGGACGAAAGTTCACCCTACAACATCAAACCCTTTCTTTACCGTCTTTTAGACAAACTTCAAAAAAATTTGCTTTTCATTCTCCATTTTTAAACAGTAAACTGAAAACTACTGTATTGCAATGTCTCCAAAGAGAGGAGACAGGGCTTTGGGTTATGACAATGTTAAAGCATGCAGTCCTGCTCCCAACTTATTATCCTCGAGGGGTTTACTTTAATATGATTTGTCAGCTAAAGGGACAAAAGTTTCATGTGGGTATGTTGAACAGGATTCATCTCCGGCTGGTTAGGGAAAAGGGATTTGAGGCGAAAAGGAGGCTGAAGCACAGGAGAGAAAATATTTTAAATTGTACTATAAAGCAGACATTCTTATGCCTCTGAGGTTAGATTTGAATATATAGTCGTTAACCCCATTCCAATCCAAGACACTTAAACTAAATCGCCCGCAGGTTTAACCATATTTCTCTCCATTTCCTTTGCATCATGCAGTGTTTTAAACAACTATTGAAATTACACTCGCTATGTTGCAAATGACAGTTGATTTTTGTCTCCCTCAGATGAAATGTGACTGGTTGTACGTCTAGGTTCTGACAAGCCAAGTGTGTCTGTGTTTGATGCAGCATCTCATTTGCTCTGTAATTGTATACCGACAATTCAGTTCTTAGCCTAGACCTCACTTTTAGCAGATGAACTCTGTCAGAGAGGGTTAAAAACATGTCTCTAATTGAACACAACACACTGACATGAAAACATTAAGGTTGTAGTGGCAGAGAAACTCGTCTGAGCTTAAGACTGGAGGCCTTTCTGGGGCCTTTTTCTCTGTGAGTTGACTTCAAATACAACCTCTCTCTTGCTGTCACACAAACACTGGGAGAAAAAGGGCACTGACAGCAAAAAAAGAGAGACCCTTTTGCCAAAAAGGGAGAGAGACAAGAGTGAGACAGATGAAAGGAATAAAAAAAGAGATTGAGGTGAAAGACAGGGAGTAGCAGAGGGCTTCTCATTAGAGAATCTCTTGTAACAGAGAGGTTTTGAAATGGCAGAGGATTTATGTGAGAGCATAATCTGCCTGCACTTTGTCATTGCTGTACTACCTCCAGTGCCACTTGAGGGTTGATGGTTTTACAAGAAGCATTATTCATCTGGAGAGAAAACTGCATATGGACTCAGACCAAGGAAAAATCAAAGTGAAATTGGGTAGAACCACCTTTGAGAAGATTGACATGTTTTTTTTCCTCCCATCCACTAAGCACTATCTTAAGTCAAAACCACTCCATAAAAAAAGAAAGAACTACATGCCATTTTTTTGTATGCTTGAATGTAACTTATGAATTGAACTTATGACTTAGACTAAAGTGGTACTACTGGTTGGATCATGTGTCCAGAAGAAGTAATGGTGTGAACAGGTAAATTAATCCAAATGTTTTTCTTCAATTCTTTCAATGTATTTTGATGTAAGAGTATTTTAAGAATCTAAATCTACTTTAGTTATATTCATTGTTGCATAAAGTGAAAAATATGATAAATGGATGATTGTAGATGACTTTTTTAGATGATAGTCTTCTGTCTCAAAGCCTAACACCAGAGCCTATAGCAGCTGCTATGGAGCAGCAAAATTCCTCCCTGGCATAATAAGTCCCATTTCCAATTTTGTACCATAATTTTTTTTATTTGTTTTTCTTAAAGATTCCACATTCATATCCTAAAATCTGGAAAAATAAAAATAGAAAAAGCAAACTTGGTAGTGAAACAAAATAAAATAAAAGGATGCCATAGGGCCCTCACATCATCTCTGTCGAGAAAAAATATATAGATTAGAGACTCAATCATATTCCCTTCAGAAGACCAAGCAAATTCCAGAAAACCACTTAAAATCTTTGGTTTTCAAAAGACCTAGACATTTTTTTTACCAATGCATTGTCATTTCATTCATCCTCACTCCAGTTTCTTACAGATATATTTAAACCATGACCCATCAGGTTTTGTCTTTTGTAGTTCAGTATTTTCATGACTGGCAAGAACAAACAGAAAAGTTTGGTGCAGAATGTCAAGCGGTTGACAGCATAATATCGTACCCAAAAAACTCAGCATAAATCAACAAAAACCGTGAAGGTACAAAAGGGTGAAAAGATTAGAAAAGCATGGTTGATATAGAGGAGAGGCCTCGAAGTCTGGGGTCCCGCAACTTTTAGACGTGTCCCTGATCCAACACCACTGAGTCAAATGGCTGAATCACCTCCTCAGTATGCAGCCATTTTCTCCAGAGTCATGCTAATGACCTCATTATTTGACTCAGGTGTGTTGAAGCAGAAACACATTTCAAAGTTGCAAGACAAAGGTTTTTTTTCTTAGTTAAAAACCTGGTCATGAAACAACCAAACAAAGTCAAGAAAAAAAACTGGCTTAGGGACTAAATTAACTGCAACCTGCCTGTTATCCCTCAGATGAAGACATTGATTATTTAAATATGCAATCAGGCATGCAGCACATAAATCCACAATTTAAAGATTATTGGGCTTTTGATTGTACAATCCTCTTTGTGACACATCCAAATTCAGCCATGTATATTAGCTAGCTAGTACTGGTGCTTAGGAATCAATTGATGAAACAGACTTTTGTTACACTACATACATAAAAAGATGACAAATTAATTGTTACTTGTTGTATAAAGCATTTTTTAGACATTTTCCTAAAGCCAAAACCCTGGTTAGCAATGTGTCTGTTTTGGTATCGTTGGAGAGGGAATACTTTAGCAGGGA
The DNA here is from genome assembly GCA_033032245.1 of Poecilia picta. Lineage (NCBI taxonomy): Eukaryota > Metazoa > Chordata > Actinopteri > Cyprinodontiformes > Poeciliidae > Poecilia > Poecilia picta. Next base: position 19,061,357 of record CM065363.1, on the reverse strand, counting down.
GTACCATCTTTTCAGCAGTGAGATGAACAAGATCCCTATAACAGATGGTTTGACGCCCACAGTGCCCAGCCTATATCTGCAGAAACACACAGTGGCAAGTACTAAAAGATGCTCAACAGGACCTGTTAGATTTTTTTTGGATGCTTTAAAGAAAAAAACAAAACAGATTTGATTGTTTTTTTTTCCTTCTAGTTATCTCTAATTGAAAAAATAATGTAATTATTTATTTTTGGAAAGATTTCCAAAAATAAATACATTTCTAGTTCCTTTTGCACAGCACTGTCTCCTATAAATTACAATAATAAAAATTTTATTAGCCCGAGACAGGATCAGCAGCCTGTAGTTTTATGGTTCTTGTATGTTCACCTCATGATCGCACAGTATTTCACTGCATTTCACTGCATTTCAAAATCAGAGGTGACAGACCGATTCCTGCGGAGTGGGGCCTCCCTCCCGCTGGGCTGCACCGAGTCTCAGATGTGGGATGCTGCCATGGATGGAGGGAGGAAATAAAAAAAGGGGGGCAGTAATGAAATGAGGAGGAAAAGACAGAAGGAGGAGGAAATAGAGAGAGACAGACAGGCAGGGAGCAGAGTGGGGAGCATGTCAAGCTGCCTGGAGGGAGGTGTGATTCCTCCATGCAGAAATGTAGTCACCTCAAACGGTGTTTTAATGAGGCTGCGCAAGGAGGATAAAAACTAATTATGACAGTGATGTATTGGTCTGCCACACAACTTCTTGCACAGTTCCATAAAAACAAAGCTGCTTAGGCAGTACAGAGAGGATTACACACACAAAAAAACTGGTTATAGGCGAGAAGCCATTATATTTTGCCCTAGATTGTACTAATGTAAAATGAAATACTGCATACACTGTATGCCCCCGAGCTCCTGTAGGTCCTTGCTGCACACTGCACGTCAGCTTGCAGAAATAAAGCCATTCCACTCATATCCTGTTTACACAAAAAAAACTCAATTTGGCAGTTTGCAAATATTTCCAGATGAAGAAAAACATTAACATTCATTTCAGCGACAACCATCATGGTTAATAGGAGAAAACAGTTTTAAAACCACAGTGAGAAATAGTTGTATTCCAGCTACTACAGAAGTAGATTTAATGATGTTTATTTTAGGTGAAATCAAAAGTTTTGCATCAAAATTGGTGATAGTAACCAATATGAATATTGCCAAAATTTACAGCTGATGATTTATTGACTGATGGCTAGTTAGACAGATCCATACCCATTTGGTACAATGAAAATCAACAAAGATACCACTGACATTGTTTCTCTGCTTTAAAAGCCCTGCACTGCATCACTGCTGCATACCTAAGCAAATATCACATACTCAACCCATTCCACTCCTGAAACACATACAGAAACAACTACAAAATGGAAATAAACATTGGCTATCAATATCAGCCCGGTTTTACTAATTGAGCCGATCAGCCAGTGCCGATGTTGGTGCATCCTAGTTTATTCCATCTTCTTAAATCTGACTTGGTAAGTATTTTTTGGTTGGAAATATATCCATGTAAATTGTGTGTATGTGTATAAGCTAAAATTATAATGTATTTGGCCAAAAAGTAAACAAAGTGACATGCACTGTGACCAAACTCTTGACCTCACAATTAGAAGACTTAATGTCTTAATGACTCATTAAGACTTAAGTCTTAATGAGTTTAACTCCATAACTGTACAGTTAATGAGCAAAATATAACTCATATAATGTGGTTATATCATGACTTTGCTTTCCTTTACATATGACTTAAAACAAAAAATTTAATAAATGTGAAACTCTATTCCTCTTCAGCCTTACAGAAACTCAGTCAGAGCTGCTTCATATGTGTTAGGAGGGCAGCTGGGAAATTAAAAAAAGGTACAGAGGTGCTGAAACTATAAGAGCATAGAAGTTCTGGCTGGAAATTACAAATGTGACTCATTCAACTTCATCTTGGATCCAGAAAATGTTCACCAAGATAAAAATATGTGCTATCCAACATCCAAACTTCCTAACCATCATCATTTTCTCAATTCTTAGCTAAAACACACACACAAATATATGGAATGTGCTTTCTGGTAGCTAAATGTTATTTACAGACCGTTTGTGGACCTTTTAAAAGTTCGTCAAAGATATTTAAAACATTCATAAGTACAAAATTGCTTGGTCTAAATGTGATCTAAAGGTAGACAGACGTCTGTTATAATCTAACAACATTGTGAAAATGTGAGTTTTTAAAAAAAGGTTATTAAAGCAAGCTGTGGTGGTTTTGAAAATTAAAAATATGACCCTCCACCCAGGGCATCCATACCTTCAGAGAGCTGTAATGTTCAGACGAAACAATTGTATTGCAGTTGTTTAATGCCAGTCTAAGCTAAATGGCTATTTCACTGTTTTTAAAGACACTGGATTGTTTTTGAATCGTCTGCAGTTGAAAATTTTATTTTACTTGAAGCAGACTGGCCAAACCTAAAGTTATTTATTATACAAAAACCAACACTATTAAAAGGTAAAATTAAGATTAATGAACACTTGAGTTTAATTGTAAAAGCTCTGAATCCTATATGTACCACAAATCAGGGTGTTAGACATTTTTACACTAATATTTCCAACTCAATTTTATTTTTGTGAAATGCATTTTATATATTTTTTTTCTTTTGATAGTCTTAAAAATCTCTTCTTTATTGAGTCTTATTGGCCCTTTCACATTGGCTTAGTTGGAAGTGGGCACTTGTGTGAAATTTCTCATCGCTAATTGATGCCCATTGCGTGTTGTGTGGGTGCAGCTTGCTTGAAGTAGTACGTTGTTGGGTCAGCACAGCCAAGTTCATCCCACATGGCTGTGGAAGATCCTGTGGTACTTTTTCTTTTAAGTCTTTTTTAAGAAAAGGAACACAAGACTGCATCAAAATTGATTGAGTATAAAGAAAATAAAGCTTATTAAATACACCATAAACATAAAAGCCAGGGATTTTATATTCCAGTCTAAACGTACATGGAGAGCGTTAAAGGATAGTAAAATGATTTAAGAGGTTATATGATCTTTTATTAGTACTTTTAAATAGAAAATTAGTCGATATTTGTTTCGGATTGGAGAGTTTCGGTTAACCGATGAAGGTTTTGACAAGCAGCAAGTTAACCACACAAAACTGAAAAGTTTTCTTGTAGATCCTGCAATGATTTGGTGAAAGATAATGGATACGCGACAGGTCGCTTCCGCGCGGCTTTTTCCTCGCGTGACACGCACATACATTTACGCACGGACACGCACTCCGTCACACATACGCAGAGTTCACCTGTACGTCTAACCTGTGACAGCGAGTTGAGGGGCTTTATTCAGTTCGCTCCGCTGCTCAATTACAAATGGAAAAGCAATAGTGAAAGGACAAGGACGCTCGGAGTCCTGAAAGAGTCTGAGAATGTGGAGTAAGTTTTGCTAACTGTGAAGTTGTTTTAAAACACGCTACAGTAGGAGGGGGGCGGGCGGGATAAAACATGTTCAGTCAAAAATATTTAGGAAGTTATAACGAATTTAACTTCGGTCGTCGATTTTACCGTGCATTTTCAGCAGAAACCCCTCTAAAACATAAAGAAGCAGCAAATAAAGAGATACTTACCCGTTAGAGGTGGTCTCGGTCTGTTTAAGAAGTGGAAAGTGACTGAAACCCTCCTCTCTCTCTCTTTCTCTCTCTCCCCCGCTCGCTCTAATGTCTTCACTGTCTGTCCCCGTCACGGCACGCGCGGCTCCCGCAGCCACTGCGATCCAATGGGAGGAAAGGATGAATCCTTCATCTAGAAACTACAACCGAGTGGGAAGCTCGGCTCGTGGTAAACACTCCGTCTGGCTCCGACTGCTTGAGGAGGGGATAGGAGGGGAGAAGAGAGGGCGGATTATCATCTCTCCTCGCCTTCCTGTTCTTTCCTTCTTGCTGCACCAAAACGCTGCTGGAAAAACGCACGTGCTGCAAGGACTATGAAATGACCGACTAGGCAGGTGATTTACGTGGTCAACAATATAACTTGAGCAACCGAATACATTTCTTTTTGTTTAGTTTGATATTTTTTTTGTCCCCATGCCAAAATTCTTTATACACTTCCAAAGTTCCCCAGTCCATTTTTTTTGTCAAATGCAAAAATATAAATGGAAAACATTAAAATTGAAAATAATTGAACGTAAAATGGACGAACAGGTAATGCTTAAGAAGTATAACTAAAGAATGTTGAGCTGAAACTGAAACAGTGGACCTGTGCGTGGAGGAAAGATGGAGAATAATAGATGAATAGGATAGTTGGTAAATGGAAAAAGAGATGGATCAGCAAATAAAAAATCTAATAGCTGCTGGATGGATGGATGGACGGATGATTAACTTGGAGGATTAGATGGATGGACGATGGACAATTAGATTGGTTGGTGGATGAAAGATGCAGAAAACATGGAAAGATGCATCATTAAAATAATGGATGATGAACAGAGTAGATGGATGGCCAAAGAAATGAGTGGTGGCACAAATGAATGGGTTTAAACAGACAAATGGAAGAATAGATGAAGATATAGATGGTGGAATAAATGGAAGTATGGATGAGTGGGTGGACAAATATGAACTTAGTTAAGTAACATTTTTTTCACACTATTTCAATTAATACTAAGTTGTTCAGCCTACGTGTGAATCCCATAAAGCTACCATTGAGGTTAAATGTATGTTTTTCAAGGGTCTTCTTAGGAAAATTTATATTTCATAAGAAGCTATCCAGACTAATCCATAATTCAGAAACGTCTGACAGGAGGCTCAGGGTGGAAAGGGCACTCTGGGGACCCACAGTCACACCATCAGGCTGTGACAAAAACAAAACGCCCTGTGACCAGAAGACGAGGAGCTTGTTGCCAGGCAAGCCTGACTTGAGGAGCGTCTACCACCGACGGGGAGGCCGGATCGGATCGAAGCTGCGCCGCTCTCGACAGCTCCATGCAGATCCGAGGCGCATCCTTCAAGTTTCAACACAAAGCTGTGGTTAAAAATCAGACAGAATTATGACAAACTGAACTTATTTATTGAACAAAATAATACAAAACTCAACAAAAAACAAACAAAAAGACTTCAAACTGTGACTTTCTCAGGCTCTCTGAACAAAAACGTCTCAACACAATGGTGCCTCCGCAACTCCAAGTCAACGTCCAGAAACTATTAGATGGAAAGAAAAACTGACATACACCACATTGTGCGTCTATATTAAGCTATGTTTAAAATGAAACTTAAAACCACATCCAGTGCATTCACTTATTAAATGTCTAAAAAAATGCTTTATGCAAGACATGCAAACAAACAAATCCCCATCAAAAAAAAAAATATATATAAAAACTGTCTGAACTGTAAATAACCCAACTAGTGAAAAACAGGTTGTAACAAGATTTGAAAAACTGTCATTTTCTCCTTTTTCTCCTAACATTAGTTGATTAATGAGTCAAAGAAAAGTGAATTGATGCTGCGACTGTGAACTTCTGGAGGCACATGAACATTTTACAACTAACAACCAAAACAAAAATTACTAATGGTGATGAGCTGCGAGGCCAAGCCTGCCTTTCATTTACCACAGTGACACCCAGTGAAATAAAAAGGGAGCGCAAAATGCCAGTGCTTAAAATTTATGATCGTGCCCTTATGCTGTAGAAAAGTTAATAAAGGCCTTAATCAGAGGAGCATTAGACCTGACAAAAACAAAAACAAAAAAAGATCCACTGTAGAGAACAGATTGTAACAATGTACAAATATATAAACGCATTCCTTCCTATGTACAGAGAGCCCTTAAAACAGACTGGACAAAACCAATAAAACAGGAAAAAATAAATTAAACATAATATATAAATAAACAGAAAACGTGAGATTAAAAGCCTTTCTATTTTTTTTTTCTTTTTCTTTTGCTTGGGACTGTAAATAAGAAAAAAAAGTGATCCCATGTTTCGGCTGGTATACCAAATGTGCTCTTCTCATCCTTTATAAAAGTCTCTGTGATCTTGTGTGAGTTAAAAGCAGCCGACCACAGGTCAACCTCACCGATCTTGGTTCAAGCGACTTGGATCGAAGTGGTTCGGTTTACGTTGAAAGTCTGGTGTTAAAACGGCTCTGAAAAAAGATTTGACGGGAGAGACGAGGGCGTTCTGAAAACAATCTGGGGAGTCGGGATGCTTTCAGACGTCCAGAATGCCAAGATGATCCCCAGATCCACATCTTGACTTGTTGAAGCTACTACTGCAGTCTGCGTCTGGATAAAATATCAGAGCACAGGGAAATGAGCCATTTCTTAAAACTAGTAACACTTTAAGCCTTTATTTCTGTTCATTTTTATGACTATGGTTACAGGATAATGAAACTCAAAAGTCATTTTTTCTGGTAATTTATTGCATCAGTAAAATAAGAAAAATTTTAAAAACTTGATGACCTGCTACATAAAGGCTGTGTGAAATTCAGAGTATAAATTCCATCCAATGATAAAGTCTTTGGTTAGTTGTTAAAAACAAAAAAAAACAAAGGGGACGGGTGACATCAAAGATGTAAGAATCCCAAAAAAACTACATTCCTCAATTTCTGCTTTTTTTTTGTACTGAAATACATAAATTTATGTCAAACGTTGAGATGAATGAATCCCCTTCCTAGACACGTTGCTTACAAAATCATGCAGACGTAGCTTTACCTTGCAGAAGGCTCAGTAGCTTTCATCTACAGTACAGTCAACATAGTCTGGACTCCACAATCCACAAAGCTCTAAAAACAGGATTTAGGATCAGACAACAGACAGGAAGGTCATGTACTTGATTAAAAATTCCTATGCACAACAGCAACCTCTAGAGGTGGGATTGAATATTACCATTAAAACAGAAGACTATTTAAAAAAAAAATAAACAAAAAGGGAGAAAACAAGTGCTTCCAATGAATTGGAGTGAGATAAATAATTACCTGATTGACAGGCCGAGTCCTTTGGTCTGGGGTCCAGGGAGCTGGGGTGTACTGCGTGTTGGGAGGGGAGGGGGGGCGGGGGGGAGAGGTCAGATGTCAAGCAAACAGCAACAACACAACAAGCCTGCTTCTTAAGGAAAACTGACGCTAGAGAAACTAAAGTCTACTTCACAAGCAGAAACTACGGTGAAGGAAGCAATGCAGGCGAAATCCTACTGTCTGCTGTGTTTATGCGTTTACCTGGTAGGGGTAGGGGTTCTGTGCGTAGCTCATCGGCACCTGTGGAACCATCACCCCGCTGAAGCTGCTGTAGGAGTACGGCTGCTCCAACAACCAGTAAGAACAGGCTTATTAACAGTTAGCGTGGAGATGAAAGACAGCGGAAAGAGGAAAACAGTTACCTGATTATACGGGTTGCCTCCGCTGTAGACAGGTGAGGGCTGTGTAACCCCTCCTCCCATTGGTGAGCAACACGCACAGTAGATATATTGGCTGGGACTCATCCAAGTAGCGGATCCAACCAGACGGGATGGTATGGATCCTGAAAAAAAGTTAAAAGAACGTAGGACATCAGGTTCTTTTTGGCAATGGTGAACCACACTGAACTTTCCCAGAGGGCCATTTGTTTCAGTTTTTTAAGTTGCGGACGTTTCCTTTACTTCTAGAGGTACCGCTGTCGTTTTCGTCAAGCTTACACACACTGATGAACACCGACACAAAGCGTGAACAGGATTATTCCCAGGAAGTTGATGTGAAGAGAAATCAACATACGTGGACTCCGTTGCTTCATGATCGCAGGTCCCAGCTTGAGTTTCCGCCCTTTAAAACTGATCTGTTGCTGTAACAGATAAAAGAAAATCTATAAATAAATATATATATATATATATATATATATAACTATACAGAAAATATAAATCTTGGTCGTTACATAAAATATTTATGCATAAAACATTCACTGACCTCAATGATTGACTGAATGTTGACATCTTCACTGAAATACACAAACCCGTACCTAGGAACGCACAAAGCAGTCCACATGCTTAATGACGGAAAATATGAAGCAGAAAATAGCCATAAAAATCCATTCACTCATATCAACTAATATACAGTAGAACATTGTGCAAACCCATTGAAGAACGGACCCAACTGAAGGTCAGCCGTTGTATCATTCACCAATATGTGAGCAGGAATGTCTTGGTGCCAAATGATGTGACTGTAATGTGTTGTGTTGCCACAGGGTGGCAGTATTAGCTATTGTCCTTGTGATGTCCATTCAGTGAAAGTAGAATTTGTGCTACAAAGTGGTAAATCAAGTAAAAGTGTAACATTAACACAAAAGGAAAGTTCAGGCTGTGTACCTGTTTGGGCGAAGGGCTTACTTCATGTGTGTTTAAAAATAAAACATTAAACCAGTGAACACAGTAAAAATTACTTTGTACATGTTTCTTTATATCTTTCCCCCCCCAAAAAGCAAATTTTTAGCCTTATTGTCTCCACTTAACACAAATTTGTATTAAACCTTCAAGAACAAACTTGCATGAACTATGACAACACGCCTCTAAACATACTCACCCTTTGCAAACCCCTCCACGGTACGTGATTATTTTTACTTCCTTGACATTGCCATATCTTGTAAAGAAGTCTCGCATTTCATTTTCATCCACCTAACGGTTAAAACAAAAAAAAAATTAAAAAATCAATTGCTATGGTTTTTGAACATAATCTTTTGTTAACTGGCCTACAGATCAACTGAGACTGATTGCATAAAAAAAGAATGATGCTGCATGTAACAGAAACTGATGCTGCTTATGTATTAGGGCTGTAACGGAATTAAATGGATTCACTCTAATTTAAGTGCATTTGGACAAGTAAAAAAGAGATGTAGGCTTGGATCCTAAGGAAACTGCTGAAGATGACGAGAAATATGATGCACAACTAGTATTTCAATATCAAAACAGATTGCTCTGAAGTTGAAAAAGTATTCTTATTTTTAAATTCAGGTAATTAAAAATGTGAAAATTACACTAACACACAGATTTATCATATTTAAAATGAAAGTTAGTACTTAAAAATCCTTTTGTGGCTAATAGGAATTTTTGTTATTCTAGAATTCAGCTTTTAATTAATCCCATTGTTGTTGTTTTCTTATTATTATTTCCAAGAATTAAAATCAGCCATGTTTTTGGGGGATTTTTTTTTTATGAAGGAAACATTATTAGCCCCAGTTCAGCATCAGTCCACACAGAACCATTACTAACCTATATATGATTTCAATGAAATTAAAATTAAGTATAAACTCACCTTCATGTCGATCCCACCCACAAAGAGGGCGTTGGGGGTCAGTCTGCCCTCTGGCAGAATGTATCCATTAGATAACTTCAAAGAAGGTACAGTTTGGGTAATGGTTCTTGGCTTGTTGAAATCCTTGCAAAAAAAAAAATTACATTTGATATATATGACTGTCGTGTGATTTTAACAAGAAACTGGTCGTAGTAAAATCTACATCTGAAAGTTTGGAGTCGGGGCTTGTTGACATTTTGAACTTGAGCAGCAGGCTACATTGTCTAACAAACATGGCGGCCATGTTCTCGCCTGAAGGGAAAAAAAAAACTCTACAAGAAGAAATGGATACATGCAAATTCAACTATTTCTCTATTCAATTTTCAAGTAAACCACTTGTATTGAAACTAACACGGAGTTTTGTTCTGGAACTTGGCGCTCTAGTGTTCAGGCGATTATGAATAAAACACACATTGGTGCTACCACAATTGAACACTCCCGCTTCAGCTCACAAGAACCGACTTTATCACTGGGCACAAAAGAAACAAAGACTCGTCGAAAAAATCGTCTACGCCGTTAATCTGACTCACTTTTTTGGGCGAAACTAATGTTAAGTAAAAGATAAATTCATTTTTAGTCAAGCTAACATTTGCTAGTGGAAATATTCCGCCGTTTTTAGCTCAAGCTAGCATCGGTTAGCTAGCATATAATCGTATTACCAATAATCCCCAGTCAGCACGCTCTTTTAACAAATTTATACCTCTATGATGCATACTACGTTGTACACAGAGACTTACCATGGCTAAAACAATAAAAACCAATAACTTTGGTTGACTCTCAAGCCGACGACCTGTCGCGTTCTGCCGAGACAACCACTGCACTAAACCACACCCAATGCTCACCACGTGACTCAAGATGCTTACAGACCACACAAGCAAATGGGTCAAATCCAGATTCTAGCTACTGAAAATGTGAACAAACTTTGCCTGCGAAATGTTGTTTGTCGAAATGAACGATCTATCAAATTACAACGGTTTTTTGTTGTTGTTTTTCACAGTGACATCGTTCATATAACTTTTATATTGTACGTTTAGAATTATTGTATATATTATGTTTCTTATGCTTATGCTTCTAATTATTGAGTAAAAGCCTTTTTGTTTTTAAATAGCAATTTTTACGTTTTACCTGCTTTTTTAGCGGGGAAAACATTAAAAACATTTTTTTACTCAAAAATGTTTTGGAGTGTGCAATAGCTAATTTATGAATCCGTAATCACTGCTTCAGACTAATTATACATTTCAAAATAATCGCCATAAATAAATACAATTATTTATGAAATACTATAATGTTCGCTTAATATTTCAAGTTTCTGATGAACACCTATTTAAATTTTGTTTAATCTCAACATCTCGGTTGTAAACAAGAAACAGGTGTTACGTCAATCCGCGTTTCCCCATCAGACACTGTTCCCCCTTCTTGCCGCTCCGCCCCGCCCACGCGGCAAAATACGCGCGTGCTCGTGATGAGCACTGAGAAAGCACGCGCGTAGCAAGCACACGCTTGTTTGGCGCGCTTATCTGGGGAACTACGGACACCGTGAAAGCTCAAACAACATGCTTCGGCAAAATTGTTCCTTTCTTCACGTTTTTGCGTGAAATCAATAATAATACTAATAATTATAATAAATAATATATATATGTTATACATATTATAATTATTAAAATATAATATTCATTATATATAAAAATAATTATAAATTATTATTATATTATATATAATTATAATGAATATTATATTTTATATATTATAATTATAATAAATAATATATATGTTATATATATTTTAATTATGATAGATAGATAGATAGATAGATAGATAGATAGATAGATAGATAGATAGATAGATAGATAGATAGATAGATATAGATAGATAGATAGATAGATAGATATAGATAGATAGATATTTTATCTAAAAAGTGCTATATGAATTAAAAACAGGGCAATGCATTTTAATGCTCAATATTACCCATCAGACACCGTTCCCCTCTTTTTAAAGTGGGGGAACGGCATAGATATTATATAAGAGTAGACCCCGCATTGGCTGCTCCGGCGCTGAAAATACGGCGGCCATCTTGGAGTGGTAGTTCCTCCTACTTTGCTCAACCAAAACAGCAGAAGATGCCTCAGCACTGAGGGATATTTTGTTGTTCGGATCTATGGACTATTGATGTGAGGCTCCACAGACAACATTTCACAAGATGGACATATTATTGTGTATATATTGTCATTATAATATTACTTTACTGTATTTATGTCCACCGGCGAGATACCAGCTTATATATAAATATATATATATATATATATATATATATATATATATATATATATATATATATACATATATATATAAATATATATATATATATACATCCATCCATCCATCCATTTTCTTCCGCTTATCCGGGGTCGGGTCGCGGGGGCAGCAGCTTCAGAAGGGAGGCCCAGACTTCCCTCTCCCCAGTCACGTCTTCCAGCTCCTCCGGGGGAACCCCAAGGCGTTCCCAGGCCAGCCGAGAGACATAGTCCCTCCAGCGTGCCCGGAACACCTCACCAGGCAGGCATCCAGGAGGCATCCTTACCAGATGGCCGAGCCTCCTCAACTGGCTCCTCTCGACGTTGAGGAGCAGCGGCTCTACTTTGAGTCCCTCCCGGATGACCGAGCTTCTCACCCTATCTCTAAGGGAGAGCCCGGCCACCCTGCGGAGGAAACCCATTTAGCCGCTTGTATCCGCGATCTCGTTCTTTCGGTCATGACCCAAAACTCATGACCATAGATGAGGGTGGGAACGTAGATCGACCGGTAAATCGAGAGCTTCGCTTTTTGACTCAGCTCTCTCTTCACCACGACGGAGCGGTACAGCGCCCACTTCACGGCAGACGCTGCCCCAATCCGCCTGTCGATCTCCCGCTCCCTTCTTCCCTCATTCGTGAACAAGATCCCCAGATACTTAAACTCCTCCACTTGAGGCAGGACGACCCCCCTGACCCGGAGAAGGCACTCTACCCTTTTCCAGCTCAAGACCATGGCCTCGGATTTGGAGGCACTGAGCCTCATCCCGGCCGCTTCACACTCGGCCGCGAACCGCTCACGATCTGATGAAGCCAACAGGATCACATCATCTGCAAAAAGCAGAGATGCGATCCTAAGGCCACCAAAACGGATCCCCTCAACACCTTGGCGGCGCCTAGAAATTCTGTCCATGAAAGTAATGAACAGAATCGGTGACAAAGGGCAGCCTTGGTGGAGTCCAACTCTCACCGGAAACGAGCCCGACTTACTGCCGGCAATGCGGACCAGACTCTGTCACCGGTCTTACAGGGACCTGACAGCCCGTATCAAAGGGCCCGGTACCCCATACTCCCGGAGAACCCCCCACAAAGCCCCCCGAGGGACACGGTCGAACGCCTTCTCCAAGTCCACAAAACACATGTAGACTGGTTGGGCGAACTCCCATGCACCCTCCAGGACCCTGCTGAGGGTGTAGAGCTGGTCCAGTGTTCCACGACCAGGACGAAAACCACACTGCTTTTCCTGAATCCGAGGTTCGACTATCCGACGGACCCTCCTCTCCAGGACCCCTGAATAGACCTTACCAGGGAGGCTTAAGAGTGTGACCCCTCTGTATTTGGAGCACACCCTCCAGTCCCCCTTTTTAAACAGGGGGACCACCACCCCGGTCTGCCAATCCAGAGGAACTGCCCCCGATATCCATGCGGTATTGCAGAGTTGCATGAGCCAACACAACCCTACCACATCCAGAGCCTTAAGGAACTCCGGGCGGATCTCATCCACCCCCGGGGCCCTCCCACCGAGGAGCTTTTTGACCACCTCAGCGACCTCGTCCCTAGAGATTGGAGAGCCCGACCCAGAGTCCAAAGGCTCAGCTTCCTCAACAGAAGGCATGTTGGTGGGATTGAGGAGGTCTTCGAAGTATTCCGTCCACCGACCCACAACGTCCCGAGTTGAGGTCAGCAGCACACCATCCCCACTATAAACAGTGTTGGTGCTGCACTGCTTCCCCCTCCTGAGCCACCGGATGGTGGACCAGAATCACCTCGAAGCCGTAAGGAAGTCTGTCTCCATGGCCTCTCCAAACTCCTCCCACGCCCGAGTTTTTGCCTCAGCGACCACCTGAGCCGCATGCCGCTTCGCTCGCCGGTACCCATCAGCTGCTTCCGGAGTCCCACAGGCCAAAAAGGCCCAATAGGACTCCTTCTTCAGCTTGACTGCATCCCTCACCGAAGGTGTCCACCAACGGGTTCGAGGGTTGCTGCCGCGACAGGCACCAACAACCTTGCGGCCACAGCTCTGATAAGCCGCTTCGGCAATGGAGGCACGGAACATGGTCCACTCAGACTCAATGTCCCCCACCTCTCCCGGAATGTGTTTGAAGTTTTGCTGGAGATGAGAGTTAAAGCTCCGCCTCACAGGGGACTCTGCCAGACGTTCCCAGCAGACCCTCACTACACGTTTGGGCCTGCCAGGTCTGACCGGCTTCCTCCCCCACCACCGGAGCCAACTCACCACCAGGTAGAGATCGGTGGACAGCTCCGCACCTCTCTTCACCCGAGTGTCCAAGACATACGGCCGCAGATCCGATGAAACGACGACAAAATTGATCATCAAACTGCGGCCTAGGGTGTCCTGGTGCCAAGTGCACGCATGGGCACCCTTATGCTTGAACATGGTGTTCGTGATGGACAAACCATGACGAACACAGAAGTCCAACAACAAAACACCACTCGAGTTCAGATTGGGCGGGCCATTCCTCCCAACCACGCCCCTCCAGCTCTCACTGTCATTGCCCACGTGAGCGTTGAAGTCCCCCAGTAGAACAAGGGAGTCCCCAGGAGGGGCACCCTCCTTACCCCCTCTAAGGACTCCATGAAGGGTGGGTAATCTGAACTGTTGTTCGGCCCGTAAGCACAGACAACAGTCAGAACCCGTCCCCCCACCCGTAGGCGGAGGGAGGCTACCCTCTCGTTCACCGGGGTAAACCCCAAAGTACAGGCGCCAAGATGGGGGGCAACAAGTATGCCCACTCCTGCCTGACGCCTCTCGCCGTGGGCAACTCCAGAGTGGAAGTACGTCCAGCCCCTCTCGAGGAGACTGGTTCCAGAACCAGAGACATGTGTCGAGGTGAGGACGACTATTTCTAGCCGAAACCTCTCAGCCTCACACACTAGCTCCGGTTCCTTCCCCACCAGAGAGGTGACGCTCCACGTCTCAAGAGCCAGCTTCTGCAGCCGAGGATCAGACCGCCAGGGTCCCCTCCCTCGACCACTGCCCATAACACATTGCACCCGACCCCTTTGGCCCCTCCGACAGATGGTGAGCCCAATGGAAGGGGAATCCACGTCTCCTCTTCAGGTGAGCCCGGCCACCAGGCGCTCACCATCCTGCCCCACCTCCAGGCCTGGCTCCAGAGTGGGACCCCGGTGACCCGCGTCCGGGCGAGGGAACGCCAGGTTCAAAGTTCGTCTCCATCATAAGGGTCTTCGGGCTGTGCTTTGTCTGGTTCCTCACCTAGGACCTGTCTGCCTTGGGTGACCCTACCAGGGGCATAAAGCCCCAGACAGCATAGCTCTTAGGATCATTGGGACACACAAACCCCTCCACCACGAGAAGGTGGCAGTCCAACAGTTATGTGTATAAAGTTGTAGTCCCCTGTCTGACTCTGCTATCTCCCAATCACATGTGATAGACATGTCATGTGGGTGGGGGATTAGAGGAGCAGCAGGACAGGACCAGGGGAGAGGGAGTTCGGGTGTGTTAGCAGGAAGCTAGTTTGGGGAGCGCTACGGTTTGTTGGAGGTGAGGGCCGCGCCTCAGAAATAGCGGCTCGTTTCTGTTTATTAATATAACCATTTGACGGGACTACTATATATATATATATATATATATATATATATATATATATATATAATATATATATATATATATATATATCAGTGACGTGCGGTCAGGGGAGGCAGGTGAGGCAGTCATCATGGAGTCCCATTGTGGTCAGTCATCATCACTGACCACAATGGGACTCACCTGTCATCATGAAAAAATAATGTATAATATACAATCATTTGTATTACTATTTTCACCCTGTGATTTTGTACTATAAAGTATCTATTTTTTACTTAACCAATTCTGATTAGTTTTTCTTCAAAATCGCTGGATTTTCTCATTTTCCCATTCAAATGCTCAGAAGCGGAGGCAGCAGCGAGCTCAGCCTCACTAACTGCACTGGCTGCCATTATATGACAGCATGTTCGTCCTGTCTATACGCCGGTAATAAAATGGCTAAGAAACATTTAATATATGGACTGATTTGCCAAAATCTCGCATATGTATATAATGTACAGTGTTTTTTGTCACTATGTGTGTATCGTGTTTTGTGTGCGGAGGAGCGATTTGTGACTGCACAACTGCAGAGTAAGACACAGTGAGCCATGGAGCTAGCCACACAGTAAATAAGTAAAGTAAATTTGTTTTCTCCTCTCTCCCGACGTCAACATGAAGGATTACATACTGCCTGTCCAGGCAGGGTCACCCTGGGCAGGTCGCCAGTCTGTCACAGGGCAACACAGGGGACAAATAACCAGGCACACGCACACCTAGGGACAATTTAGACAGACCAATTAACCTAACAGTCATGTTTTTGGACTGTGGAAGGACACTGGAGTACCCGGAGAAAACCCATGCATGCACAGGGAGAACATGCAAACTCCATACAGAAAGGCCGGGGCCGGGAATCGAACCCAGAACCTTCTTGCTGCAACAGCTCTACCAACTGTGCCACTGTGCTGCCTGCTGGACCCGCCTCCTCTTCCTACTGGATCATTTCAGAGTAGATTTCAGACTGGCAGGAAGCCGGAGTGCCCGGAGAGAAACTTGCAAACAGGAAACCTGTCAAATCTTTTTACCTTTGTCCCATTAATTTAAATCAGACACATTTTTGGTCCCAGTCAGATTTCTCCAGCCTCAAAATGATTACTAATTAGGTCTTCTAGAATTCTTTTCTTCTTCCGATGTTAATATTTTTAGCTCCTCTCCAAAGGGCCCTTTGTCTTCTTCCAGAGGAGGGGCTGGAGAAACTAACCTCTGGTGTCTCATCCTTTCTTCTCATAAATATAAACGAAAGCGTCGTTGAACATGTTTTCCCTGCAGTCGCTGTCTGCAGGGAAAACATGTTCGTTGTCGGCATTCACGGTTTGGTCTCCCTTCATTAAGTAACAGTAAAAGTCAGTCAGCATAGGATCCCCACAGATGATGGAGGACAAGTGGTAGGTCTCTGTCCCACATTCTGCAGGCACTCCGATGGTCCGAGTGGCTTTCGTTTGGTACTTCCTAGTCACCCTGTGCAGAAAAAACACCAGGACCTTGTTATCAGTCAGGCAGTGTTTCTTCTGCCAGGGTGACCCGCAGTATGAACAACGGCGTTTGCATGAGACATCCAAAAAGTATTCCAGCAGTATTGAAATACTGGTTGAAAAAAACACTGGTGGAAGGGCAATGATGGCGCCGTTGTTCAGGAGCGTGAGGGAAGTGGCTCCAGAGTTGGCGCAAGAGTCGTTGTCATATAACTCTCTGTCTGTGTCGCCGCCAAACGAATCCACCCAGACCAGCACAGACTCCAGCAAACTCTTTACATCGTAATCCTTTCCAACACCCGATGGCAGCTTCTTCTCCCTCAGCTCCATCAGTACTGGGGACAGGTCTTCTTGACTAAAGTGTTTGCCGGGCTGACGGACAGCTGAGAGGAGGAGACTCCCAGAGCAGGGGATGGATGATGCTTCCAGAAAAATCCTTTCCCGAGCGAGACACTGCTTGGTGACGCTCAAGTTCAGGACGCTTTGGAAAGCAGCGTTCACCCAGCTGTTCTGGAGCTCATTGGAGAACTTGAAGTTCTCCTCAGCTTATCCGTGTCCTGCAGATGCTGTCCTCTCTACATCTGGGGGATCTGAGCCAACGCTATCTTCTGAGTTAGGGGAACAGGAAACCTCGATAGCAACAGAGATATTTACAGTCAGAGGTGTCTTCTTGGACACACAAGCAACACTGCTTTCATCTGAATTACAAGGTTCCCCCTCTGAGAACCTTGTAATTCAAAGGACCCTTTGAAAGTGCCCTTCAGAGGACCCTCCTGCAAGGATGGGACCAGCAAAACCAAAGCTTTGGCTGTGACCTCAGCCACAGCTTTGGCTGCGAGATCAGCCGCAGACAAATCTTCCCCCGCCGGGTCAGATTTTTCTGCGACTGCAGTCTCACCCTCACGTTGTACCATTGTCTCTGAACAAACCTCCCCAGCCGGGTCAGTTTGTCCAGAGACAGTACCATCGTCCTCTGTACTGTCTTGTAAAGAGGACGAGACGGAGTCCGAGGTCCCATCCAAACAAACCTCCCCAGCCGGGTCGGTTTGTTGTTGGGAAGTAGATGGAAATCGTCCCCAAAACAGATCGTCCTCTTCACCCTGATCATTTTCTTTGTTATCATCCTTTCCTGGAAAAAAAATGATCAGTCACTTTCTTCACGCCGGTGGTCACGATATATCCAATGCCCCAACCAGCCGAGATCAATAGGGGAACAAGTGCCATTGCAAAACTGAACATCGCTGCTATCCACAAATCTGTAATTCCTATAAGTGTCTGGATGCTTAGATTCCAGTATTCAAGGCACAAATCTTGCTTCTGATCGTTGCTATGGAAATGATCAGCTCAGCTCTGCATGACTCAAGCTGGCATAAATATTTAAATAAAACATTATAATTTTTATTTTTTTAATGTGAAGAGATTAATAGATTTGTATATGATTTAATTTTTGCTTTTGTGGTTTTCCATACCTGCTGTGGCGTAAATGTTCTGAAGCCTTTTTCCACTATTATTTTTCATTACAATTATTAGGATTATTAATGTATTAATAAGTGCTAGGAACAGTCTGTGACTTTTTATATTTATTTTTATAAATTTTCATGCTGTGACTATTTTACGAAACATAAGAAACAAAAGCAGAAAAGCGATCCAGGCCTGCACTTATACATCATTTATTGAGGTCCAAAACCTAGCAGTTCTTGGCTTGGGGATAAAAAGGCGTCATGATTGTATTTCACATTTCTGTTCAGTTTTTATTGAGGAGAAAACGGCCCATGCTGATAACAGCAACAGCTGTTCCTTTCTTAGCAACTAAAATCAACAGAAGCAAGACAGTGACAAGAGACAGAACCAGATCCTGTTAAGCATTCTTCAAAATAAAAGACTGCCTCTATCCAAATAAACCACACTTAAATATGTTTCACTTCACCTTTTGTAATTATATACAATCATGTTCAATTCAATTAATAATAATCATCATGTAAAGTTTGGTTAACATATAATTGTAAATCAGCCACTTATGCAAATTATACTTAACATATAAGTGTAATGACGTCACAGCACCTTCTGAACCTCACTTCATACCAATAGTTAGAGCTACTAAACATCTTTTGCTGACCGCCAATACAAAATCAGCAGGAAGAAGAACACCCTGCCCTTTTTGAGCTTTTGTATTTTGATTTTGTTGGCCCTGTGTACATACAGGTTGTTTTTCCACGTTAAAAGAGGCCAAATATGTCCACCACACATCTTGGGGCCAAAACAGGAACAGTCTTGGACTGTAACTAATTTGGGATTAGCACAGATTCAGAGGTAACAGGAAGGCTTGGGTTTGGGAACGAAGCAATCTTGTTGAGAACCAGGTGTTTCACTATTTAAAATTTTGTGATAGCAACTCTTACAATTATGTTTATTTTTTGTTGTTCCTGCTTGTGTGATTTTCTTCCTTCATCTTGGCTCAGGTTTCAGGCTGACACTGGAGGCAAATTGCAGTCGAGCAGAACTCCAGTTAAACTTCTCCACACCTGAACTTCAACTCATTTACTGGCAGATGAGAGCATCAAAAATGATTAAAATAATAGTAATAGTATTTGTAATACCAGAATTTAGCTTAAAAAAGGAAAACGAATCAGTCAGATATTTGAAAAAATATATTTTGTGTATGTGTGTATATAACTATATATATATATATATTTTTTTTTTTAAGGTCGACAACATCATAATAGTCGAGTCGATGTCGACTAGTCGCGGTGACGTCATAGTGACGTAAGCGCAAAACCCCTTCACAACTACTTGGAGGCTTTGACAGCTATTTTCAAGGCAAATATTGCCCCCCCTCCCCCCAATCCCTTTCTCTCGCTTTTACTAAGTCTATTATGCAGAATTAAAAGAGCAATAAACAGATTATTCTTCCTGAGTCTGACTTTTTTTTCTAAATACCGGCTCATACTGACGATCTCTGGATAGTTCCTCGTATAGGAGTCAAATTATCACACTGACCACAATGGGACGTTTGGAACATCCCAAACCAAACGTATTATGAACGGATCCCGTTTGGTTACAGTCGAATTCAACAAAACCTCCCGCTGCTTTTCCGCCCGATGCGCAGCAGGAAGTTCTGCTGACTCAGCAGCGGCTCTGAACCGACATGCAGACGGAGGCAGAGATCGACTCTATCAGACTGGATGAAGCTGGGACTTAGTTTCCAAATGTAGACAAACCATATTTGTATAAGATCGTTACGCTGCCAGGTTAAAAGGTTCAATAGGCAGGGTGACGCTGATCAGTTCTTCCGATTTTGTTTTGAAAGTTTCATAAAGATGATGTGAGGAAGAAGAGAGAGAATCTATAAGAGAGACAGATTCACTGCAGCACGGATTAATCTCACATCGGATTTTGGACTCAATCTCAGCTGCTGAATCACTCTGAAGCTGGAACTCGTCGGCTGAAAAATATATATTATTCAGTATTAATCATTATTTATTTGTGTCTGTATAGTTATATAAATATGTATTGATATTACTAAATAATTTATTAAATAAATTCTGAACGACTGTGTGCTTTGTAATATGCTCTTCATACATCAATATCAGAATATTCCATTCCTATTCGATTGTTATAGCCACTAATCATATTTAAATATGCTCAACTGTATAGGTCTCGCCAGCCGAATGAGACCAGCTTTCCAAACAGCTAAACAGAACTAATGCAGGAACTTCACAGACTCGGGAATGACGTCTTGAAGTGTTTACTGACATCAATTTTCTGTGAAACTGTAACAGGATAACAAAGAAATACATATAAGTATTATTGCTGTAGTAACAACGTCAACATCACTACATACACCGTTTCTATACAGACTAGTGGTCCGCGTTAGCTTAGCATCAGTTCGAATTTACTTCTAGCGGAAAAATACAGTTTCTCTACAAATGAAGATATCTGCGATAACTGTTCTCATATGTAATCAATTCAACTTATAATACTTACAGATAGATTTAGCAAGCAAAAAAACAACAAGTGGACCGAGGAACTGCTATGCGGCTGAAAGTATGCTGTACTTCCTGTTTTCGCCTTTCTCAGCTGCTTTTTACAACTACCAAGAATGACCGCTAGATGGCATTGTTTAGCACAAATAAGATAACATAACAGTGAACATAACATCAACTATGTATTAAAAAAATACTTAAATAATACAATTGTTTATAAATGTATCTTTGATAGATGTTTAAATATGGCTTCCAGTAACAAAAAAGTGTGTTTTGTTCAATTAAATGCGCTTATATGTCATTTTGCCTGCTAAACACATAAGGCTGAGTGGAGTGGTCTACCGCTCCAAGATGGCCGCCCTAAATCTCGTCAGCGGCAATAGGCGAGAGCGGCGCATGAGGCGTCTATCCTGGTAGTATGTCTATGGGGGAACGGTATCTGATGGGGAAAGGCGGATTGACGTAACACTTGTTACGCGATTGACGTAACACCTGTTAAGACAGCGGTATCGCGGGCTTTTATTTTTACAGGCATTTATAAAGTAACCCCAAATAGAAAGTATTTAAATTTTTGATGTTTTTGATAAAACACTTCAGCAAGTGCGTGCACTGTATTTAGCCTATCATCCTTTTATGGACGAAAAAAACGGTAATTGACGTTGCCACGGAGACCACAGTGCTTGAAACCAACGAGTGTTTCTGTTTACAGTAACTTGATGGTACTTCCCGGGTTAAAGTTTTCAGCAGAGAAAATATCAGCGCATTGATATAGTTTCATGTTTAGCAGGTGAGTGCAGTCATGTATTTTTAAGTAGAGCTTTATTTTTCACCGCTTGTAACTAACAAAACATACCAGCAGCACACGGAAGAAAGTACACAGGTGTTTGGTAATGAGCTACTTAATGATAAGAAAAAAGTCCGACGTTATGTGGAATTTTGTTCTAACATGTCCATCGTCTTCCCCCATTAGATTTGTTGAAGCTGAACAATTATGGACCGACTTCAGCAGGTAAGGTTTTGACTCTCTTTCTGACGAGTTGTCCAGCTTTTCCCACATTTTAATTCACTCTGAGTCAGAACTTTGGAAAATAATAAGTGAAACAAATTCTGCTGTCACGGTTAGCTGAAGTTTATGGATTAAACTTTAACTGGTGCAGAAAAATAATATGCCTTGCAAAAGTTGTATTCATACCTCTTGAACCCTTTCACATTTGTGACTTCGTAATTTCAAACGAATTGTATTTAATGGACTACTTTATGCAATACACCAAAGGATAGATGTTTTTTTTTTTAAATTAACCTGTAAATATGTGAGAAAGTAAAAGGGAGTTAAGTACAGGTGCACACCATACTTATTGGATTTTTATGTTTTAAAAGATTTTGTAAACCTTGTTTTCTGATCCCTTCATAAGTGTGTGTTCATCTATCACTTAAGATCTCAATAAAATGCATTCAATGTTATTGTTCTAATGTAATAACACCTGAAAAGGTTCCAGGGGTGTGAACGCTTCTGCAAGACACTTTATTTAAATCCTACAGTTGTTTGTAATTCACATTTGGAAATTATGATTAACATGCACATAAAAATGTTTACCTTCCTTTCTTGATCCCCACAGATGGAAGATGACTCCCTCTTTAATTTGGGTCAGACTATAGCCCACCCTTTCCCCCCTCTCCTGCCTGATCAGTGTGCTGCCGATCCATCAGACCTATATCAAGTAAGACTGTCAAACACCGTTTTACTTATTAGCAAGTTCCGTTTTATTTATGTTTCTTGAACTCCTGTCTTTTCACTCTATCAGGTGGTACAAAGACATAGCAACTACCCACCCATCATTCAGACCAATACATGCCGCGTGTCTGTTCCATTTAAAGAACAACGGCACCACCGAGCTCCCAGCGATTCTATCGCAAACAACTACAGCCCCAAGGCGCAGGACTTGAAAATAGACCACCTCCTCATCAGGCGACGTTCATCACGCAGGCCCTCGGCAATGACAACTGGACCAAAGAGAGAGTAATAGCACACGCCACACACGTTGCAAAAGAAGTATTCTTTAACTTGAAGAACGTCATCCGTGTATTCTGATTTTCACAGGAGGTCACCGCACTGCCCATCTAGCCCCACTCAGACAAAATCCAAGAGAAGAAAGTCAAGGATATGCAGCCCGCCAATGAGTCCTTCTGAGCAGCTTGTCATCATGCACAAGCAGGAGGAAGCTCAGAATGCTCAGAATGAATACAGTGAAACAGACCTGGAGGTAAATAGCAGTGAATTAATTCACAGACTTCGAGAGATCATCCTCCTGCGTTTGATTTGAATTCATTGGCAATCTTAACTTTTCTCACACAGAGGTATACATATTACGTCAAAAAAGGCATCCCCTTCTATATGTTGGCCTCCTACCCAAAGCAGTCGATGGTCAACATTAAGAATATGCTGCCTCCTGAGCCAGAGGAGGGTGTGAAAAAACCCATCCGAACCCTGAGGAATAACATGACAGAGGAGGTCGAAGACGAATATTACTTCAACCTCAGGAAGAGCATAGGTAAAACTGTTTGTGTTTACAGTGGACAGAAAAGCTGCATATAGTGCTGATATATTTCTAGATTTCTGTACCGTAGAAAGTGACAACACTGATAAATTCATCCAAAATGTTGTCCACCTGTAACCATGTCACAAATCCTGTGAACGTAACTGAAAAACAAAGTCATATTTTATAAGGGGCAAAACAATATGTATATGTGCATTCTAATTTGGCAGTATGTTTGTTTTTTCTTCACAAGCTGGTTTGTGAAGCTGTTCACAATTTCCTTCAGACTGACAATGCCTTTCCATCTCTAGAAAAAATATACTATGTCCACAGCATGATGCTGCCTCCGCCAGATGTTACTGTTGTCATCGTGTTGTTTTTAAGTAACGCTCAGTATGATGTTTGTGCCAAACTTAACTTTTGGAATCGTGGCCTAACGGTCATGTTTGGCTTTATTAGAACGTTGTCCACTTTCCTACAAGGTTAACAGTGATAAATTATGAAACACCTTCTGGAATCATTATAATAAATGCTTTGATCTTTTTCATCAGTGGATTACATTCTAATGGACCCATCTGAAGGCCAGCGACTGACAATAGCAAACATTCCAAAGCCTTTTCCCAGGAGGGTGATTCGTCCTCCAGTTCCCTGGGCTAGTAGCTACAGGGAAGCCAAACTGTGGCAAATGCAACATCTTTTTAATGTGTGTCCTTTTATGGGCCTCTTACAAAAAATCTGGATAGAACGGTAAGGCATGCTGTTCATTTATTGTTTTGAGTAGTTCATATTTTTTAAAGCATTAAAAATACATATTTAGTAAGTGTAATGCTTACTTCGACTTGCAGCTGCAACTTGTAAAAGTGGCATGTGAATCACAATAAATGGTGGGCATTTATCATATCATTTATTGTGAACATTTTCTATGATACAAAACTTGATTTATTGTTATCTTGATAAATTTCAATGACGTGAAAAAAAACAAACAAAAATAACTCTTTACCTCTAATGTAATTTTTTTTACTATCTTCTTCACTCTTCCACTGTTAATGCATTCCACATTTCTTATTTCAGGTATTCATCCTTGAGATTTGTGAAAACGGCAGATATGTTTTCCTCCACCTTCCCTCTTTCACCATCTGAGTTTGCAGTCTTTATCCAGGAACAGTGCGAAGCCACCAGAACGGAACTGGATGAAGGGTGAGTACTTCCTGTCGGATAAGTTGTCTTCCTGTCCTGTCCAGAGTTAATCAGCGTAGTTGGATTTCACATCTGCTAGCCTCTGCCAGGGAACCCAACCTTACATGAAACCTGATGTTCCCATCTTGCCCACTTTGTCAGACACATGTCAGACTGTTTTTCACTGAATTGCTTAAACAGTTTCCTTTCAAATTTATTTGTGTCTTTAACTGTAAGACAGTTATTTCCAGAAAATCAGCAAGAATGTTGATTAACCACTATCAAACCTTTACTTTTTTAGGACTTTTAGATCTTTAAGTGTAAATACAATACCTTATCACCAAATATATTTACTCAAATACATGTAAATACACCATGTGTTCGGTGAGTCTGACAAGGAGTATATTGAAGTAACAACAAGTAGGTTGTTTGATGTGGGTTAGTTTTTAAGCCTAAACAGCTAAAAATAATAAAAGGAGAAAACTAAAGTTTGAATAAAACTTAAGGCCAGTTTAAGAAAAATACTAAGGTATTTTGGCTATTTGATGCAAAATTTTAAGAAAGTGAAGTCGCAGACAAACTTTCTTCATACATAATATTTATCATCTTTGTTTTCTTTTATCATGAGTACGTATTCTTTCAACAAACACACCCATCAATGACCACTGTTCAGATTTCGATTATTGATGTTGAGGGCAAATTATGTTAAGGTGAAAATAAATCTCTTTAGAAATATTCCCTTATGCCTTAAATAAAGGTGTGTTACTGGACACTAAAATATGTAAAATATGTTTTGATAACTGAGATCAAGATAGTCCTATTTAGACTTTAACATTGATGTCTTCTTTCTTTAAGGTGGCTGCCATGTTGTGTGTCGCTTTTTGTTGTGCATGAGGAAATGTGGGTAAGCCTTTTACCCGAGAATGAGCCTATCCTTGTTGCCGAGTTCTTCCACTGCGTGACTGCACTCATGTCGCTGCAACTTCGAAGCCTGGTCATAAACTCTTTACAGGATCTGCTACAGTTTTTCTTGAGACACAAGGTGTGGACTTTTTGAGTTTGCTTTTTTCTTCTTTTGGACATGATGCTTGAAATTTCAAAATAAAGTTTGCAAACATGCTTTCTTTTAGAATTGTTAGTTAACATGAGAGTTTTCAGAGCTATTATGCCTGTAGAGCGTTTCCTGATTTCTTTTTTTTCTTCGTCTTCTTTTTTTTCTTCCCAGGAGGGGAATGACTTCAGTGGAAATTTTAATGTGCTGATATTTATTCATTCTCAAATTTTGCTGGTTAAACTACAAGTGAAACATTCTGAGATTGAGTTTTCTCCCAGCTTCGAGGAATGTTGGGAAGTTGTTCGTGAAGCCTTTATGCAGATTATCAGAAGTGCAGAGGATCTATTAACAGTAAAAACGTTAAATTGATTTGTACATGTCTCTACTGTTTTTGCGTTTTTCAACTTCTCTGAAATTGTATAAAATACATTAATATTACTTATTGTGTTTTTTGACCAGCTGGAATGTAAGCTGTTTTCTGATATTGACAGACAGTATCTACGCACTGTCAGACCCGATGAGTCATTGGTCACAGACATACTTGCTCAAGTCAAAGAAGCTTTTCAGAAGAACACAGTTGGTCCAAAAAGGTAATGACACAAGACCAGATTTTAATTTTTGCTTGGTATGAAGAGTATGGAAGTTGTCAACATTGTGTTTTATTCTTTAGGTATCTGGATATATATGAAAAATACAGGAATCTTCTTGACAATACGTCAGATGAGGAGATTTCTGAATTTCTCTCAAAGACGCACTCGTTAAAAGATTCTGCCAAGGTAATTCAGTCTAAAACATGCACTATTTCCGGCTTCTTTTCTTGTTTTATTTTTTTATAATTCTCTATGATGTCAAAAATATTTGTCATTTTACTCATTATTTTTCTATTACATGCTACAGATAATAAGAAAATGATAACTACAGCAAACACAAAATTAGCTTTAAAATATTGTTTTCACACACACACATATATATATATATATATATATATATACTGTATATATATATATATATATATATATAGACTGGCGACTTGTCCAGGGTGAACCCCGCCTCTCGCCCGGAACGTTAGCTGGAGATAGGCACCAGCAACCCTCCCGACCCCACTAAGGGACAAGGGTGTCAAGAAAATGGATGGATGGATATATATATATATACATATATATATATATATATATTATTTATATAAATATAAAATTTATGTGTGATCAAGTGGATGTAAGTCAATTTTATTTACTGAAGTTATCTTTGTCTTATAGGAAGTTTGTTTGATCTGAAACATGGCATTGTTAGTTTTTCACGATACTACTTGTTTTTTTTTTTAAAGACAACTCCTGTTGTTTGAATCCTCAGAAAATTGACAGCATCATGCATATCTGGATGGACATAGCTTCTCTCCGCATTGCAGTGCCGCTGTCCATGTTCTGCCTGAATGCCAGGGACCTGAACGATTACCTGTGTGACTGTGCAAACAAACTGATTGCCAGGATTGTCACGTTTGAAATGGATGAGAACCGGAGGCTCAACATAGAGTAGGAGCAAAAATTGAGAGCTGAAATTTGAGGTATAGGAAAAACGATCCTTGAGCTTTTTCTCTTTTCTTAGCATCTGTAAAAAGTACGAGGAGATTACAAACATTGCCAAAACCAGCCCTAAGAATACAGAGGAGTTAGTGACCCTCATCCAGTTCGTCCAAAATAGCCAGGATTACACCATTCACAAAATAATAGAGGATATTGAAGATGCACGCGAACGTCTCAAATTCCTCATGGACTATGCTACTCAATCAGGTATATGATATTATTCAATTAATGAAATAGCATATAGCATACACAAATGTGAATTTTTTACTCGGGATATCAGCTGTTCTCTGAATTTTCTTTGCTCCCAAGATAATATTTTGACTAAATTCTTAACAAATGTATTGCAAAAAGAAACTAGTTTTTTTCTTTTTGGACATTTTTGTCATTGTTCCTTTCTCTTTTTTTATCTCCTACACTAGTTTTTGACTTGAATTTGAACACCTGTGTGTTCTGCTGGCCCCGTCGGATTGTGTCGAAACTTGAAAACAGCAGATTACATCTGCAAATCCTGAGGGAACAGGCAGAAGAACATCTCCAAGAGAGGTTAATCCACCCATTTTTTAAAGGTTTTTGTTAGCTCTAGTGGCTTTTATTAGACAGTTGAGACAGGGAAGTGAAAAAGAAGTCGACAACATGCGTCACGTTTTTCCCCTGCGCCACCTCCACAACCAGCAACACTACCCTCAAAATTATCAATACACCAAATATGTTGATTAATGTTAGATTTACTACTAATCAAAAGCAACTTTTTGTTGTAAAAAAAACAACTCAATCTTTGTCTCGTCTTATTGTAAAACTTTTCCATAGAAGATATTTAGCTTGTCCAATGGGACAGCAAAAATAAAAAAAGTTGTCATATTTGAAGATTTGTATTTTGGAGATTATTTCTGTAGCTGTGCAATGCTTCAAATTTGTATAATCTCTGTCTGGATGTCTCAGGGTGTTTGAATTTGATGCGAGGCTGCAGGAGTTGAACAAGGGGATCCTGGCTTTTAGAAAGAAGGAGCTGGCGAACATGGAAGAAATGCAGCAGAATGTGTCTACTCTCGCTCAGATCACAGCCAACTTGGAGGCAGCTGTCACTGACCTGGAGGTGAGACAGTGCACTCCTCCCAAGCAAAGAAAATTATACTAATGGCTGTGATTTGGAAAGCATTGTAATGAAGTCTAGCTAAAAAAACTAAATAAAAAATAGAGATTATTTTTTTAAATTTTTATTTAAATAGGACATCAATAAGGAGCAGTCTTTGCTTGAGAGGGACCAGAGCGAATTTCCGTTGCTCCAAACACTTATAGCAGATAAACAACCTTATGAACACTTATGGAACACAGCCTTCAATTTTGAGAGCAAGTCAGAAGTGTGGCTGAATGGTAGGCAACTTACACAAAGCACCCATGTTTTTTTTTTTTTTCTCCATAGCGAGCATATTCTACAAAAGCATTTTTCTCATCTTGTTGTTCATCTGTTCTGATTGTAACTATAGGACCTTTCCAGGGCTTGGATGCTGAGAAAATCTCTGAAGAGCTTGACACCATGTGGAGGACGATGCATAAGCTGATAAAGGCATTTTCTAGTCTTCACGGGCCTTCTTCTGTTGCTAATACCTTCAAAAATAGGATAGACCGCTTCAAGCAGCACGTGCCTGTCCTGACGACCATCTGTAACCCTGGTCTTAAGAGTCGCCACTGGGAGAAGGTTGGTGCCTTAAACTTCATTAGCGTCATCAGGCAAGCTGACTCGGTCAGAATTGTCGTTTCAGTGTCGAGATCAGGGAGTGTCTTTCATTGAAATGATCAGCAAAGTAGATGGGAATGATTCATGACTCCTTGTGTCTGACTGTAGATTAGCACCATTGTGGGCTTCGAAGTCAATCCAGAGGAGAACAACACGCTGTTGAGCATGCTGGACCTCGGGCTTTCCCAGTTTTCCAAAAAGTATGAAAATTGCACATCAAACGACTTATGAGTTTGGCAAACGGTCTGTTGACTTTTTTTTTTATTTTATCTCTTCAACTTCAATAAGCTTGGAGGAGATTGGAGCAACAGCCAGTAAAGAGTACTCTCTGGAGAAATCAATGGACAAGATGAAAAAAGAATGGGTTAACCTGAATTTCTCATTCTCTGCGTACAGAGATTCTGTAAGAGAGCCTAAAACACACAGATATGCCTTGACCTGACATGTTTAATCTTTTTCCGTGTTGTGTATTATGCAGCAGTTAAATCAAAAATACATGTATTTTGTGAATGATTAGATATGAAGTGTTTGTGAACAGTATTACAATCAAGTTCTATGAAATTACTCTTTCATTTATTAACCTTTACTCAGACAGTTTTATATCTCGTTGTAGGATACTAAAATTGTGTCAGCTGTAGATGACATCCAAGTCCTCCTTGATGACCACATCATTAAGACACAAACCATGCGAGGCTCACCATTTATTAGGCCAATAGAAGCTGAATGTAAGGTAAGATATGGGAACAGCATGATTACAGGTAATCAGTTTTGTGAAACTGTATCCTTGCCGAGATCAGATGTTGTGCTGCAGGTGGTATACAGGTCTGTGAATCAAGATATTGACTAATTGCTAACATTAAGAGTGTTTGGATTTGTTTCTTTTTAATTACCCTTCTCTCACAGATACTTCCTTTGTTATAGGCATGGGAGGACAAGCTACTAAGTATGCAGGACATTCTGGATGCCATGTTGAAATGTCAGGTCACGTGGCTCTATCTGGAACCCATCTTCAGCTCGGAGGACATCATCGCCCAAATGCCTGAGGAAGGCCGCAAATTTGCGATCGTGGACAGATACTGGAAGGATATACTTGCCGAAGCTGTAAGAGATTTGCAAAGCAAGGCCCATCATTTCTAACTTGCCCCAGTAATCATGTGCTCACTTGCATTTGATCAGATTAAAGACACACGTGTGTTAGTGGCAACAGGCCAGCCCAACATGCTGGAGCGGCTGCAGCAGTCCAATGACTATCTGGAGGATATTCAAAAAGGCCTCAATGCTTACTTGGAAATGAAGAGGCTGTTTTTCCCAAGGTTTTGGTTCCCAACGTTTGCTTCTTTCTCTGTTTCACAGCTACCACCTTCACGAAGAAATGTCCATAGTGTCATTCTCTGTGTTGTTTCAGATTCTTCTTTCTCTCAAATGATGAGCTGCTAGAAATTCTGTCGCAAACCAAAGATCCTCTGCGTGTACAACCCCACCTGAAGAAGTGCTTTGAGGGCATAGCAAAACTAGAGTTTACTAAGGACCTGGTGATTACTGGCATGATCAGCTCTGAGAAGGAGTGTGTGCCTTTCATAGACAACATTTATCCAGCCCACGCAAAGGTTTTGAACTTTTCTTTACGTTTCTCACAGAAAACAATATGGGGGATTCATTTATGTTGGGCTGTGTTGTTGTTGCTCTTTAGGGTATGGTGGAGAAGTGGCTGCTGGAGGTGGAGAGTTTTATGCTAAAGAGCGTTCGACATGTCATCTATGAAGGAATGATTCAGTATGCAGAGGTATCTATGAATATTACATTGTCTTGCATGTTTAATTCAAGCTGTGTTGGTAAAGTAAGAGCTGAGTGCCATGCTTTAGAGGGCTTATGAGCATGCTTCACTGGGAGGAGACCCCAGGACAGTCTTGCAGGAAGTAATATTCCTTCCTAGTCTGGTAATGCTTTGGAATTCATTGTGAATGAACTGCATAGTGTTTCTAGAGAGAGGAAGATCTGGGTTTGTCTCCTAATCAAGAATGAGTTGTTCATTGCATTTGAACTAATTTTTAAACATATTGTTTGTAAAAGCAAGGAATTATAGTTGAAATAAATAATTAGTTTTGATTAAATTAACTTTATTAAATGTTTCCCCTTTTCTTATCCCACAGATGCCCCGTAAGAAGTGGGTTTTGAGTTGGCCTGGCCAAGTTATCATCTGTGCCTCGTCCATATTTTGGACCAGCGAAGTATGCGAGGCCATCCAAGCTAATAGTCTGCCGGTTAGTTATCAGATCTTTTTTTTTTTATCTTTTCCATAAAAGCTGCATGCAGTTATTGTGAGCTTGTTCCACGTCTTGCAATTATGTATTTCAAAGGCGTACGTGGAGAAATGCAATGGTCAGATTGCTGACATTGTGGAGCTAGTGCGAGGAAAGCTGCCAGGAGGAGCTCGAATGACCCTCGGCGCTCTCACTGTCATTGACGTTCATGGTAATTTCTAAATTTTAAGATAAATAAAAGTGACCAAGCATGTTTTTTTGCATTAAATAAATTTGTTTTTATCTTTTTTGCAGCTCGGGATGTTGTTGCTAAACTGGCAGAAGATCGTATATCCTCCTTGAATGACTTTTCATGGATTTCTCAACTGCGCTACTTCTGGGAAGATGATGAAGTGATGCTGCGCATGATTACCACGTGCCTGAAATACGGCTATGAATATTTGGGGAACTCTCCTCGTCTGGTCATCACGCCTCTAACTGATCGCTGCTACAGGTAACTTTTGTGGAGTCAAAGTCTGGTCTCTAAATTAAACGTAAAGAAAGGCACAGTGCAGTGCGTTACAGATTACAACATCTACATGGAATCGGAGTGTTTTTATTAAGAAATATACATTTGTCCAATTACATTGTTCAGGACACTTATGGGTGCTTTGAAGCTGAATTTAGGTGGAGCTCCTGAAGGCCCTGCAGGAACTGGCAAGACTGAAACTACGAAGGATCTTGCAAAAGCTTTGGCCAAACAGGTATACAGTAATCAGAACATTTTAGTTGTTATCCACTTTCTACATGAAACCCGATATTGATGCCAAATACATAACTTTTTTTAGTGTGTAGTGTTCAACTGCTCTGATGGTCTAGACTATAAAGCTATGAGTAAATTCTTCAAAGGACTCGCTCAGTCTGGAGCCTGGGCCTGCTTTGACGAGTTTAATCGTATTGAGGTGAGTTCAGGTTGGATTATATTGGTGAATTGTGGATGTGTGTCAGTTTATCATAATGAACCAAACACCAGTCTTGCTTTCAGTCATACAGGAAAATGTAAAGAAGGGCTTTCAGCTTATTGCCGTTTATGTCTCTTTTTTTACAGCAACACATACAGACTTAAGCACTAAAAGGAGTTTGCATTTATCTCTTAAGAATTATCTTAATGACAACATATGTTGGCATCATAGGTGGAGGTCCTGTCTGTGGTGGCCCAGCAGGTGCTCTGCATACAGCAGGCTATTGCTAAGCATCTGAAGAGGTTCCTGTTCGAGGGGACAGAGCTGTCCCTCAATCCCACCTGTTCTGTCTTCATTACCATGAATCCTGGTTATGCAGGCAGAGCTGAGCTCCCTGACAACCTAAAGGTACTTCTCAAGTCAAACTTTTCAAGATGATGCATATTTGTAAAGAACTCTTAATTGTCCACTTGCCTATTTTGTCTTGCAGGCTCTTTTTCGTACAGTTGCTATGATGGTGCCAGACTATGCTCTCATTGGAGAGATCTCACTCTACTCAATGGGGTTCATTGATTCTCGCAGGTATAATACAAAACTTAGTAAATGCATTATTAGTTGACTTAAATACAAACTGTTAATTCAAATTTCACCGGCAGTCTTGCACAGAAGATTGTGGCCACCTACCGGCTGTGCTCCGAGCAGCTATCTTCCCAGTACCACTACGACTACGGTATGCGAGCCGTGAAGTCGGTCCTGACTGCGGCAGGAAACCTAAAGCTGAAATACCCAGAAGAGAATGAGAGTGTGCTTTTACTCAGGGCGCTGATGGATGTCAACATGGCTAAGTTTTTGGCACAGGATGTGCCGCTGTTTCAGGTACATGACTTCATTGCATTTTTACACACTGGTCACCCGTGAGTTTGTTCTCAGTAATATCTGACATTGTGCTGATGGCTACAGGGCATCATCTCAGATTTGTTTCCTGGAGTTGTCCTCCCAAAACCAGATTACGATCTTCTTTTCAAGGCACTTGATGACAATATTGCAAAGCTTAACCTCCAGTCTGTGCCTTGGTTCATTGGCAAAATCATCCAGGTATTGAGGCTCTGATAATAGTATTTAAATATATATAAATGATCTACTAATGTAGTTAATCTGTTTTTGTTTAGATTTATGAGATGATGTTGGTACGTCACGGCTTTATGATAGTGGGAGAACCTCTTGGAGGGAAGACCTCTGCTTATAAAGTTCTTGCTGCTGCCCTTGGAGACCTCTGTGAAGGTTGCTATAAGAATTTGAAATGTACCACTGCTTTTTTTTTTGTGGTCAATTATAAATGTTCTGATTTTTATGGTTTCAAATCAACCTCATTTAGCCGAGGAGATGGAGGAGTTTGCAGTAAGCTACTGCATTATCAACCCCAAAGCTATCACAATGGGTCAACTATATGGTTGCTTTGATCCAGTCAGCCATGAGTGGTCTGATGGTGTCCTGGCCACCACCTTCAGGAATCAGTCAATTTCCCCCTTGGAAGATCGTCAATGGATCGTTTTTGATGGTCCAATCGATGCGGTCTGGATTGAGAACATGAATACTGTGCTGGATGACAACAAGAAGGTACTGCACTTCATAAACTTTCTTCTAGTACCAATCCTCTGAGAGTTTTAAGAAAGAACGTTAACTCTGCCCTTCAACAGCTTTGTTTAATGAGTGGTGAGATCATTCAGATGAGTGCCAAGATGAGTCTAATCTTTGAGCCTGCAGACCTGGAGCAAGCTTCTCCAGCAACAGTCAGTCGGTAAGCAGCTGCAGTGATCTTATTTGTAAGCAGAAATAAGATTATATTTATGATTATATTTGTAAAAAAAAAAGAACTGTCTTTCCTATCTACAGCAGCTTTTGGTGCTATGACATAAGAACTTCCACAACACAGGTTAAATTATTAGTGTTATTTTTTTTTCTGAAACTTTTCATCGGCAGGTGTGGTATGATCTACATGGAGCCTCAGCAACTTGGATGGACTCCCTTTAGAGATTCCTACTTGAAAACATTGCCTAAAAGCCTGGAAGATGAACACATAGTGCTGGTTAGAATACAGATGCTGTGTATTTTCTTAATTTCCTAAAGTCCTTAATAGTCGCTGCCTTTCATGAGACTTAAAACATATATTACCTCTTCTCATTCAATATTTTGCTTCATAGATCACAAATCTGTTTGACTGGTTAGTTCAGCCATGTTTGGACTTCATGGAGAAGGAGTGTTGCTTTATGGTGCAGACATCTCAGATTCACTTGGCCTTCAGTCTAATGAAGCTGTACACTTGTTTGATGGGTTAGTAAGAACACAGTTTAGTAGCATAATGACGATTCTTTAACTAGCCATTTGTTTATTTCGGTATATCTTTTTATCAGATGAGCTAATTGCGTTAGGACCCGACAATCCACACACCATGACCAGTGAGCAGATAAACATGTGGCTGCAGGGTCTGTTCCTTTTTGCCCTTGTTTGGACTGTGGGAGGTACCATCACTGGAGACAGTCGAAAGAAGTTTGACTTCTTCTTTCGCAACTTGCTGCTGGGCATTGACGCTGAGCACCCTCGTCCCAAACACATCAAACTTAAAAAGCACAACATCTTCCCGGAGCGAGGTCACCACATATCAAGCATAATTTTAGGATATAAATATCTGCCAAACTCCTGCGATTTTCATGTCAACATCATACTATTGTTTTGCAGGAACTGTCTATGACTACTACTTCCACAAGGATGGACATGGACACTGGAATGCCTGGACTGATGCAATCACTAAAGAAGAGAGTGTCATCCCAGCTGGAATCAAAGTCAGCATGCCCATGTGTATACTGTTCCTTGTCTGCTCCAACTGTGAGATCTTTCTTTTCTAGTTTCCGTCTTTCAACGTGAAACTGAAATAACCTCCTTTTTTCAGAAATCAAACTGTGAATAATAAGTGTATTATTATTGTGTCAAGCAGATTACAAGTATTGACTACCATGCTTTCATACGTATTATTTTTTGTTTGGTTTTTTTTTCCATCACCAGGTGTCAGACCTGATCATCCCTACAGTAGAGACGGCACGTCAGACATTTTTCCTGCACACTTACCTGTCACATGAAATCCCCATGCTATTTGTGGGTCCCACTGGCACTGGCAAATCTGCCATCAACAAAAGCTTTCTAGTGAAGTTACCAAAGGAGAAGTACACGCCCAACTGCATAAACTTCTCAGCCAGGACCTCGGCTAACCAGACCCAGGACATCATCATGGCAAAGCTGGACAGAAGGAGGAAGGGAATGTTTGGACCTCCCATGGGAAAGAAGTGTATAGTTTTTGTTGGTAAGGATGCTAGCCTGTGTAAAACCTCTGTGTTGTTAAATTATTGGATAAATTGGAAATAGTGATTGTTTTTCCCCTCCTCTCCAAAGATGACCTAAATATGCCAGCTAAGGAAAAGTATGGTGCTCAGCCTCCCATTGAGCTTTTGAGACAATGGATTGATCACCAGCACTGGTATGACAAGAAAGACACCTCCATTCTGCACATAGTGGATGTGCTGTTCATGTCTGCAATGGGGCCTCCTGGTGGTGGAAAGAACGACATTACAGGTATGTTGAGATGAAAGTTACTTGTTGCGTGTTGAGACATCCATTAGTCAAAAGAGTCGATAACAAAATATTTGAAATGGTAGGACGTTTTACTCGACACATGAATATCATCACAATTGATTGCTTTGATGATGAAACGCTGACTAAGATATTCAGTTCCATTTCTGACTGGCACTTCAGCAAGGGTTTCGATGGATCTTTTATCAGGTAACTTTTTTTAATTTGTTGGAAATAATACGTGAATTATTGAAAGTATTGTCGCATTGCAACCACAAACCTAATTTAACTTTAATATAACTTGGTATTGTATGGGCTAGTCTAGACTATTATATCAAGGGTGCTGACATAGCCTACTGCACTTTTTATATCTCTATTTGAGGACAAAATATTTTAAACCATATATCAGTTTCCTTCCATTTTACAATTATGCATTACATCTCATGGTCTGTCACATAAAATAAAAAAAATATTATTGAAGTTTGAGGTTGTAATGTCATACACTAAATGGGAAAATGTTCAAGGGATGTGTGAATACATTTAGGAAGTACTGCATTGTCCTGTCCTAGACTTGGCAAGATGATGGTTCAGGCCACCATGAACCTCTATAAAGCCACCATTGACAGCTTTCTCCCAACCCCATCAAAGTCTCATTACATTTTCAACCTGCGAGACTTCTCCAGGGTCATACGAGGTGTGCTTCTGGCACCACCCACACACATGGAGGTGAGAAAAAATATAACCTGGGTACCTTTTATGTCATTCCTTTTTATGTGTCATTCAATTCGTAATTTTTTTTTTTTAGGATGGAGATAAACTTATCCGGTTGTGGATTCATGAAGTCTACCGTGTTTTCTATGACCGACTTATTGACAATGCAGACAAGGAGATGTTTTTTGAAATTGTCAAAGACAAAACCTCTGCCGTCTTCAAGATGGATTTGGACAAAGTAACTCAGTGAGCACTATACAAAAAACAATCTGTGTTACAACTGCAGCTTTTCTGTTTAAATGTTCCTATCTTCTATTTTTTCCCAGCTCCTAGCCCATATAAGCAAAGATGGCGCCGTGGTAGACGAAGACATCCGTAGCTTGTTTTTTGGTGACTACGCCAAGCCTGATTCAGACACTAGGGCCTATGATGAAATCACAGATCTACAAGCTTTGGAAGAAGTGATGGAATTATATCTGGAAGAGTATAACAGCAGCACCAAAGCACCCATGTCCCTCGTGATGTTTAAGTTTGCGATTGAGCACATTTCCCGCATTTGTCGTGTTCTGAAACAAGACAATGGTCACCTTCTGCTTGTTGGTATTGGTGGCTCTGGCCGCCAGAGCACGTCTAAACTGGGCACGTTCATCAATGATTATGTGCTGTTTCAGATTGAGTTGACCAAAACCTACAGCATGACGGACTGGCGTGATGATCTCAAACGGATAATGCTCAAAGCAGGCATTGAAGGAAAGTGTCTTGTCTTTCTGTTCAATGACAGCCAAATTAAAGATGAAGCCATGCTAGAAGACGTCGACATGTTACTTAATACTGGCGACGTGCCAAACATTTTTGCAGCTGATGAACGTGCTGAAATTATTGATAAAGCACAGGGTATTGCACGGATGGAAGGGAAAAAACTTGATTCAACTCCATTGTCGGTGTACAACTACTTCATTGACCGAGTAAAGGCCAACCTTCACATTGTGCTAGGTAGGCACTTTTATGTTGGCTTTGACTCGGATTTGACCAACTGGTTATAATTGAGGATTTATTGTTTTGATAGCCATGAGTCCCATTGGAGATGCCTTTAGGAACCGTCTAAGGATGTTTCCTTCTCTCATCAACTGCTGCACTATTGACTGGTTTCATGGATGGCCGAGTGATGCTTTGGAAATGGTAGCCCACCACTTCCTTGAGGAGGTGGAAATGGAAAGTGACATCAAACAGAAGTAAGAGGATGCAAAATTATGAAAAAGTTAATTGTTTACAAGAATTTTAGTAAATGACATTTGTTGTTTCTTTATTGCTAAGGGTTGTAGAGATGTGCAAGACCTTCCAGACAAGTGTCAGGGAGATGTCTGAGGTTTATTTCTCCAGATTAAGAAGACACAACTATGTCACTCCCACATCCTATCTTGAACTTATTCTTACCTTCAAGAATTTGCTGGGGATTAAGAGGGACGAGGTGAACACCGCAAGGAACCGCTATCTTGTTGGTCTTGAGAAGTTGGAATTTGCTGCATCTCAGGTAATGAACTGTGACAATGACAAGAAGAATAAGAATAAAAGATTTATTTCTTTGAAATGGGAACTTGACAAATGATGAAAATAGTAAGACCCAATTAATGGACCTGATTTTGCCAAGTAGCAAATTTTTAATTTGTCCTCATACACAGGTTGATGGTATAGCACTTAAGCAAGTAATAAAATGAAAGATACTGTATACACACACACATATACTGAGCGTTTGTATATATACATCTCATGCATATGTGTGTTCCGTCTGCATATATTTTCCAATTAAAATTTACGTTTGACATTTGGTAAATGACTGATATACAAAGTTTTAAAAAAGTGACTGGTTAAAAAAGAGAGCCTTTTGGAACGCATACACAGACTGTGATAATGCTATGTCTTATTAGGTTTCAGTGATGCAGCAAGAGTTGACAGCTTTGCAGCCACAGCTCATTCAGACTTCAGCTGAGACGGACAAGATGATGGTCAAGATAGAAAGTGAAACAGTAGAAGTTGATGCTAAAAAAGAAATTGTTTCTGCTGATGAGAGAGTGGCTAATGAAGCAGCAGCTGCAGCTAAAGCTATCAAGGTATACAGCCATTATATATATTTTTATAAGGCGTTATAAGACCATATTGTAACCATAATCTGATCTAAAGCATTCCAGTTTATGGATACAATTCAATACTTAATGGTTTTCCTCCAGGATGAATGTGAGGGAGATCTAGCAGTGGCAATGCCAGCACTGGAGGCTGCCCTTTCAGCCCTGGATACTTTGAAACCTGCTGACATTACAGTTGTCAAGTCCATGTCGAATCCACCAGGGCCAATAAAACTGGTGATGGAGTCCATATGTGTTATGATGGGCATCAAACCTGAAAGAAAACCTGATCCTAGTGGCTCAGGTATGGTTACATCATAGAAAGAATAATGTTTCATAAAAAGCCAACCCACTGACAAATTTCATACTTTTACAGCTTTCATTATAATGAATAAGTTTATAGTTTAATTTTTATAACTAACTATGCTGCAGGTAAGATGATTGAGGACTACTGGGGTCCATCTAAGAAGCTTCTTTCAGACCTAAAGTTTTTGGATAACCTAAAATCATACGACAAGGACAATATCTCTCCACTGCACATCAAAAAAATAAGAGAGAAATTCATTGAGCATCCTGACTTCCAGCCTTCTGTAATCAAAAATGTCTCCTCTGCTTGTGAGGGTCTCTGTAAATGGGTACGAGCAATGGAGGTGTATGAGCGTGTAATCAAGGTGGTAGCCCCCAAAAGGGAGAGACTGAAGCTAGCTGAGAATGAACTAGCTATACAGATGGACATGCTGTCTGTGAAAAGAGCTGAACTGAAAAAGGTTGAGGATCGTTTACAGAGCCTCAA
The DNA here is from genome assembly GCA_033032245.1 of Poecilia picta. Classification (NCBI taxonomy): domain Eukaryota; kingdom Metazoa; phylum Chordata; class Actinopteri; order Cyprinodontiformes; family Poeciliidae; genus Poecilia; species Poecilia picta. Next base: position 19,022,195 of record CM065363.1, on the reverse strand, counting down.
TGATGATTTGGATGCAATGATTAATAAAAAGAAAGATTTGGAAGACAACATTGAATTGTGCTCTCAAAAGCTCATTAGGGCAGAGAAACTGATTGGAGGGCTGGGTGGAGAGAAGGATCGGTGGACAGAGGCTGCAAGACAACTGGGTATAAGGTAAATACAGTTATAAATGCACTGAATTCTTATTCACATTTTCAGCTGCAAAAATTGCCATGCTTGTTTTTTTTTCTCTAACAGATACATCAGTCTAACAGGTGACATACTGCTCTCTTCTGGAACTGTTTCCTACCTTGGGGCTTTTACAGTGGATTACCGCATAGACTGTCAGGAACAATGGCACAAACTATGCCAAGAAAAGAAAATTCCTTGCTCTGAAGATTTTGCCCTCACCAGCACTTTAGGTAACCAGGTGGCTATTAGGGCTTGGCAGATTGCTGGACTGCCTGTGGACTCTTTCTCCACAGACAATGGTATTATCGTGTTCAACTCTCGCCGCTGGCCCTTGATGATTGATCCTCAGGGTCAGGCGAACAAGTGGGTCAAAAACATGGAGAAGGCTAATAATCTCTCAGTCATCAAGCAATCAGATGGAAACTATGTGAGAATCTTGGAGAACTGCATCCAGTTTGGGAAGCCAGTCCTCATGGAACACCTTGGAGAGGAGTTGGATCCAGTTCTAGAATCTGTGTTGCTGAAGCAGACTTTCAAACAACAAGGGGTGGAGTACATGAAAATTGGAGAGAATGTCGTGGAATATTCTAAAGAATTTTTGTTTTACATGACCACTGGACTGAGAAACCCTCATTATCTTCCAGAGGTAGCTGTGAAAGTCTGCCTGCTGAACTTCATGATCACTCCACAGGGTTTACAAGACCAGCTTTTAGGACTTGTGGCGGCAAGGGAGAAACCAGAACTGGAGGAAAAGAAGAACCAGCTTATTTTAGAGAGTGCTGCTAACAGCAAGCAGCTTAAAGAAATTGAAGATCAGATCTTGGAAGTCCTCTCCTCTTCCAAGGGCAACATTCTGGAAGATGAGACAGCCATCAAGATTCTCTCGTCCTCCAAAATACTTTCTGAGGAGATTTCTGAGAAGCAAAAGATCGCCAGCATCACTGAGAAAGAGATAGACAACACCCGCATGGGCTACCGTCCTGTAGCTGAGCACTCTTCAATTCTGTTTTTCTGCATTTCAGAAATGGCCAACATCGAACCCATGTACCAGTACTCTTTGACGTGGTTCATTAATCTGTACCAGTATTCCATATCCAAGAGTACGAAAAGCGATGTTGTATCTGTAAGGATAAACAATATTATGGAGCACTTCACCCTCTGCATCTACAACAACGTCTGCCGCTCACTTTTTGAAAAGGACAAGTTGCTTTTCTCCCTGCTGCTCACAGTAGGGATCCTGCAAGGCAAGGGTCAGGTTAATGATGAAGTGTGGCGTTTCCTCCTAACCGGTGGTGTTGCCTTGGATAACCCTTATCCCAACCCTGCCTCTGAGTGGCTGTCCGACAAATCTTGGTCGGAGATCGTCAGGGCCTCCAAACTTCCAAACTTAAAGGAGCTTTTCATTCACGTCAGAGAAAGCATCTCCAAGTGGAAGGATCTTTATGATTCAGCAAAACCCCATGATGAACAGCTGCCTGACCACTGGGATAACTTAATGGGACTAGATCGAATGGTTGTAATCCGGTGCTTCAGACCAGACAAACTGGTTCCGGCTGTGCAGGATTTCATAGAGTTGAATATGGGGAATGCCTACATCGAACCACCCACCTTCGACTTGGCAGGGAGCTACAAAGACTCGAACTGCTGCTCTCCTCTCATTTTTGTGTTGTCACCAGGATCAGATCCCACTGCAGGTAATAATACGCTGAAGTGTCATAATAGCAGGCTAAAGTTATATATATATATATATAAGAACATGCAGAAATTCTTACATGTCGGGTGGCTTTTGTAGTACTGTTGAAGTTTGCCGATGACCTGGATATGGGGGGTAGCAAGCTCCAGACCATTTCTCTTGGTCAAGGACAAGGTCCCATTGCAGCTAAAATGATTGACAAAGCCATAGTGGACGGCACTTGGGTGGTACTGCAAAACTGCCACCTGGCCACCAGTTGGATGCCCGCTTTGGAGAGGATTTGTGAAGAAATCATCATTCCAGATAAAACACACCCAGACTTTAGGTACAATGCTCTCTTCAAAGTGGAATAGGAATTCAAATTGGCCCTTGTAACTTTTTTTAAAATTTCTGTTCCCCACAGGCTGTGGCTAACCAGCTATCCATCAGACAAGTTCCCAGTTAGCATCTTGCAGAATGGATTGAAGATGACTAATGAGCCTCCTAAAGGAATTAGAGCCAACTTGCTGCGCTCCTACCTTAGTGACCCCATTTCGGACCCTGATTTCTTTTACAGCTCCAAAAAACAGGCCATTTGGCAGAAGCTCTTGTTCGGTCTTACTTTTTTCCATGCTCTGGTTCAGGAGAGGAGAAACTTCGGGCCCCTGGGTAAAAAAACAAAAGAAAATCAAAAAACGCTGAAACAGCGTTTTTTTCTCTTGTTTTGAATTTCTCCAAGTTGAAGTATGTGTTCAAAACTAAATAGTTTTGGATCACAGTCGATTAATTTTTGTTTCCTATCCCATCTTCAGGATGGAATATTCCCTATGAGTTTAATGAGTCAGATCTGCGAATCAGCGTCAGGCAGATCCAGATGTTCTTGGATGAATACGTGGATGTTCCGCTGGAGGCGCTCACATACCTCACAGGTGATTTCACATTGACTTTCTTAGAAAATCAACAATTTTACTCAAGATTTACTCAACCGAATAGACAAAGGTATTCTAGGAAGCATGGATTTAGGAAAGCTTCACAAACAAAAACTTAAAAGTGGATCTTGCATCTGTGTTCAGGCACACACACACACACACGTTTATCTCAGCTACCAGAGTCAAAATGTTGTAGGACTGTGTTTCATTGCAAGAACAACTACAATATTTTTTTATTTATCAAAGCATCTCATTATGCTATTCCTTAAATACAACTGGGGTCACTTTTTTTTTTTCAGGTGAGTGTAACTATGGAGGCAGAGTGACCGATGACAAGGACAGACGTCTGCTGCTGTCCCTCCTGTCCACCTTCTACAGTTGGGAGCTGATTGAGCAGGAATGCTACCATCTAAGTGAAGGAGATGAGTATTATGTCCCAGCTCATGGACCCTATAAGGTACTGCCTGAGTTCACACATGTATTGCTAATTGATATTTTAATGCAAGAGTGGGTTGTCCAGTATTATGAAGATTCTTATTTCTCTGTTCATTTTGGCCACAATAAACACAGGCCAACACGGTAAGAAACAAAAAACTAACCAATTTTTCTCTCATAGGAAGATATTTTCCTTGGGAAAAAAAGGCTAAATGAAAACCTAAATCTGTAAAGAAGCAGAAATAACATCACAATGTTTTACTTTTTTCCAGTCGTATATAAACTACATTCGTAGTCTGCCGATTTGTACCGACCCAAGCGTTTTTGGACTTCATAGCAATGCGGACATTACTAAAGACAATCAAGAAACTAATCAGCTCCTGGAAGGAATACTGCTGACCCTACCGAGGCAGACTGGCGGAGGGGGCAAGTCACCACAGGTTTGCAATACATGTCTAAATATGATCACATAGTTTATGTTGTATGCAGTCATTCAAGAAACTGTGGGAATTGAAATATGTGCTAAATAAACATCCGATAGGCTTCGACAACAAGCAGCGAAATAAGAAATGTTTCAAAATCAGCATGTAGACACAAAAATCCAACAGCAAAGTGTTGAAATGGTTTATCTAGATCGCAGCATAATAGATTATGTTTTCTCAGGCTCGAAAGGAGTGGTTCAAAAATTTTTAACTGAGGTTACGTCACAAGGTTATGGTTAGTTAATCTAATAATTGCTGCCTCCGACCTCAATTTAGACTAGAGTTGTTTGGTCTCAACTTCATCAGATCAGCCTTTAGCCTCATGGATTAATTAATATGTTTTGTTCTTTATCAGTGCTCAATGAGTTATGTTCCACTGGAAAAGTATTTACACCCTCTAACGATTAAACACTGTTAAATGATTCCCTTAAGGAGCCTTTTCTAAACAACAAGGTCCACTTTTTAGATGAGACTCGGCAAGCGTATGTTTCTCCATACAAGAGTTAGGTTAAAGATGATTAAAAATGTTTGTTTCGGCAATAAATTCTGTTGTCTTGTTTGGCCATGCTTCGTGTAATTGTGTCTTTTGTGTTGTAGGAAGTAGTCGAGGAACTTTCAGAGGATATTTTGACAAAGCTGCCACAAGACTTTGACATCCAATTGGTGATGGAATTATATCCAGTTGTTTATGAAGAGTCGATGAACACTGTGCTGAGGCAAGAGATTATCCGCTTTAACAGGTAAGACTGATGTCTGCCCCGCCACAGTCACATTAGAAAAGCTATGATAATATACATCTTAAGCTGTTTTCTTTTTTAGACTCACGGAGGTGGTGCGTGAAAGTTTGATAAACATTTGCAAAGCTCTCAAGGGCCAAATTGTTATGTCCTCTGAGCTTGAGGATGTCTTTAACAGCATGCTTGTTGGCAAAGTACCAGGAATGTGGGCAGCCAAGTCATATCCCTCCCTTAAACCACTAGGGAGCTATGTGTCTGATCTACTGAGCAGACTACAGTTCCTCCAAGTAAGAATCATTACAAGCTTAGGCCAGTATATGTTGTCTTACCAAAGTATTCATACCCCTTGAACTCTACAAAGTTTTTTTTATGTCACAACTACAAACTTCTATGTACTTCATTGGGATTTATTTTTTATTATTTTTTTCAAATAATTACAAGGTATGCTGTGCATTTGTATTTCTTGTTTGGTTTCACTGGATTTTATTCAGGCCTACGGAACTGAACAGATACTCACCTCTTCCTTCCAGTTTGCAATTATACACTAGTCAGTGATGACCTAGCACATGAAATGATTTTAGAATACATTGGGAATGGTAGCTTTAACTTGACAAAATGTGGAAAAGTTCAAAGGGAATGAGTACTTTTGCAATGGTCTGTAAAGCTTTCTTATTTCCATATCTTTGTTTTGAGTTCTGATATTGGGTGAAGTTTAAAAGGTATTCATGTAAAGATTTTAATATTTAATATGATCTGTACAGGACTGGATAAATGAGGGCCCACCTACGGTTTTTTGGATCTCTGGTTTTTATTTCACCCAGTCATTTCTAACTGGAGTGTCTCAGAACTTTGCCAGGAAGTACACCATCCCAATCGACTATATTGGTTTTGAATTTGAGGCAAGTATTTGGTTTCTAGCTTAATTTAGTCACTTTTAGTCATAATAATGCAGTCTTATTTTTTTATTTACATTCTCATTCACATGCCAGGTGACCAAGGAGGAGACATATATGGAACAAAAGCCCGGAGACGGCGCATACATTAAGGGTCTCTTCATGGAAGGAGCACGCTGGGACAGGGAGAAGATGGTCATTGGGGAGTCTCTACCTAAGATTCTCTTTGACTGTTTGCCCATCATCCTGCTCAAACCAGGAGAAATGGACAAATTTCTGCACGAGAAGATCTATGTCTGCCCTGTTTACAAAACTAGCGCCCGTCGAGGTACACTGTCGACCACCGGACACTCCACCAACTATGTCCTGTCCATCGAGCTGCCCTCTGACAACCCACAGAAACACTGGGTTAACCGTGGAGTGGCGTGTCTCTGCCAGCTTGACGACTAACAATCAACCAGTTTTTAAACAGCTGCTGATCTTGTTGGCTGTTACACAAGCCTATGAAATACATGTTTTTGCAATTCAAGAAATATTCTAGGTTTTCTTATTAGTATTTTTTTATTATTTAAATTGCTGCTAACACAGACAAAACTACAACCACAAGAAATACGAGCAAGGAGGAATTTTACTAAGTCTGAGTAGGATTGGAGTTTTTTCTGGCTGCTAGCTCCATAAAGTAACACTGTGGTGCCTCTCCCACAATTGATGCTGCAAACTGCCAGTCAGGTGGATGTAAGAAGGCTATTACACTTTTGCTTAGCTTACAAGAAACAGAAAATTGGCTACTATTGAGCATTTAACAGGCGAGATGCAGGACACGTCCTGGACAGGTCACCAGTCCACCACACGGTGGTTTAAAATGTAACTTTTGATAATAAAGTAACTCTGAAATTATAATACTTGAACAACGTATTTATCTGCTATAGCAGACAAATATATGACCTAGAGTTTTACGATCTTGTCAACACTTAAAAACGTATCCTATACGTCTTTATCCAGGTCTGACACTAGATGGCAGCAAAGGCAAATCATTGAGCCTCTACATTCTGTTTTAATGGTTTTGCCATAAATTCATATATTTATTGGTTTATTTAGATTTTGAGTAATGTCCCAATTGCTAAATATTGTAACAAAGGCAAACAAAAACACCTCTGAATATTTTCCATATATCGCCAAACCAAATTTAAATATAGCTTTCTCAAAACTGGTATGCTTAATATTTAATGTATATCTAAACTCTCTTAGCTTAATTTAGCTGAAAACAGAGGTGATTGTGTTTGTCCTTCAGGTTCCTATATTTAGTCCTTCAGGTTCCTATATTTTTGATACTTTTCTTGCTTTTGACAAACACATCAATGCTGACATCAAAATATAGTCTTGCTTGTCAAACCATTTGCAAAAGTGAAACCATATCTTTGTTTTAGACACTTTGGGCATTAAATTATTACTTTGTCTTAAAGATTTGCATAATTTAACATCTCGTACCTCTCCGAGTGCGCACAGCCGCTGTCTAGATCACTGTGATTTACACAGAGATTGCTCCTGGCTGTTCCGAGGTCAAAATTAAAGCACCAGGGAGACCAAAACTGCTTTTCCATGTCACGACCTCTCCAACATCAGATGCTTTCAAATCCTGCTTGAAAATCTGCTTTTGGTTTCCATCTTTTGAATCACAATGAGTTTGACTCAGCTTTATTTGCGTTACTTCTTACTCAACTTAAACTCAATCTATTTAAGATTCTGTTTGTTTTTATCATTTCCCTTACATTTGTTTATTTTATTCTTCAGGAACGCTGCCCTTTGGTTAATTAAATATTCTTCAGAAGAGAACTTGAATTGACTAAAATAAAATTTAGAATCATGGTTTTGAACTCGGGATCAGGTTACCCAGAGGTCAGAGGTCATGACTAAATACATTCACTTTTAGTTGATTAAAAAAAAACATTTTCAACCCTTTTGGGATTGAAGAAACCACCAAATGAATGCTTTTATTTTCTCTGTGTATGATCAAACTCACTAAATCAGTGGAAGATCGAATACTGACATCTTCCTTCAGTTAGCAGATGCTCCTTTATCCACCTAAATCTGTAGCTCTGTTGTATAAATATAACTGATGAAGTCTGCAGTCCGACTGGACCCCCAGAGAATCTTGCGTTGTTCAGTTTTCATTACAGATATGTTCCTTCAGTTTTATAGTTTTATCCTTGAGCAGTAAAAGCCTAGAGTCTAACCTATTATAGTTATTTTATGTAAATGTGAACCTGATGATGAAATGAGGAGAGAATGTCCTCTCTTCAAATTAAGATTCGGCATTTCAAAATTCCATAATGGCACTGAAAAAAAACCCAACATCTCTTTGGTGTTGTTGAGCCTAATTTGTCCAAATGTTGCTATTGTCAAAATAAGAGATTTTGTTTCTTCTGCACAGTCTGCCAGAGTCAAAATGAGGGCATAAACATCCTGTCTGTGTTCATATGGTGCAAATTAGAAAGTTCAGCTGAAAGATTTCAAAAGATTTTTTTTTTTAGATGCACACGTAGCTTTATTATTTTATTATTATTTATAGACCAATAAAAACATGACTTGTACGAATAAAACACGTAAGCAACTATGAAGCAACGTCGGGATTGTCCCAGATGATGCGCTCTCTCTCGCCCTCAGACAGTCCATCCAAAGACGCCTGATTGAAGCAGAGGAGAAAGGCGGATTGGAAAAGTCATCGACATCATTTTCATGCCTCAGACAGCGTTGAGGGGTTTTTAACGCCCAGCTGGAGAGAGGGGCAGCTCGGCCCCCCGAGCTGTTTAAATTCTCTTTACGCAGGCGCACAGCCAGCTGTGACGGAGATGTGAGGAATGTTTGATGGTGACGGACTGGAAGGTGTGTCGCTTTTGGCTGTTGCTGTCGCCCCAGCTTTGGTCGCCCCCCTCACCCCCCACACACCTTTCAGTTAGAGAGAAAGGGAAGCAGAGGGAGCGAGAGAAACAGACAGACACGGGGGGCAGAGAGAGAGAGAGAGAGAAAGAGAAGTTTCCTGTCCTCTTGGCGCCTACACTGTCGCCGATTCGTTCACTTCACACGATGGCACGCCTGCGTCTGTGTGCGAAGCCGCTGCTCGGGGATCCCTGTTCCCTCCTATGAGAAGCGGCATAAAGAAAACAATTGTCTCCATGTCTGAATTCGGGTCACACAAGAAGAACGACGTCGGCCCACCGGTTGCTGCAGGCTGGAGAGCGGCGTGCGGCGGGGCCAGCGCCGGAATGAGCGTGGAGGCGCACCGGGGAGGAGAGCCGGTGTCAAACGGAAGCTGCAGCGCGTCGGACGCCGTCAAGCGGGTCCAGAACGAATCCGGCTGCGAGTCCCCGACGTGGGAGAACCCGGGCTCGGAGTCGGCTCTCAAGTCAGCGATCCCGCGACGCAGCAGTCTGATCAAGGTAGGTCATCACTTCGGGTTTTGGGGGAAGCGGCTCTTTTAAGCGCAGATGTTTATGGAAAATTACAGAGCGAAGCCCGAACAGATTCTAATAACCGGCAGGCGTACATGCCACGCAAATACGGGATTTAATGTAGATGCATCTTCAACAGAAGCCACGCAGGAAGGTTGTGCTCATGGGAAAATATCACCAAATGTAAAACAAAGTTAGATTGGAAGAACCCATTGAGTAATATTAGACAGATTCGTTTCATCACACACGTCTTTCATCCAACCCGAGATGCGACCACTGCTGTTGTTATTCAGTGAACGGGCCTGTTGTCAGTTTTTTTTTTCTTTGCATGTCAACCAGCAGAATAATCAGTCACACCATCTCTGCACATGTGCCAGCTGCTCTTGAGAAAATTCTCAAAATTCTGCTGAACAGGTCCAGAAATGTGATGCAAAATGTGGAAAGTGATGAATGATCGTCTTCTCAAACAGCCAAATATGTCATTTTAAAAGCTAAACCTACTTAAGATTCCAAAGTAGTTTACACAATGCATTGCAAAAGTAAAACAAAAAATGTAAACTTTTTTTTTTACATTTTATCTTGTTACAACCACTAACTTGAGTGTATTTTAGTATGATTTTGTGACAGGCAAACATAGAAAATAGAGTCCACCCTGTGTTTAATATAACTTGTAATAAATAATAATAATAATAATAAAGCCATATTGATACTATGCTAGTCACCACAAACCATACCTGTGGACACTGCAAATAGCTTTTTGTGGTAAATATAAAACATAGTGGTGGCAGCATCATGCTGTGGGGGTGCTTGTCTTTACTCTTCTGACGGAAGACTTCCAACTTGCTGTTCGGTTGAAATAAGGCTTATGTATTTTTGCAGAGAAAAACAGGCAGAGTTTTACCCCAGATGACCCACAGCTTGCAATTTCTGCAAGTTGAAAACGTGACTCATCAGAGTGTTGACTTGGGGCTGCTTCGTATAAACCCGCACATTCTTTTTCTTCAGCGTATCTTTCTTACTGCGTGTTGTTGGTTTATCACATAGACATTCTACAGAAGACATCAAAGTTTCTGGTTGTAACGTGAATACGTTTAACGATGTTTAAAGGGCGTGAACGCTTTTGCATATATTATTAGTTGGCAGGTATTTCTGCTCATAAGCACTGATTTAGCTGACAGAAGAAGTGGAGGAACTGTCATCCACAGTCCATTTTGATCGAAGTGAGAAATTAAATTTTTTTCTGCCCTCTTCAGTTCACAGTTAAACAGTCCTACTCGCAAATGAATAGATGTGAACTTTGTTTAAACATAAATATCCACATTCTTCACGCACCTTTGCTTTTGAATGATATTAACCTTTAGCGTATTGCCATATCAGTATCCACTAATTGATGCCTCATTCCCTGACTTTGCCTTTTACGGTTTTGGTCCCCGGGGGGCATGTGGGAGGTCTTATGGATCTCCAGCTGTAGCCCGTCTGAAGGGCTGCTGCCTGCAAAGACATGATTATTTGAACATGCCATCATCTCTCCCTCTGTCTCACTCTGTGTGTATGCGAGTGTGTGCACGTGTGTGTGTCAGAGTGATTGGCTCTGACTCAGCAAGACAGGAAGCGGGACCCGTTGGCCAATTTCCTCGTACAGTTTGTGTTGCAATATTGCTATTAAGTCATGAGCAGTTGGTGGTGACAAATCTCTTTTCCTGGAGCGCATACACATGCATGCACATAAAATCAGACAAATGTTTCTCACCTCTTTGCCCACACACAGGCCTGCTCTCGTAGACGCTCCTCTGCTGCAGCCAGCTCCTAACACGAACAGTCTGAAATGGACTGAAGTTTCTGGAGCCTCACACGGCGCCAAGAGTGGTGTTAAGCGACTCCCGGTGAGGAGTCTGATACGCGGTGTCACATCTGATGTTTCAACGACTTTGGAGTACCACTGTGTGGTGACTCACAAAGAACGGGGCCGATCAAAACGCGGTGCCTGCTTTGCCGTCTTCTTTTTGCGTCGCTTGGCAAATGTGGGTTCGGCGGACGTGTTTGGCCAAAATGATTCGACTGGAGCAGGGAGTTCACCTTCTAGCAGGAAAATGACACTTAAGCATACACGTAGAGCTGCTGTGGAATGATTTGTATGAAATGTATGGGTTGCCAAGATGGTCAATAGTCGACTCCAGACCTAAATCTATCCAAGGCTTTTTTTGTCACGACTCAGATGTCATTAACCAAATCAGATCAATGGTTTGCATGATGCAACTATCACCTAAAACATGTCAGCACATGCAGATTTTTATAATTGCAGCTCATCCTTGTAATGTTAGATGCTATTAATCCAGTTTGTCCACATATTAGCATGGGTGTCTGTTTGGCTCGAATACTCTTAAGGTCACAGTCAAGATTCTTCAAAGCTTTACTGCGGGGTTAGGGTTAGGGGTATGTTGGGTTGATAAACAGGAAATGTGACATGCCAGAATGGGTTTTTCACAGGAGTTCAGGCTTTGTTTCCGCTGTGCCCACTTGTGTCTTCCTGGTCCTGTTGGCAAAGTTAATGAGAGTATTTTATTAGTCTGTATCGCGCCTGTCCTCTAATTTTCCTTTGGGGGTGGGGCGGTGGATAGGGTGGGGGAGTTTCTGTCTCCTTCATTGGCGTGAAGGAGATGCAGAAAAAGACAGCCACTTAGGTTAAGTACGTTTCAAGTTCATCTGAGATGTAGATATCAGTCGTTCACCTCTCTTCCTAATAAATACACCCATTTGTTTTGACCTTTCTTGTAATAAATTATCAGAAGGGGGAATAAAAATATAAAAAAATCCTCATTTGTCCTGCCAAGAGACACCAACAGGCTTTCTGTTTAATCTCTGTGTACGTTTTTCATTCCACTTAAGTCGGCAAATTGACATTCCAGAAGTCTCGGATGGTGCCTCTACTGCTCTCTCAAGTTTAAAGCTTGTATTTTTCTTTTCTTCAGCAATGACAGGGGGGGAACAAAAGGCAGTTTTCTGTCGGGAAATCAGACGCAAATTTGTAGAGTTTGCAAAACTCTGAGATCTTAACTGGAACCGTGTACTTTGTTCTGATGAGACTTTAATTAAGATTTTCGGCGACAAGAACTCCAGACTGGATTTGGGGTGAAAGAAAAGACGAGTGCGTGGAAAAACACCTCATGCCGTCCTAGCGCCGTGGATGATCTGTGATGCCGATGGATAGTTTTTCTTCCAGAGGCCATGGGAGCCTTGTCAGAGTACTTGGATTCATGACATTTTTGAGGTGCTTGGATATTTTATAGGCTTTGGCAGCGGAATAATCAGACGCATATGGTTGGGCCAACAGTCAACACAAATCTCTTAATCAGAAACTAAATCGGCCCGTATGGCCTTCTGGATCTGTAGGTCTAAATTAATTTAAAGTGTGATAAGTTGAAGAGGGAGAGTGAGGATAAGGGAGAACCTGGGATGGTCTTCAAAGATATTTACTTCTGAACGGTCCAACAACATAAATTACTGGAGCAAACCGAGTAACGTCCACTTGTCAAAAATAGGCCGCACAAATTATTAACTGCTGGGTTGCTGATGATGATTCACTTCTAAATTCTTCAGTGTGAGATTTTGCCACTTCAATAATCTACTTTTAACTTTTTCTCTTTTTTTTTTTTACACAAATCTGGGGTGCCATATGTGTGGCCTGTATTGTATATGCATGTCTGATAGTAAAGAAGCATTTTGTGTCCGTGCCTGTTCTCCAGCCTGAAGGGGGAAGCATTAACTGAAGGCAAGGTGTCAGCACAAATCCTGAGGATGATAGTAGTTTCATTTCAAGCCTTAAACTGTTTTAACTGGAGTGAGTAAGAGACGGAGAGGGAGTCAGGGTCCCTGCTTATTGTTCTGCAGCGAAGAGGAAATGCTGCTGTTATTGATGTAGTTCCCTTCCCTTTTTATCTAAATTAAATATTTTAATAAAACTAGCATTTTTTATTTTGCCATAAACCTTCAGGATGTTTCTTTAAGTAAACACCGTAGTGAAGTGGTGCAGCAAATTGCTCACATTTGGTTTTTGGGGTATCACATAAATGTTTTCCCCACATGAACCTGAGAGATTTGCTTCAGGATTATTAGTAATTCTAATTTATTGGAGGTAAGACTTAAGATCTTGGACGCTGTTTTCTGCAATAGTTGTGCATTAAAAGATGCAAACCAAATCAAGCTAAGCCAGGTGTGCCCAAGGCAAGTCCAGCCCCTGAGAGCTGCTATCCTCCAACTTCTAGATGCAATTCCTTCACTAACAAGGCAGAATCAAAAAACCGGTTCAATACAAGGCTTCTGCAGGGGTGAATGATGTGCTGGTAAGGGACTTTAGCCATTTGATCCAGATGTGTTGACACAGGGTGCATCTAAAAGATCCAAGAGAGGCTAAGGACTGATCTTTGGCACCACTAAGCTAATTTTGTGAAAATGGTTAGCCACTCGTAGTATTCTTCTTGCACTTTTTTCAAATTGTTTACGTCTTGTCTACCACGTTTTCTCCTTCTCTACCGAGTGTCCAAAATGTAGCAACAAAAAGGATGTAAAAATAGTGGGGGTTTCTTCAGTAAGTTCATAGTGTTGTTGGCATCTTAAGTGTCTTTCTGAAACACTTGAAGCTTAGACTTGGACATCCTTTTCTTAAATCAGTATGTTTTACGAAAGGTCTGCAATAAAAATGGGGGCGTCTCAGTCCCACTAATGACAAGGTTATTTTGAAGTGAGACGCCCTTCCAGCTTTATTGTGCATTGTAGTGATTCTACGTTGCCACGTGTGATCAGCTGCCCTGGGAAATCTAAACCCAAAACAACACTGCAACTGTGGTGCCATGCTTCGTTTACTTCTATTTCATACTAACTGAACGGCTTGTGCATCTGTTCGACAAGACCGAACGGATCCCTGGACTCCAGCCAAGGGTAGTTTTTTTTTTTTTAGGAGGAAAAACAACTGATGAGGCTTAACTTGTCACATGTGTGCTTTAACTTTTAAAACAGAGAAACGTCAAACATTCATTCTCTCGATCTTGTGCCGCTTTCCAACCCCAGTGATATCACATGCTTGATTTGTCACCTCTAGTCAACACAAAGCAACTGAAGAGCTGCTTTCTTCAGTGAAAGAGCCTAAAATATATGCAGGATTTTAGGCTTGAAGCACTCTTGTTCCCTTATAGGGCTTATAACATTAGCTTGAACTTACTCACAATAGTTGCACCTGCAGATTCTGAACAACACTGGGAATCTCCACAGTTTGAAATCTGTGGACTTAACACCTGTCATGAAAACGAAGAAGTCTTCATGAATGTGAAGTGTCATTTGGTAAATAAAACACTTGTAATGAAAAGTTGAAATTTTAGTGGTCTTTTGATACAAGTTTTAATGCAATGTTGTATTAAGTGTGTCATTATTTACTCAAATAATGCAAAGTTGACACTTTTAATGGACTTTTCATACATGTTTCAATGCAACTTTGCATTAAAATTGTCTATTTACCAAATGACACTTCATGACAGCAGTTGTAAATATTCACGAAGACTCCTTCATGTTCATGACAGGTGTTATGTCATGTTTATGGCAGTTTCATGTCAGTCTTATTCACACTCCGCCAAATAAAATTTTAGCTTATTTTTTATCTAGTTCTTGTAGAACTAGATATGTACTTCTCAGAGGTAGAGGAAGCTAACTAACTATCTAAATCCAAATTTTTACCCATCATTCTCTTGCAGGCTCCAATAACAAACTTGACATGGAAAGATAGGCATAGTTCATCTGAAGAAAATCTATGAATCTTTTTGTTTTGAGTTGACTTAATTTGAGAACATTATCAAACATAAAGCAATGCCGTCTGCCACCTCGCTCATGAGTTCTCTTTACCAAAGTGTCATGCTGTCTTCATATTATAACATTTTGTGTCACAACCTTAATTAAAAGCATGATTTTAAAAGCATCTTTATTTCCTTTTGGTACTTTTTTTGCTCTTTAAATGCCAGTCATTCGTGTTTGTATAAAATCCGAATCATCTGTCATTGCGGTCTTTAAAATGAATTCCAAAATTCAGACGTGTGGGAAACAAAAAGTGACTTCAGGGCAGCTCTACAGGATGTGAATCACCACAGTCACTTCCTCAGAAACACGACAGCGCCAAAGACCTGGGGGTCCATTTCTTTTTTGGCTCTGTGGAAGATTTTTAACTATATAATTTGTTTTATTGAATTACAAGTTACTGGGACCTCTTCCCAGATGTTCTTTTACTCTCTGTAGACACCAGAGAGACTTAATGCTGCAACTCATAACAAGAGTTATTTATTTTCTAATAGGAGAAAGTACATTCAATCTAATACCACAGATCTAAATGGTTTATACAATGTAATTACAGCTCAGTTAAATTGCCAAAATGTGGTGTACTTTACTGATATTAGGCTCTTTTTATATTCATAACATCTCTGTTTATACAGTCTGAACATGTTTATCTCCCGTTCTGTTCTCTGCAAAAGTCAAATCTCTCTTGGCGTTTGATCACCACTTTCACGCTCGCCATCGAGGCCTGATTGCCTGTTCTTGATGTCCGCCGTTGTCTCCGTGACGCTTGTCAGCCAAAACTGTGGTTAACTCTCTTTAGAAGATGACCTTTTGAAACCAACCCTCTGAGCTTCACTGCATTGTTGCATGTGTTAGCGATCATGCGTACATGTCCACATGGGGTATCAAAGGGTTGGAGCGTTGAAAGAGCATCTGCTGCTCTGCACACCGCTAGGCTTTATCGTCGCAGACGGCAGTTAAGACTGCGCGCTCTCCGCAGTTTCTGTAGCTCATAATTGCCGTACCCTGAGCAGATTGACCTGACCACACCGTTTCCTGCTCTACCTTTATCTGAAGGCTGAGCGTGTGTGTCACTCACTCATTTAGATGAGCTCATTTGAAGTTCTGGAATCTGCACGCTCTGCTTTCAAGCCTCTCGAACCTTTTCACACATTATAATTTTTTGTACAAACACGTGCAGAACATCTGCGACTGTGCCCCGACTGCTCCAATTACAGAGGGGTCACACTCTTAAGCCTCCCTGGAAAGGTCTATTCAGGGGTCCTGGAGAGGAGGGTCCGTCGGATAGTCGAACCTCGGATTCAGGAAGAGCAGTGTGGTTTTCGTCCTGGTCGTGGAACACTGGACCAGCTCTATACCCTCAGCAGGGTCCTGGAGGGTGCATGGGAGTTCGCCCAACCAGTCTACATGTGTTTTGTGGACTTGGAGAAGGCGTTCGACCGTGTCCCTCGGGGGGCCTTGTGGGGGGTTCTCCGGGAGTATGGGGTACCGGGCCCTTTGATACGGGCTGTAAGGTCCCTGTATGACCGGTGTCAGAGTCTGGTCCGCATTGCCGGCAGTAAGTCGGGCTCGTTTCCGGTGAGAGTTGGACTCCGCCAAGGCTGCCCTTTGTCACCGATTCTGTTCATTACTTTCATGGACAGAATTTCTAGGCGCAGCCGAGGTGTTGAGGGGATCCGTTTTGGTGGCCTTAGGATCGCATCTCTGCTTTTTGCGGATGATGTGGTCCTGATGGCTTCATCAGATCGTGATCTGCGGCTCTCGCTGAAACGGTTCGCGGCCGAGTGTGAAGCGGCCGGGATGAGGCTCAGTGCCTCCAAATCCGAGGCCATGGTCTTGAGCCGGAAAAGGGTAGAGTGCCTTCTCCGGGTCAGGGGGGTCGTTCTGCCTCAAGTGGAGGAGTTTAAGTATCTGGGGATCTTGTTCACGAATGAGGGAAGAAGGGAGCGGGAGATCGACAGGCGGATTGGGGCGGCGTCTGCCGTGAAGCGGGCGCTGTACCGGTCCGTCGTGGTGAAGAGAGAGCTGAGTCAAAAGGCGAAGCTCTCGATTTACCGGTCGATCTACGTTCCCACCCTCATCTATGGTCATGAGCTTTGGGTCATGACCGAAAGAACGAGATCACGGATACAAGCGGCCGAAATGGGTTTCCTCCGCAGGGTGGCCGGGCTCTCCCTTAGAGATAGGGTGAGAAGCTCGGTCATCCGGGAGGGACTCAAAGTAGAGCCGCTGCTCCTCCACGTCGAGAGGAGCCAGTTGAGGAGGCTCGGCCATCTGGTCAGGATGCCTCCTGGACGCCTCCCTGGTGAGGTGTTCCGGGCACGTCCCACCGGGAGGAGGCCCCGAGGAAGACCCAGGACACGCTGGAGGGACTATGTCTCTCGGCTGGCCTGGGAACGCCTTGGGGTTCCCCTGGAGGAGCTGGAAGAAGTGGCTGGGGAGAGGGAAGTCTGGGCCTCCCTTCTGAAGCTGCTGCCCCCGCGACCCGATCCCGGATAAGCGGAAGAAAATGGATGGATGGATGGATGGCCCCAATCAAAGCCCAGAATTAAATCCTATTGAAGATTTGTGCCCATATTTGAAATGTGATGTTCAGACTGACAGACCCTATTCTGTCAGTCTGACTGAGCATGAGCTATTTTTGCAAAGAAGAATGAGCAACAGTGTCTGTTTCTGCAAGAGCTGGAAGAGACGGACCCAGAAGACTTCCAGCTGTTACTGCAACAATAAGTAATTTTACAGGGTGTATATAGACTTAGGGAGGCTGAATCCAACTGTATATTAAACTTTTTTTTTCTTCAGAATTATTCTCTACTTTGTGTTGGTCAATCTCATGATAGTCCCATTTAAAACCCAAGTCAGAGGTGATAGATGGCCGCTCTCACTGAACCAGGTTTTGCTTGAGGTTTCTTCTTCTCCACCGTCTCTACGTGCATACTTAAGAGAGAAGACTGCAGGTCAATGACTCAATGCAAACTGCTGGGGTTCGTTGGATAAAAAGCTTTTGAACCAGTTTGAGTAATGAACTAAACTTAACTGCACTTTGACAATTGGGATGTGTCGGAATGTCTGATTGGACTGACTTCTTTAGTGAGGTGCCTTGAGATGAGACATGCTGTAAATTATAGAGTTAGATAAATAAACAAATTTGAACTGAATTGAAAATGCACTGGAACTTGTAATGTGGCAAAATATAACACTGGGGAAGTATAAGCCTTTTTTTGTAACATTTTGTACATGTTCA
Source organism: Poecilia picta (assembly GCA_033032245.1). Taxonomy (NCBI): domain Eukaryota; kingdom Metazoa; phylum Chordata; class Actinopteri; order Cyprinodontiformes; family Poeciliidae; genus Poecilia; species Poecilia picta. The sequence continues at coordinate 19,004,348 of CM065363.1, read as the reverse complement.
AAAACTGATCTTGTCAGCTGGTATCTTTTTTTTAATTTTAATATTTTGTTCTCTTACACAAAAGGATGTTGTGATTAGTTGGATAGAAAGTAAGGTTTGTTTTGTTGTTTTTTTTTTTTCCTATTTCCATGAATTTAAAACTTTGCAACTGGGGTTTCCAGCAGTAAATGTTAGCAGTCACTATCTTACCTATCTTAAGGTCTCCTCATTTGTTCCCTCCATTTGTTGCTTGGACCTCGCCAAGTGACCCAGGCCTGTATTCCTACCGTTTTTGGGTCATTTGATTGATACATAGCAAGAGATTTCTTACCGGGATATAATTGCATTTTTCCCCCTTGTTTGACCTTGAGAAATAAAGTAACCCTAAGTTGAAAACATTGCTACAGGTCTTTTTGACATTTTTCTTCCTCTGCTTGTGCCATGTTGTATTGCTTTTCACTGGCTAAAGTTGGGCTAAACTTGTCTGACCTTGCTAACCCTGTTTGGACAACAACTTTGCTGTAAATATTTAAATATTTGACTGCACATACCATCAGATTTATAAAATAAATATTCATATGAACGCCTGAGAGACTCTATAGTTGTGTAAAAGATTGCACTAATCCTCTTTGAAAGTGACCTCTGTCTGACATTGTGTTGGGTCAACTCTCCAAAGAGAACTAATCTGTTTTTACGACACTGAGGTCATTCAGATAGACGCCGACTGCAGGCTACATGCTAACTATTGATAATGGGTCCACTCTTCAAAAGAACCCAAACTATTCCTTCATCCTAGATCGTCTTGCACAGGGTCGGGGGGAAATGTGTTTGCTGAGCTAAATCTTTAACATTACCTTTGAACATACGAAGTGCTAGAGAGATCTTCCAGGAAATGCATCAGACAGGTTGAGATGTTTATCAGCTGTTAATCTGAATATTTCTTGTTTTGAAGCCGGCCATTCTAGCAGGTTTTTTTTTTACAAGCATTCTTTATTCATGAATCACTAGAGGTTCTCTGATCACAGAACTTTAGGAAATGTAAAGTTTGAGAGAGGACTCTGCTGACAGGTCATTAGTTCATCAGATCGTTTGCCTGGAAGCCAGCTGTCGATCACTGACCTTAATCTCTACAACCTGATTCTTTGCATTCCTCTGTGACTCCAACTATGACATTGTCATGCACGCGATTGGAGCGTTTTGGGTGAGTCGATGTTGCGGCGCAGCAAGGCGTTGGAGTAATTGAAAAAGGTGAGGTGATGGCTCCGGCTTATTGTTTTGATTCATGTCTTGATCCTCAGACAAAGTTAATGATTGTGAGGAGTACTCCAGCAAAGCCTTCTGGGAGTTTGAGGTGGCTCAGTATGAAGAGCTTTGGTGATTTTTTTTTTTTTTTTTTTTTTTTTTTGTACGCTTTAATGTTTAGCCATGATGTGTTGTTGATCCTCTAAGCATTTCATGAGAACTGCCATGACTGCAGTTGACCTGTAGCCATTAAGATTACAGATGGACAGCTTTGGAGGGATACCGAGATTATGGGAAATGATTTTGAGCGTGGCTTGTTTCACTGAGTTACTTATTGCTGCATCAGCCCCACTTAAATCACACGAAAAGTGTCAGGTGTTTAAAAAGAAAAAGTGTAAATCCCAACACCCACTTTAACAATTGTATGACAGCCCTGTAAGATTTTACTAATTTCTAAGCTGTGTTTTTTTTCCCCAAGGTTGTTGGGGTGGGGAATAAAACTGAACTGCTTGAAAACATTTTCAGAAGACAACTGCGTTTATGAAAAGGGTTGTTAATGACCTTATTATAACAGTTAATTCTGGAAACCCTGCTTGTTTGATGTTTTTAGAACTAAGTGCCATGTTTTATACTGTATAATTGTATCCTTTTATCAAGGCTTGAGCTTTGTGTGGGCATTAATGGAACCGCTTTACAGTGATTTAAAGGAATAGGAAGCTTCTCAGTACAGAGGGATGCTTAATCCTCAGGCGCAGCACCTCAGACTCGTAGAGTTCCTCAAGGATCCATTGTAGAGCCACAGTTACACAGTCCAGTCACATTAATGTGACCATCTGTCAAAAGCCAGAATAACCACCTTTCGCAGAGCGAACTGCTACGAGACGTGCAGGAAGAGAGTCACTTAGGTCCCTGAAGGTCTTCTCTGGGATGTTGAGCCATGCCGACTCTAATGCCGTGGCCAGCTGCGCTAGATTACGCGGTTGAGGATCCATGGCGCGAACAACTCGATCGAGATGGTCCCACAGATGCTCGATTGGGTTTAAGTCAGGTGAGTTTGCTGGCCAGGGGAGGACGGTAAACTCATCCTGGTGCTCTTCGAACCACGCACGTACACTGGCAGCTGTATGGCACCTCGCATTGTCCTGCTGGAAGATGCCATCATCCTGAGGAAAAACAATGCGCATGTAGGGGTGGACATGGTCCGCAAGGACAGATGCGTACTTGTATTGATCCATCGTGCCTTCCACAATAATCAGTGAACCCAGAGAATGCCAGGAAAACATTCCCCAGACCATAATGCTCCCGCCTCCAGCTTGGACCGTTCCTGCAATGGTTGCAGGGTGGTTCCTTTCAGAGGTTTCACGCCTTATACGCCAACGTCCATCTGTCCGATGGAGCATAAAACGCGATTCATCTGAAAACGCTACCTGTCGCCACTCAGTGGACGTCCAGCTGCTGTACTGGCGTGCAAATTCTAGCCTTCGTCGTCGATGAACACCAGTCAGCATAGGTGCACGAACCAGGCGTCTGCTTCGGAGGCCCAGACGCAGCAATGTTCGCTGAATAGTGGTTTGGGAGACACTTGTGGTAGCCCCTTGGTTCATTTTAGTGGTCAGTTGCTCAACGGTAGCCCGTCTATCTGCCCGAACGCATCTCCGCAACCGTCGTTCGCCTCTGTCATCTATGGCCCGTGGTGCACCACATTTGCCACGTCGTGGATTTTGGACAGTCCCATTTTGCCATGCACGGTACACTTTTACCACGGCGGCACGCGAACAGTTCACAAACTCAGCCGTTTCGGAAATGCTTCCACCCTTGGCCCGAAAGCCAATGATCATGCCCTTTTGGACGTCGGATAAATCGCTTCGTTTCTGCATTACGCCAACGATTGAAATGTTTTCCGAAGCCCACACACACCCTTTATATACGCTCAACTGCACTGTGCTGCCACCTGCCTTCTGTGATTGGTTATTTAACTCTGAAGTGGAAAGTACGTGGTGGTCACATTAATGTGACTGGACTGTGTATTTCCCTTATATGTTGCACCTATGGTTTGTCATTCAAATCTATCTATGCACTTCTAAAGAAAACCCCCCAAAATTACTCTTTGAAACTGTTTTTGGACTGTCTTGCTGATGCTTGGATGAACTCCAACTTCCATCTCAGCAAAGCTAAACCTTAGGCTATGGTATTTGGGAGAACAACTCTTTTCAGTCTCATGCTCGAGTCCTTTCTGTTTCACAATCAGTCTTCTGTCAGGAATCTGGACTTATTCTTTCACTGCATCTTGAAATTCATAAAGCAATTTTTTTCATCTACCACTCTTTAAAGTAAAGCCTTCTTTTCTTAAGTCTTTTTAAAGATTGATTCATACTTCTATTCAACTCTCCTAGATTATTGTAATTCCCTATGTCAGTTTAAGGCAGTCAAGCCTTAATCAGTTGCAGCTTTTACAAAATGCTTCTGCAAATATTTTAGCAGGAACTAGACAACATAAACTTATAACTGCAGTTCAGGATTCACTCCTCTGTCAGCCTGTTCTGCACAGGATTTGATTTAAAAGGAAAAATGTCCAACTGGTTTTTAAGGTTCTTAATGGTTTCACCCTGTTATATTTGGAGGATCTTCTATATTGAAGAAATAAGCTCTTTCTTCTGAAAGACTGTACATTCACAAGAACACAAGGATCAAACAACCAACTGCTCTGAGATCAAGTCAGAAAATTAAGGGGACCTTCTATGTCGGATCCTCTGAACAGATATAAGAACTGGCCATAATCTTTAGACGTTTCTTTAAAGTGCTTTTATATTCCCAAATCTACCGTTTGGCTTTCAAATTAAATACAGCGTTTTAAATATTTCTATCTCTTATTTTATTTTTCTCCTTTTGCGTATTCTGCTTTTTTCCCCTTTTCTTTTTCTGAACTATTCCAGTCAAATATTTCATTCTTCTTGCATTTCAGAACTTTAATGCATCTTCTCTTTTAAGTACAAAATAAATAAATAAAAGTTGACTTTGACATGGTGTAGTTAAGTAGTAGTGATGTAACACTTCCTCCCCAGCTGCTTTCATACCTTCTCCCAAGATGTCTCTCTGGCTGTCCTCTGTAGCTCTGCCACTTGACAGTATTATGGCGTCTGAGGAGTGGGACATTGTTTATTATCCAAGGTGTCTTATTAGGAGATATAGTTGAAATGCAGCCCCCCCCACCCCCCCACCCCCTCACCCCACCCCACCCCGCCAACTGGTATTTTCGGGACTTCTTGTACATATCACCAGAAACTCCAGGACCTGCTGTTCAAATGTCATCTAGTGTGACAAGTTGTAGTAAGTCATAGCTTGACATGTATTTATTTATTTTTTTCATGTCATAGAATATACTCATGGTATATTCAATGACAAAAAAAATGCAAATAAAGCTGCACAACAAAATCTACTGCTTTCATTTAAAATGAAGAAAAATATAATTTATAGTTTTGCCAACGTGTTAGTTATATGTATGTTAGTCATTATAAGTTGCCTGAGCAGTTATTCTGCTATCACCTGCATTACAGATATGCTGCTTATAGCTTACCAAGTGTGTTTATAAAAGAACCTTAGCTTATTTAGAGTAATAGGTATTTAATTTCCAATTATTAAATTTTTATTTCTTTTTTTAGTAACTGGGAATATCTCTAAACTGCACACCTAAAGAACAGTGTGCAGCAACAGGTGAGGGAGGGGGTCTGCACAGACAGATAAAAAGAGCAGATTCTCTTAACACTTTCTCTGATATCTCATAAAAAACAAACTTTAAGCATCAGTAATGATATTAATGACAGACAGTTTAGAAACCAAAGAATAACACTATTGAAGCTTTAAACTGAAATCTCATAAATTTTTTTATTAACTTTTTCTGCTTACTTTTGCTTTTCGAACAACTCTTTTCTCTAGTAAAGTAAAGGTGTGACTTCTGTGTAATTAAGTCAGCTTTGATAGAAGTGACCCCTCCTGCTGTGTTAATCCACCCCAAGCTTGGCATTTGTTGCCGAAAAGATGTGCAATTGCAGTTTGTGTAATATCCTGCAGCTCAATCCGACTGTTGCACGCGGTAAGAAAGCGGGCAGACCAGTGTGTTTTTGTAAAGTAGTTTAAGGGGAAATCAGAGAGGAAGCAGGTGAACAGGCAGAGTCAATCCTTTTCATTTCTTGTGTGCTGGGCTTTATGTGATCAGTTTGCTGTTCTTTCAAGCAGAGCAAACTATCATGTATTAATGTAAAGGTTTAACAAGACTCCAGTACTGAATTGTCTTGCAGCTACACTTCAGCATGGTTTTAATAACACTTAAGTATTAATAAAAATGTAAGAACGAAACTTCTTATGATATTGCTTATCCGTAAAGATGCACAGTATGACAAACTTGTACCTTCATATTACTTCTCCTACTGCTTGTGAAACACTCACTTTTGGTTCCCGTCTCTTCTGAAAGGTTCAGCAAACTGTAAATGGTCAATGATTTTTGCTTTTCTTTTGCTCTTCCTATTTTAAGAGGTTTTCTCTCTTGAGATTCATTAATCAAAATACTTTAAGGAAGACATAGTTGTGCAAACGAAGGCAAACCTCATACTGCCAAAAAACACTGTTTCAGGGCGGGTCTCCAGGGAAAGTCTAATTCCCTCTGGTGCAGGCTTTAAAATTTGTTGTCCTGGAGACCTTTGGATGCACAAAGTATAAAACATGTGAATACATCCCTAGAGATGCAGCAGTGATATATCAAAGTCTTTGAGTTCATAAACCATCTTCAAAAGTGAAGGCAGTTTATCCAGTGAGAAAGAGGAAGTCAAGGCAGATGTGGTTTCAAAGCAGTGCATTGGAAATCTAACAGTCCAGCACTGTGCAGAGGGATTAAAAAGTGCTCTGTGATGAAAACTGTAATTTCCTACAAAAGAAAGTGAACACTTATGACAAAATTTGAAAGACTGTATTTCTGTAACTTCTGCTCTGATTTTCAACTGGATTTTGTAAAATCGTTATTAGCCAATGTACTGTAATATTGACGTTTGCAGCAGCATTACAGCTTCAGAGGACTGCCTCAGAGACATCGCCTTAGCTTTTCAAGTTTTTTCAGAACAATTTTAACGAAACGTTCATTTGACTTGGGCTTGCGAAGCTGAGGGAATGTCTAAACCACGCAGGATGCCGTCTCGTAAACCCTGGAGTTTGTCAATCCTTGGCCTGTTTGATATTGGGTGGCTGTGCAGTGGTTGTCCAAGCCTCACTTTTCTCCACATAAACAGTCTCTGTTTTAACCATGAAGGTTTAACCACACACCATTAGTGGAGCTTTGAAAACGTTATTCTGGACAGCATCTGTCACATCGCTCGAATTCAGTGAATCCGACTGCAGTGAGTTCCCTCCAGCAATACGTCGTTTGGTTCTAAACCGAGACCAGGTTCTAAACCTGAGAAAGTGACAATGCTGGAGAACGATCGCTTTCGTTCAAAATAAAATATCAAACTGTCTGCCTTACGCCAAACATTCATATAAACTCTGTGAAACCAGTCTGTGTCCTACACTTTTCTTCTCGGTTCCCTTTGTCCCTTTTTTTCTGTCATGGAGGAGGGCTTTTAAAATTCTGTATTTGCATAAATAATGGTGAAAAGCTTGGCTATATAATTTCTACATTCGGTATTTCTACGTTTTTATAGCCTCAAGTATATTTACCCTTCGTAAGGTAAATGCAAGTATAAGTAAAGACCAAGAAAGATCATTGTGGCGGGATTTTATTTTTTCTGTCCATTATTTTCTCTGTGAATAAGAAAGATTGTTTTTCACCAGATTAACCCTCGTTGAGTGTAAATCAATTAGGATCGACTGGTGACATAACCTAAAGCATAGCTGCTGTTGCTAAGCATTGCCGCAGTCGGTTCCTCGTGATTAAGGGTTGTCCTATTGTTTAGTGTCTAGTGTAATTCAGCTGTTTTATTATGATCCTCCACAGACGTTTCTGCCATGGCGTTGTCGACGGCGCATCGCTTCGAAAAAGTTCTTTCACATGCACTCTTTTATTTCTAACAAAAGAAAATCAACCCCCCACCCCGTCAGTGGTGCTGCGCTCTCGGTTGAGTGCCTCTTTAAATAAACAGCCTTGTTAATAATCAGTTATCTTCTGTCAAACAAACAACTCACACCAGGCCACAGGCGGAGCTGTTCTCACATCCTCGCCAATGTTCTCCGCTCTCACCTAGCAACTGTCTTTCCCTCTCTTTTTGTCTTAATTAGTGGATCAAAGATGCCACCCACTAATGACCCACATCTTGGTTCTGCTGACTCTGAGAAGCTATAATTAGCGATACAAGCATGTTGCACACAAAGGTCCTTGTGAGGCAACCTCTACGTGCCTGTTAGTTGCCTAATGAAGGCATTGGGACAATCTTTTTTCTCTCCTTTTTTATTTTTTTTCCACACAAAAGATACTCTGCAGTTTACTTTCCCAACTGGAGTCTAATTTCTTTTGTGTATATGTCTCATAATTTTCTCTGTGTGAAGTGTTTGTAATCTCGCATTCTTCTTTGTAACGACCGCATCCTATAAGCTGCGCCTCTCGGTCTCTTCCATTTCTCACGCACTGCATTTCTTAGACGTTTGTCCATCTGTTCAGTGTCTCGGTCTCATGCTGCAATGGGAATAGCACAGTCATTAATATCCATGTTCTGAGAGCATCAAACGTAAAACAATTTCACTGTAGTACAGGAACATTTCAGCAAACACAATCGAATTGATTTTATTTTAACAGAAAAAGAAATAGTCCCACTGTTGCTAAAATATTGCACCATATTAGAGTATGAATATCATCCATGGCAAAATGTGTATACGTGTATACACATTTTATACACATATACACATCAGGCTAGAGATGAGGTACACCTTGGACCGGTACATCACAGGGCAACAGAGTCGCATAGAACAATCAACCACTCACACACACTCGTACCCAAGACAGATTAGAGTAACCTATTGAACTAACAGTGTGATGGTTCTGTGGAAGGAAACTGGAGTATACAGTGAGAAAGAGTGCTTATCAGATAGCATCATCTCTACTCTAGTTTGACGGCTGTATTAGTATTTTCCGACCAAATTTCAGATATTTGCTGGGTGCTTGTTAAAATTAATCGGCCATCAGATTATCTCTGTTTTGGGGTTTCCTATCGTTTTCTGTTTAAACACTCATCAACCTCTGTATTGAACTCCCTTCTCTCTTCCGAACTGTATTGACGCACTAGGAGTTGGATCCAACAAGTTGCCGGAAACTTTTCTGAGCCGTTTTGTGCAGAGATGCTATCCTGCATTACTTTCATGTAACGATCTGGCTAATTGCCCTGCTGTTTCCTTTCTATTATCTTACACCCGTATGCCCATCCTCCTGTGACCTTTGACATTTACAAAGCATTGCTGGTCCTCACAACTACTCCCCGCTGGGTAGGTTCTGTTTTCTGGGGCATTCTGCCTACACCTGAGATGGTTTTGCATGAATGCAACCAGCAAGTAGTTTCCATCACGCCATGTTGCCCAAAGGCCTCGACTCGCTGGGTTGATTGTAATGATAGGAATCAGTTCAACAGATGTATAAATTGGTCAGTGAGAGTGAATGTAATAAAATCCAACATTTGGAAGACTAAAGTCGACACCAGTAGAAAAACTAAAATCTTTGTAATGATTTCTTGGCAGTCCCACCTTATGACTCACTTCAACATCTTTTGGTGGGCCACTTCCTTTGGGGTTTGTCATAACTTTATTCAAATTAGCTTTCAGTTGCAACTATTGATTTGTCTTTGTCTACAAGGAGGTTGCTTTTATTAAAAATGCAACATAGGAAGCATTTAGTATCTCAAAATGTAATTACATATTTTTGTGCCCTAGAGGTTATTAGCCCAAGTTGTGTTTTACACAAATAGCAAAAAACAGCAAAAGTAAACCCTGGATTTTAATGTTTCCTATAAGTATAAATCATTTTAGCAGCAGAGAAAATGCTACTGCATTCCTTTGTAATGCACTTAATGAATACAAGTTGAACAATGTTATCCTGTGCTATTCAGCTTGTAGAATATGCTAGTAAAATGTTGCTAGCATATTTTACTAGAATATAGTAGCTAGTATGCTAGCATATAGTGGCTGGCATACCATATGCTAGCTATTTAAATAAGTAGAAACAAAACGTCTAATAAAAAAAAAAAACGCCCGAAAAGATATACATATGTACAATTATCTGAAAATAAACAAAATATTAATTTTGCTTTAAAATTTGATAGGTCACCTGTGTATGATATTGTGTAGAGCTCTACTGCAGGTTTATTAAAGCCATGACGATTTTATTCACATTCATATTAAATTGACGGCTTTAAAATGTGCAGCACCGAGAACAAAATGAACTTAAATGAAGATATTAACAGCCATTAAGCAGGATGAACAAAGAGCTCGTTAAGTGTAACTTATTAAATTAATGCCTTCTAAGAACATTTGCATCATTTTCACTACTAAATCAAATGTTGTCGAGGAGAAAAAATATTGAAGATCAAATGGTAGAAATGGAATATGTTCAACATCCATGTGTTCAAAATTTACAAAAGAACATTTGGAACCGTTGCTCTGAACTTGCTCTGCATCACATGCTGGGGCTCTGTGTGAAACCTAAAAATAACCAAAGCCATATCTAGATTTGAGAGTAAAGTGGGTTTCGCATGACAGTTTTTTTTTCTTTAATACTCTTTCTCTCCCGTCTGTTGACGCTCATCTCTGCTGTCGGTGGAGTTACAGGAAGCTCTCTGTGACTGGCTGATGAGCTGCTTCCTGTTTTGAAGCACACTAGCGGTTTTGAAGGCTTGTCTTGCCATGTGTGAGAAAACACAGAGCGTCTGTGATGCAGACGTCTCGTACAAAGAACGGGCAGGAATGAAACCTGAGTTATGTCCGTGAATGGAGAATGATCTTGGGGAAGGGGGGGTTGGGGGGGGGGGTTGTTATTGTTATAACTTCTGCTATCGTGTTGAAGTGGAAAAATAAAAATGATTTCACTCTGTTCAAACTGTTTGGCCGCTTGCTGGCAAATGGTTGACCTTTAATCTCATCTATTGAGGCTAATTTATTTCGTGCGTTTGAGCTTTCTCACTTGCAGGCTGTCTTTTTTTTTTTTTTTTTTTTTTTTAAAGTTGTAGGTCAACTGGGGTTACTATTAAGAGCTGTGTCTGATAATTGAATCCTGACTGCCAAGTGCAGCAGACAAGGATGGGGTCAGCAGGGCATGCACCCTGCGTAAAAAATACTGTATTATACAATAATACACACAGTTAACAAAAAGTTTAGAAAAGGATAGTTCAGTTATTCTTAATCTGAAAAACAAAGTTTAGAATAGGCACTCACTAATTTTGTATTTAAGTGCTTATTGCACAGGATATTCAATACTTTAACTCTGCTCTTTATAATACAGCCTGCTCATTTTACCTGGTTAATTAATTAATTTAGTTTTGCAAAAGAATTTGAATCAGACATGTTGCTCACAACTTGCCAGCTCTAGAGTGAAAGCAGTGTTACCTTAATGTGGCATACAGGCGGCGCTTTGTTGGATCGTTAAGCTGAGCTAGATAACATTTTATCACACCTAAATCACATTGGTTACATCTGATTAGTTCGACCACATTCATGCATGTAAATTGTATCTGTTTTAAGTCCATGTTATGTTACACATTTTGTATTCTCACAAAAAATCCTAAAGCTGAGTGAATTTAAATGATCTAATTGTCTGACATCCATCAAACTCCAAAATTTTTACTACATGTAATATTTCCAAGCTTCCAAATTTGACTTTACATTAAGCAAGGCAAAGGTGTAGAAGCTTTCTTTTAGCCAGCTGGCAACATATGGGGGTGGGGCTGAAATGGATCCCCCCTATAGTCCGTACATTTGTATTTTGAAACGTGTAATTGATTCAACTTGAAGCAGAACGGCATGATGGAACATTATTGCGGTTTGGAAACGGCGTCTTCTTGCAGCGTTGATGCACACTGATACCCAAAGCCGACTCGCATCTTGGCAGCTTGTTTAGAAATTGTATCCTTTACCTCTGCAGGATTTTCATCCTATTACTTATTAATGCAGGACAGTGTGTAACCCACCTGTCAGACGGTTGGATTCCGCCGGAGATGGAATTACTTGTACTGCATTTCTGCTGGGTAATAAATGCTTAGTAATGGAGCCACAGAGGTGGCGTTCTTCAAAACACACGCGAAGAGGAGTCGTGGATTAAAACTGACCTTAATCTCCCTCTTGCCAGCAATGCAGAACTGAATAAAAAAAAAAAAAGTGAATGGTGGTGGAGCCGTAAAAACTATGTAGGAGTTTGTGATTTTAATTCGAATGGGAGTTTTCCCTCTGATTATTATGTTATTTAAAATTAAGTGGGGCTAACTTGCAGAGCATCACCCCGATTAGCTTTTCTCCCTTCCCTTTAAATTACTCTTGTACTTTTTTCCCCCCTACTTCAGAGCAGAAATTAGAAGTGCTGCTGAGGCACTCCGGCAGGATTTTTAACAAGCTGAAAACCCATTGGCTCGTTTACGGGCCGTGGCTTCACATTGCTAATGTGTTCATGCGAGGCTTGTTTTGGGTTCGGAGAGTTGGAAAGTGACAGAATCCCTCCTCCTCTCCATCGCGCCTCAATTAAATTGGCGGGTGGAGGAGGGAGAGGGGATCCTCAGCTCCAGCCTGTCTCTCTCATCACACCCTAAAGGACCAGGCAGGTATATATTTAGAGTGCAGTCGTCACACGGAACCCTCTAAATGTTGGGAGCGCTTCTGCTTTGCAAAGGTTCAATTAACTGTGTGAGAATCGGTGATGCTGCCGGGCTGCTGTTCCCTCAGTTTTTTTTAGTTTTTTTTTTTTGGGAGGAAGAATCTCGTCCTTCTCATCTTAATTCACGTTCTTCAGATGAAACATGGCTCTGACCCGCCCCTCTCCTCTTTTTATCTGTTGTCTCTTGTAGCCTTTCATATCCCCTCGTGTTTCTTTCATATTAACATCTCTCTCATGTCTTCTTTTTTTTACATGAAAGGCACAAGTGCTCTTGAGGTGAATATGAAGCCTTATTTGAATGAAACCAGAGTTATGATGATGATGGGGGTGCCGTTGAGTGTCCACAGATGTTCACCCTAAACAGGAGAACACATTCAGCTGATTTATGTTGGCCTCATTCGCCTCCTCAAAAAGTAGAACGATGCATCAGATTATCAACAGGCGACTTGTCGAGTAACCCAAAAGTTTAGATTAAAAAAGTCACTGTTTTTTTATTCAGTGACTTTTTATGCAAGCATCTGCATAACGCTTGCAATGTTTTGCACCCCTGTGAATCCATAGAAAGCAAAATGTAGCAAAGAATTCACTTGATTGCAAAAAATCTTTAACATTTTTTTTGGCAGATTTGATTCTGTGCGATCGCCTCTGTTACCAGAGTTCTCGTCAGGAAGACTGGGCCAAAATTTCACCAAATTAATTATGGGAAGGTAAAGGGAGGTATCTAAAAATGTTATTGCTTAAAAGGACCATTCTAGCAAATTTGTCTGCTTTTGAATTGAGGTTAAAAATATATATTTTCGATAAATGACTTGCTGGCATCTAGCAAAGGAAAGGTTTCCCAGTCCTAACTAACCTGAGAAAAACAATAGTTTTTAGTGCATATACTGTAAACATGTCACCTAATTTCAGGTGTTCCACTTAGGGAAAAACAAAACTTTTAAGGGAACGTGTAGGAGCGCTAAAAATGATACAAATCAGAATGTAACTGATTCTAGTTCCTTTTTATTTAAATTTTGGTCTTTCGAAAAGCCTTAGTGAACCACATTTTTGCAGTGAAAGAGCGGTTCCGTGTTTGCTACACCCCGTCCTACCTGCTTGACTGCGTGGGTGTTTTCAATGTCTCCCGATGTAATTGCATTGCCCTGCTTATCCAGTCTCAAACTAACTCTACTTAGCACTTTGATTTGATTACTTCTGGACAAATGCAGCCGCAATTAAATCATTTTTGCCCACATACTACATGTTCTTATCCGTTAGCGCGGGGCTCTTTGTGTGGGCGATGTCTAATAAGTCGATAAATCAAAAGGACGAGCTGTGATGGCGAGCTCGGATAAACGGATTGAGCGTCGTCGTGGATGGGGCAGAATTAGAATGCTGCGGCCTGCTGCCTCCCGTCTAGTCAGGTATGATTAATGGAGTAGTTTTGAAGGGCAAGGGCAAACAAAGGCTTTTAGCATGGCATTAGGAAAAAAAAACAATAACAGACCGGCATGAGGAAGCCAAATAATCTGTATGCTTATATAAGCTCGTGGATTTAAATCCCTTGAACTCCATTGCATTGTTTGAAAATGTCATAAATAGGCTGGGAATAGTCTTTAAAGGGATGACTGATTGTCTTGATGTCTCTGTTTAGGCAAAGTTTTCTTAAACTTATTGCCCTATCGCCTCCTCTGCTTGTTCCATCCTTTCATCCCTCCCTCCCTCCTTCCTGTTCAGGATGGCTCACGTGCCGGTCGGGAGAAAAAGAAGACGGTGTCCTTCAGCAGCAGTCTGGCAGAGAAGAAGATCAGCAGCGCGGCCGGGTGCATCCACTCCATGGTGCGTCTGCAACTGTGTGACCTTCCGAAACAAAAAAAAAAACAAGAGTAACACGACTGTACATGAAATATTTAATGTTCCACACAGCCCTCAAGGGGTTTCCGTTTTGTCAAACACCCAACAGAGGTTGTCAACAGAGTTTGGGAGCTCATATGAGTGACGGTCGCTTTCATGTCCCGTCTTCCAGGTCGAAGGCAGCGAGCTGAAAAAAATCCGCCCCAACTCTCGTGTATATCAACGTTATTACCTTCTGGACGCAGGCCTGCAGGCTCTGTTCTGGGAGCCGTCCAAGAAGGAGTCGGACAAAGCGCGGATCTTTCTCGACTCGATACGCGAGGTGAGTTTGTTTTGCTCAAAGTGTAGCAGCAGATCATCGAACCATCAGAGCAGCCCTCACGGGCCTTTCCTTTATAGGTGACCTCTAAGTGTTTTTTAAGCTTTGGATATATTTACAGCCTTTTTGAGGGCAGCAGTTATTTTGGTTTATATGGTGTCTGACGTGAGGTTTTATGAATCACAAATTCTAGGTCCGGACAGGTCGTAACACGGAAACCTTCCGCACCAGTGGAGTTTATGAGCAGATTTCGGAGGACTGTGCATTTTCCATTATCTATGGAGATATGTACGAGAGCTTGGACCTGGTGGCCAACTCTGCTGAAGTGGCTAACATTTGGGTGACTGGATTAAGGTAAGGCAAGATGTACAACTGAAAGCAGATTTGGCACTTAAACTGTACAAAACTCTCATCGATAAACTTACTATGTAAGCATCAAAGTCTGTGAGACATAGAATGGACTGAGACAAAAGTCATTTCAGAACCTTCAATGTATCAAATAGTCTTTATTATGGAATTCCAGAGGGAAAGTTTGGCACAAAACCACCGCTGAGCATGCCTGGAAAAATGCCACAGCCACAACAAAATATGGCGGTGAATGAATCATGCTCTGGGATTATTTTCACATCTACAGTGGATGAACAGTCTCTGAAAGTTATGACTCATCGAGTAAAATATATCAGAAATGAGTAAAAAAAAAAATCAGTCTCATTAGAGAACTGACGTAAGATATGTCCATACTGCTGCATGTTCTAGGGTCAAATCAGGAGTTTTGGTGGGTTACTCTACTGGCATATTCGTCTGAATTTTGCCTGTTTTAAAAGCCACTGCCACTGATCAAGATTGGCATTCAAGCAAATTCTCAGCCACGTGTCTCTTGGAATCTCGGAGGAGGGGGGATCGTTTTTCCTGAAAATAATGTAATGTGTTAGATAATCAACATTCTTCCATCTTTTATCTGCTTCTAGGTATCTCATGCAGTACGGCAGACACGCCCTCGACATACTGGCCAACAGTCAGGACAGCCTTCGCCTTCGCTGGCTGGAGCAGTTGTTTTCCTCCGCCGCCGATCAAAATAAACAGGAAGTCATCGAGGAGGGAATTCCCTTACAGTCAGCTGTTAAGTTGGTACAAAGCGTGAATCCTGGAGTGAGCAGCGGTAAAGTGGAGCACAGGTTTAAGGAGATTCAGAGACTCCGGGAGAAGATGGGCGCGCTTACATCATTCAATGAACCGGCCTCTAAAGACCACGCCGAAAACGAAAAGCCGTCGGCGAGAAAGGAGGAAGTGACCAAGCAGGAGTTCATTGAGGTCTTCCATGACTTTTGCACCCGTCCAGAGATCTACTTTCTGCTCGTGCAGTTCTCCAGCAACAAAGAGTACCTGGACGCAAAGGACCTGATGAGGTTCATTGAAGCTGAGCAGGGCGTGGCACAAGTGGGTAACATGAAACGATGCATAAATTCAGAAAACAAGTCAAATGTACAAATGTTTCTTTTACTTGGACTAAGACTTTTATTCCTCCTTGTAGTCTGTAGTTTTTCTGTTTATTTCTCTGTCTTAATTTTTTTTCTCCATCCAGGCAAGTGAGGAAATGAGTCTTCAACTCATCCAGGCCCACGAGCCGTCAGAAGAGGGTCGGCAGCAAGGACACCTGTCACTGGATGGCTTCACCAGCTACCTCACTTCGTCAGAGTGCCACCTGTTTGACCGGGAGCATGACACCGTTTGTCAAGACATGTCCCAGCCTTTGTCTCACTACTACATCAACTCCTCCCACAACACCTACCTCATTGAGGACCAGTTTCGAGGTCCCGCCGATAAATCCGGTTACATCCGCGCCCTGAAGATGGGCTGCCGCTGCGTGGAGGTGGACATTTGGGACGGCCCCGACGGGGAGCCGGTGGTGTGCACGGGTCACAGCCTTTCCCGTCCACTGGCTCTGCATTCTGTGTTGGAGGCAATTGCAAAGTTTGCGTTTGTGGCGTCGGAGTACCCGTTAATTCTCTGCATTGAAAATCACTGTTCGCTGGAACAGCAAAAGGTTTTGCTGCAGCATCTCACAAGGATATTGGGGGAGAAACTGTATAGAGATCTACCAGCTGAAGGGGCTTTGTACCTACCGTCTCCAGAGGAACTAAGACATCGAATCCTGGTGAAGGGTAAAAAACTCGGGCCAAATTCAGATGGGGAGGTGAGCGAGGAAGATGAAGGAGCAGAAATGAGCCAAAGGATAAAAGCGGCAAATGCTGGCGGAACCGAGAAGGACATCGTGCAGAAAAGTGTCTCTCTCACATCTGTCCCTCAGTCTAACATGCCTCATCCTTCCCCCAAACGTTTCCAGCTGTTGAGGGAACTGTCTGACTTGGTAACTCTATGTCATTCAGTTGGCTTTAAAGACTTTAAAACTTCCTCTAAAGCTCAAAAGCCCTGGGAGCTGTGCTCTTTCCACGAGTCCTTGGCTTTGCGTCTCGCTGGCGACAGCCCTGGGGACTTTGTCAACCACAACAAGCATTTCTTGTCTCGAGTGTACCCCAATCCCATGCGCATCGACTCAAGCAATATGAATCCCCAGGACCTATGGAAGTGCGGCTGTCAGATTGTGTCAATGAATTTTCAGACGGCAGGACTGATGATGGACCTGAACACGGCCTGGTTCCGGCAGAACGGGAGCTGCGGTTACGTGCTGCGTCCGGCCATCATGCGGCAGGAAGTGTCTTATTTCAGTGCTGACACCAAAGACACTGTCCCGGGCGTGTCTCCACAGCTGCTGCATGTAAAGGTAGAGCATAAATCATTAAAGCGTTAAATAATCAATTAGTATTATGTGCTAGAAGTGATTGAGATGCTATCGTCCAGTTTCAAAATGTTGGCAAATTTGTTGATCAAACTATAGTAAAAGTAACAAATATTAGGGAACTTGAATAAGAGCTAGAGTGTGTATGAACTTTACAGACTGTATCAATTTCAGTTGCATTATTATAACATTATAT
Source organism: Poecilia picta (assembly GCA_033032245.1). Taxonomy (NCBI): domain Eukaryota; kingdom Metazoa; phylum Chordata; class Actinopteri; order Cyprinodontiformes; family Poeciliidae; genus Poecilia; species Poecilia picta. The sequence goes on along the minus strand of CM065363.1, from coordinate 18,987,157 downwards.
GTTTGTAATGGATAACAGTGTAAACTTTTGAAAATTACAGGGGAATTTCCTGAAACTTGCAGATTACTTTTCAGAAATGCTTATGGAACCTTACTGGGTACTTTTCTGTAATTTAAGAAGTAGTTTTTCATGAGTTATTTGTACGCTTGGACACCTGTCTTTTTAAAGTAACCTCAAAGTTCAGGTGTTTTTGAAAACACAAGGCACTTTTTCCTCTAAACTAACAAGTTACAGGAAAGTAACGTGCACATTCTTGATGGTACCATGTTACGAGGTACCTAATAAAACAACTATAGTGAACGGCAAGTTATAGAAACTAGTCCCAAAATTCTGGAAAGTACCGCAGAGAATTTGAGTCGCTTGATGAGGCAACTTAATTTCCCAAAATATCCTTTCAAGTTCAAGGAGCTTACTTTGTAAGTCACTTCATATTACAGCTTGATGTCTAGAAATGACCTGCAATTTCCAAAACGCTTATCTAATTAAAAGTAAACCTAAAATTTCAGATGGTAATAATTTAAGGAGAAATTACCAAGTTAAAAGTCAGTTCTCCACTTTGCCAACCCCGCCAAAAATTACTAGTCAGTTCCAGAACTGTAATTGTAATCTTCAAGTTCTAGAAAGTCCCATGTTACAACTTGCCTCACGATAGTACCTGGTTGTAGGTAAAGAATGGGCTGTGTATGTGTTGTATCATGTGGGCACTAAAAACGATGTTTATTTTTCTGCCAGGTTATCAGTGGCCAGAATCTGCCCAAGCCAAAAGGTTCTGGGGCCAAAGGGGACGTTGTTGACCCATATGTGTACGTGGAGATCCATGGCATCCCAGCCGACTGCAGCGAGCGCCGCACCAGGACGGTGAGGCAGAATGGGGACAACCCCATTTTTGACGAGAGCTTCGAGTTCCAGATCAACTTGCCGGAGCTTGCCATGGTTCGTTTTGTGGTGTTGGACGATGACTTCATTGGGGATGAATTCATAGGTCAGTGTGTTGGGTCTATTATTGGAAAAGGAAATCTCTTAATTGTTCATATCCGTAAGGCAAACAAAGAGGGGTTTTGTGAGAGATTTGATCTCTTGACTTCAAGTACAAAAAGGTTTTATAGTGCGCATAAAACAGGATGTGATGCAACCAGATGTGGAAATACCTGTTTCCTGTGGGAGTAGTACTGTGGGAAATGTTGTTGTTGTTGTTGTTGTTGAGTAGACATCACAACCACAATACGTCCAAGATGTTAAGTGAACAGAAAGAAATATTCAGGTTAGCAATGATCAATATTTGCTTTGTGACACTGCAGTTAAAGTAGTTCTCAACCACTGCAGGCCAGTATACTATACCACTGGAGTGCCTCCAACCTGGCTACCGACACGTGCCCCTCCAGTCCCTCACTGGGGAGGACCTTCCACACGCCAAGTTGTTTGTACATGTGGCCCTCACAAACCGGAGAGGAGGTGGAAAACCTTACAAAAGAGGCCTCTCGGTACGAAAGACTCGAAAAGGGAGGGAGTACACAGCTCTGCGGGACTTGGGAGTTCGGACTGTCGACGAGGTTTTCAAGATGGCCGCCCCTCTTCTGAGAGAAGCAGCAGACTTGAGGGGTAACATGCAGGTGAGGAAACAATTCATAGAATATGTGCTTCACTGTAAGGCTTAGATAAAACATCTCAACAAATGTACAGACTGCTTGCTATCCGTAGAGCGGTATTTCTGACACAATGGTGTTAGAGATATGTTTCAGATTAACAGGAAAAACAAAAAAGAGGACAAAGGTCGACTGATACCAGAGGAGTCCTAAAGACTGGTGTGACTGGATTCCAAAAAGGTTTTATTTAGGAAATCTTCAATATCAACCTTCATCTCGCATCTTTCAGATTTGTGGAACGCAACAAGCAGTGGAAGCTTTTCAGAAAAATCTATGTGCAGAAAGCCGTGTAGATAACGTGAACTATCTGACCCTTTTTACTTGTACTCAACAAAGCATGTTAATATCATTTTAAGACTTGGCCATAAATTAATTTAAAAATAATAAGAAAGTGGAACAAACTACAGGAAGAGGCTTTATCAGCCATGAAATGTGGCAAACATTAACCGATGTGTTACAGACCTCCATCGGTCAGAGCCGACGAAGGTCAAAGTGGCCAGTTGTTAGTTCTGCGCTATTTAAAGTGAAGCCACCTTTTTTCCACTGAGTACCAGTCGGTTTCTGTAATCTTGCCTTTAGCTTCATCTTTACTCCACCATTAATTACTTCAATACACTCATAAACACATACAGTTCAGTTTGGTAATTATTCAGCAGAATCAATATTCACTCCAGTGTGAAATATTCAATATTCCTTTTTAAAATGTACTTCATGAGTCAGTCAGTCAGTCGGTTTGGTCTGTAAGTGCCTGTATTAATTATGCCAATTAAACTGTCACTAATGCGAGATCGCCGGCGTTCACGCCATTCAGTTTCTTTCGAACCTTCGCGACACTGCTGCGGCAGGAGAATAAGTGATTTCTGAAAGGAAAGCTAAACTGCTTTGTGGAGAAAATAAATCAAGTAAGTCAGTAATGGGAAGGAGGGGGGAAAAAAATCTCACAATTATCCCGGGTTTATTTGTTTTGATACTTTCTACAAATTATGTTGAGTTTCTGTCAGCCCACAAAAATACAACTGAAACCAGATGTTTACGTGTGAAATGTATCACATACTTGTGATGTTTATATCAGGCTAAAAGTTTTGTCTTCTTTTTTTTTTTTTTTTTTTTTTTTTAGATCACATAAAATACAAAACTATTTCTATGTGCTAAATACTTAAATAATAAGAGTTTTTTTGTTGTTTTTTTTTTTTTCTCAGAACTCCGTTGCAGTATTCAGGGAGCTGTGTGGGGTGTCGGCCGTGGCCAACCTCATGCAGTGTGTGCTGGCCCTGGGTTCCAGAGTGTCGGGCCCAGAGGGGACCCTGTTACTGCTGTTCGACCTGAGAGACGACTACCCCACGCTGGAGCCCCAGGGGCCCCTGCCGGACGTCCTGCGCCGAGTCGTCTCTACGTACGATACGGTGAGGAAGGAATGAAACTTGGAAAATGTGCTTTCAGAAACGAAAGAGGGAAAAACAAATAATGAGAAATGGTCATGCGAGTGGCGTCCCTCCCCTCTGACTCTTTGACCCGACAATCAAACGCTTCCTTTTTGAGGCAGCTAGCTTCGAAGTACAAAGTGAGCTTTCATTGTCGCGTTGCAGACAACACCCACCCCCTCTGTTTGTCTTCAGCTTGCCGGCAACATCCTCATGTTGGCCCGAAGCCTCCGTGTGTTTCCACCCAAATAAACCACCGACTTCCACTGAGCCACGGAGGGGAAAGTCGTTCACCAGATTTGATTTATGAAATAGTTTCTAAATATACGCGCCCGGGCGTCAGATGATGAGGAGTTGATTTGCAGGAAAACCCCCCCAAAAAACAAAGACTGAAAGAAACAAAGAAAATAAAGGCGTATCCGTTAATTACCGTCTCGCAGTCGGGCAGTGGCGGACGCATAAATCTTTGTATTCAAAAAGGTTTAAAGCTGCTTTTATTTACCCTTGCTTATGTTTGGTGTCGGTTTGTCTTTTAATGTCTTTCTTCGCTCTATATTCTTCCTCCCTAGTTTGTTTTGGCTGAACTTGCTCCAGTTGCTCCTTAATAAGTGGGTTTCATGCAGCTTTAATGAGGAAACTAGCCTCTTTTTTTCTTTTTATTTGTTTGAAAATATAGTTTTCTTCACCCTTACTGGGTAACTCTGACACAGAAAAATCTAGAAGAATGCTAACTTTATTGTAAATGGAGATGGTTTGGGAGGTGGGAAACCATGGTGAGAATTTGTTGGTTTTGTTTTCTTACAAAATAAATATTTTTGCAACTATTGGAACCCCCATTTCACGTGGAGGGATCAGAGAGTAATTGCTAATGCAAGCTGAATTTCACTCTCATCTGGTAGTGCAAGATTCTCACAAAGTCCCTGTAGCAGAACCTGCCACGATAAGCAACAAAACAGTTGCGTAACAAATTAAAAATGACCTCGATTGTATTAATTTTTATTTTTTGAAGAGCAATTTTGTTTACAGAGACTTTATAATACATTTTCTTAGTGGTTTCGGTGGTGTGTGTGGTTTTTATATGAGTTTTATTTATTGCTTTTGGTTGTTTGTTTTGGACATTTGAAGTGCCTTCCAGTTCCAGTGTAAGTGTTCTGTACTAAATTAGTTTATTAATCTTTGAGAGGACGAAGTTGCATTATTATACCATTATCAATAGATTCCTTGAAGGTTATATCATTATTTATGGCATTAATTTCTGAGAATTTATCATCCAACAAGATAAACCATGACAGGCCTACCTGTAGCTTTTAGCAAGCTGCCGATATTTACGTTTACAGTGGTAGGACAGAATGGGTTTTTTTCCTGCCGTTTCCCAAACAACTACTGTAGTTGGTATGCAAAGGGCATCTGAGGGTTCTTATGGAGGTTGAGTGACCCCAAGAGGCCACTTTCTGTCAAGACTGCCTGTAAATGTATTTTTTTTAATATTTATTTTACTTTAATTATTTTTTGAGAAATATCTTGGGTATGAAGATGCACAGCTGATGTGCTACAGGTTCTCAGATGAGAAAAAGTTGCGAAGTTGAAATGCTCTTGATTATGGTTTCGGTGCACAATCTGGGACACTTTAAGTCGCCACACAGCTGTTTATCACCGCTGTGCATCTAGGCTGTGGGACCACAGGCCCGTGCACCGCGGGTCTCAGCTAGCACATGCAAGTGGGTTAGTCCGTGTCTCCAGCCGCTTCCGTTCCAGCCAAACGGAGTGGAGCTGCAAAAGCTCACCCCGCCGCTGAATACCATTAGCATAGATTTGAATGCGATTTGGCTAAATGGATTCTTCGCCTGAGTCCACGGCACACAGAAAGGAAGAGTCAGGAAATGAGAATCCGATTATGCACTTCTGGTGGAATTTGATCTGGTTTTTAGCGATACTCGGTAGTAAATCCCTTATTTTCTTGAAAAGAGTGGGTTTTTTTGCCGCCCCCCCCCCACCCCCCTCGCTCAGGGTCGAGTCCCAGGCGGCTTTCTGAGAGGAAGTGTCTCATTATTCAGTCTCTGCATGTCATCCATATGTAGCTTTTGTATGTGCATAAAGTCGTACTTTGAGACTGAAATCTTGTTTTTTCTACTTCTTTTCCAACCAATCAATGAGAAGCAGTAATTCCGTGTATTACAGAACAGATTGACATGTCTTCCATTTAAATTATTCTTTCTTTTTTCTTTTTCATTGTAGATCCACCAGCTAGCTCTGTTATGTGACACCCAATAAAAATTTTGCAAATGTACCTGACAGTAGGATTTATCAGTTAAATACCGATGCGATTTATGGGCCCCTGTTGCTAACATAGTTTCCTGTTTTCCGACCCCCAGATGGTCAACGCAAGCAAAGCTGTGATGGAGTTTGCAGATGCAATCTATGAAAAAATCCTGCATATACAGACAATGGGTGAGTAGGTGTTTTATGATGGACATAACTCCAGGGGAAACTCATATAACCGGCTCGTGCTTGTGAGAGCTCCCACGCACGATGCTTTGTACTTCATCTGCTTCTTTTCATTTTTCTTAAGTTTATTTTATTCTCTTCTGATCAAAGCTACTTTGCCATCATGCTTCCCTACTTTGATTTTTTTTCTTTTTTTTAAGGTTCTGACTTATTTTTGTGCGGATCTCCAACCTTTTTCTGTATTTTAATTACTTTATAAATGTCTTTATTTTTTACCTCATTTATCCTGCTTTTTGATTTCTAGTCTCCATATAATATATATATATTTTTTTTTTTTCGTTTTTAAAAGATATTTTGAGGCATTTGCAACCTTTTTTTTTTACAGTAACTGGGCACTGGAAGGGGAGAGATGGGAAAGTCGTGCAGCAAATGTTCTTAAACAAAGACAAACAATTTTATTTTTCAAGATAAGAATCTGGGATGTGTGTTTATGACTCTTCCTAGACTCTTGTATCCCTAAATAAACCTTTATAGATTACCTAATTAGTAAATTGAGTTCACCTGTTTGTAATTTAATCTCAGATGACTCAGGCTTGGGTCCAAATGTAAGATTTTGGTAAAACTTGGATGTTTGTCCGTTTGGGTTATTTTGCTAAGAACAATTGGTTAGACAGTCGGCCAAACACTGACCCCAAATGATTCGGTGTTATAATTTGCAATGAGAGGTGGCTCTGTGCATTAACTGAGTAAGGCTTAATCTGAAGGCATTTCACACACTTTTCAGATTTTTATTTGAGAAATAAATAAAAATTTCTCAAATAAATTGAGAAAATTTTAAATCTCAATCTCAAATAATATTTTATTTGAGAAAAGCCTTAAATAAAATATAAAACCCCTCTAAACTCATGATTCTGCACTGTCACAATGATGACTTGTTACATAAAACCCCAATGAAACGTCATAAAAAAACGGAAAAGGGGTATGAATGATTTTTGCAAGTTACTACAAGGTCACAACTTTTGCACTGGTGTGGTTTATATGCATGTTTTTTGAAAGCAGCAGGTTTAAACTAGCATCATCGTTGTTTCTCCGTCACTGAAATCCGGCCCGTCTGTGGTTTCTGGCATGAGCTTTTGTTTACTTCAACAAGGGGCAGTTTGGGTCATCTGACTCTTAACAGCCAGACTTTTGCTGTATCATACAAGAGTCAGATCCTCCTTCGGCAGACATATAACACATTTTGTGAATTTGATGTTCAGAAATTATTATTTTAATTATTATTATTATTTTCTTGTTTTGGGGGAAAGAAAAAAGAAAAGCGTAACATTTCTGTAGGGTCGGGGTTCATCTCGGGCCACTGCACAAAGCTAAAGGTGATCTGATTAATGTTGTTTAACAAATCTGAAGACTCTTCTCTCCAAGAAAGCGTCTCTCATTCCCCCTCGTAGGTTTTTGTTGAGCCATCTTCTCTCGTTTAACACTTTCACCTGTTTTGCATCACGTCTGCGATCCCATTTTGCCACCCTGAACTCTGCATGAATCCTTTATTTCGCCGGCGGTCACATGTAAACAGATTTAAGTTTGCGATTGCTCAGCCCTCCCTCCACCCACCCGCCGGCGGTCGGCCCACTGTTTGTATGTTCATCTGATTATGGAGCCCGGAGCCTGACGTTCTGAACAAAGCTCTTCCTGTCTGTTGAGGGCAAAGATGGTGATCAGATGATCCCCAAGGCAGAGGTCCACTCTGTGGTCTGAAAGGAGGGTGCGCACCGGAAGAAGGCCTATATGGGTCACTTGGAGGGGAAGCATGGGATGGTTGGTGGCAGAGATGGATGTCTGGAAGTCACATCAGGGCAGAGAGAGGAAACGGAAGGGGGCAGGCGGCGGAGAAGGAGGAAGGAGAGGAAAGATGTGCTGCAGCTTCAGACAAGGTTGAATCGTAAAAGATTAGATTAGAGATCATCAGGATGTTTGTGACACTCGTAAATGTTTGTTGCGGACAATCGGAGCAATGGGGAGTGTACTGTATGACGTGCTACACGGATCTTTTGTTGTTTTCGTTGTATTACGACCACACAGTCAGTATTGTGTACTCGTTACCATTCGTAATACAACAAGCGATAAGAAACATCAACACGAAGGTGCGGCCCGAGCGTGCGTTGTGTGCTTCCTGAGCAGCAAAGTGTGAAATTAAACTGCTGCAGGCAAAGTGAAAAGCAGACCTTAATTGGCTGGAAAGTCTGTTTTTAAACTTGGCGTTTCCAAGAAACGGCGTCCTCATCTGCTAACGGTTTTTTTCACACCATCACATATTCGTCGTCGACCTTTTCTAAACCTCGGGCGATCAGCTGTTCTCCCAGTCTGGCTGAACGATGTACAGCATAGTCCTCTGAGCCACACCAGGAAGTGTAACTAACAACAAAAAAAACCCCGCCAGGATTTGAGAATTTAATTTTTTTTTTTTTAATCATTTCCTCCTCTGCTTCAGATGTGCAGGAAGTGGAAGCGATGAAATGCGTGTTACATCCTGATGCATTGCCCCCGAAGCTTTCCGTGGCCTGCGGGTCAGACGGGACTATTGTTTGTTTGCATATGCAAAAAAAAAAAAAAAAAAAAAACACACAAAACGTTGTTGTGTGTTGACTTGAAGATATTGTATGCATGCTTCTTTTTCTCCCTCGGAGAAAAAGCCAGCAGAGGGAACAACACTGCTTTGAGTTACCTAGCAACTGTGTGGTAAAGGTTATTATTAAGGCAACTTATGTAGGTGTGAAAATGTGGAGAAAGGACTGGTGTGTGTGCAGGTGTGCGGTCATGCTTGCAGACGTTTAAGGTGCAGTGAAGGAACCGAGTGAGGAATCGAACTCGCCCTCAGTCTGCTCACCCTCCTCTCTCTGCGTGTGCGAGAGAAAGAGGCCCACAACTTAGCATGCTAAACGTCAAGGTTCTGGCTGATGGCTCGCTGTGATGCCTTGCCCTGTGTTAACCCACTTTTGGGTTTCCATGGTAACAGCGGGACGGTGGCCCGGGGCGGCCAGAGGAAGCCAGACACAAGGAAACAACTTGGTGCACACATGCTCAGAGTGGCTGCAGGCTGGACTCTAATATCCTGTCTTGTTGGAGGGTTGTTGTTTTTTTTATGCACATTTCATCATATTTTGCTCAGATTTCCATGCTCGTCTTTGCTCAAGTGTTGTGAAATCTCTTCGTAGTTCTGCCTCTGATGTCTGCAAAGTATTCACCCTGGTTTTGACTTGTTTTTCCTTTGCCTTCAGGTAAAGGGGTTTGGAAAAGATCCTTGTGTGCGCACATCTTTATCAAAGGCTGATCCTTGTTTGCTGTTTTTGAAATAATAATTCAACACCATAGTTGTATGGCTTCCGTGTTTGCACAAGCGCCACCAGTTCACCGTGGTTCGCAAATTTATCCCTAGACGTTTTCATGCCCTCTCGCATTAAAAACAAAAGAACAAAAAAAAAGAAAAAAAAATTAAGCTTGTCCAGAATTTATCGCATGAAGTTTGGTGCAACGGTTTTACACGCTTTAAGACATTTTAAAGCTCCTAAATTACTTGCATTTCAACCAGTTGAAATCTGTTAAATTTCAGTACAAAACCTCACAGTCAAAAGTTCAGACACAACAGGGTCACATTTAGTGCTTTACCGTCAGAAAGAAAAATGACTGGAGGCTTTTACTTGCAAGTGCTTCATTTAGTCCTTTAAGTCTACCATGCATCCGTCAGCTCAGACAGGGTGTGGCCGTTTCTTTTTAATTTGCCCTTTGAACTGCGAATCTAATTCACAAAAATAGAGTTTTTGAAAAAAAAAAATCTAGTTGAAAAAAATCTTCCGTCATGAGAGTAAAGTGGAAAAAGTGCCTCGACAATTTCCTCGTCTCATCTTTCCCGTCTCTTAAGCACACAAATAATAAAATAGGGGTGGAAAAAAAGAAGTTTGTTTATTCTGTTGGTGTTGATGGTTAGGGCACAATCCTTCAATTTAAATTCCTACACATAAAGTGAAGCCAAAGGCGTTGCAGCCAAGTTAAAACAAGCCGAAATACCGCCCGTACACACACACACACACACACACACACATACTGAGCATAACAAAGATCACCTTAAGGGAAACGGTTGCACTTCCTTTCTGCAAGAAATATCCAAAGATTGTTTCTGCAAAGTCAGAGGGTAAATCTTGCATTTAGCCCCAATTTATATTGTGGTAAATGGCGCCAGGGTGGAAGTAAGAAGCTTGCTGCACCCGTTCATGTTTAAGCTAGTCTTAGAAAGCAGCACAGCGACCTGCTGTAGTCATTTCAAAGGGTTTCAGTTTAAAAAAAGGAAAAAAAAAAACTTGTCATTGCTTTGAACGATGTGAGCCTGATTAGAATCTCATTACCGTTGATTTTTCCGGAAGTTTTCCTCGAGTAGGTCGCCGTTCTTGAATGCCTGTTGAAAACTGCACCAAAACCAAGTCTGGCTACGTTGGACGTTGTGAATTGATCCACGCCCTCGATCCCGACACACACGCTCTATTCAGAATGGGAGCTCTTTAAAAGTGACCCAAGAGATTTTGATTATCTCCAAATTCCCAATCATTCCGTCATGTTTGGACACATGTAAACATTTGTTTTTGCGCCCACTAGCCATGTTGGCATAATAATCTTTCCAAAGTCATAATGTTTGTTTTTTTTAAAAATTGTTCTCTGTAGCAATGGAGTTTCATGAAAAGCTGCAAAGCCTGGCGATGAAGGAAGGGCTGAAAGGCTCCAAGGTTAGTCGAGCGCTGGAGAGCTTCAGCTGGAACATCACCATCCTGAAGGTGAGTCACTCAGCCCCACACTTTGCAGGAAAAAAAAAGAAATGTCACGTAGGAAGTTGACTGCAACATCTTGCCAAAATTTTACAATCCCTCCAATCTCTCCTCCTCTTTTTTTGCCTCAGGGTCAGGCTGACCTGCTCAAACACGCCAAGGCCGAGGTGGAGGAGAACATGAAGCAGGTGCACGACGCCGCTCTGACCGGAAACCTCAGCAAGGAGGGGGGAGGACTGAGGCGCGTCCGCTCCCAAACGGGACGAGGTCCGGATGACAACGCGAGCGCCTGAGTCGCGACGCGACGCCTCAGCGACGTGACCACGCTGCTGCCATATTTGCTGTGACGAACTCTTCACACGCCTCCACTTCTTTCTCGAGCGCCGAGACCAACAAACGAGTTCATGAAAAGTAAAAAATCTTGAATATACAATCAGGGCGATGTGCTGCCGGTAGGAGATCCTAGAATCGCAGCGGCGGAGAGATGGATGTAGTTGGACTTGAAGCCAAGGTCCTGCCGTTTGTACTGTTGTAAAACCTGCCAAACGTTTAACGATCTCCCTCTCATGTGAAGTTTTTCTAGGTTTAAAGTGTGCCATTTTTACATGCCAACCAGTGAGGTGGGTCTGTCAATTTGTTGTCTAGGAAACAAACCACGTCAGGTAACAGGACGCCTTGCCCTTTAAGTTGAAGAAAACCTACTGTGTGTGTAAATCTTTAGATATTTGAAGTCTTCAGCCATCGTTGTGCGGACCAGCGGAGCCTTGTGTGTCTTCAGCTTCTTTTTTTTTTTTTTTAAGAGCGCCGTTTTGCTCCTGCATTGCTGCTCTAAACTCAGTTGCCATGAGATTGTTTTTGCACCAAATTTCACCTTCCTCCCCTGACATCCCCTTTTAAATGTCTTACAAACAGTATTCTATATTTTTGTATTTCCCAGAATCCCCTGGGCCCCATGTGCTACTTAAACCCTTCTTACTGTACCTGCCATACCGATCAACTCCAGAGGTGTTGATTTCTGCCTCCAGGGAACCGATGCTGTTGCCGTCGAAAGCGTTTACTTTGCGTGCAAAACACTGTACAGTATTTTAATATTTGATTCTATCCTTTTGCTGTAAAGAATATTTTGCATAAGTTATTGATGCTGAACAAAGAAAAAAAAGCAAAGAAAAAAAAAACCCATTCCAGATGTGTATTGGTGTTGTGGCAGTAGATGAAACTCGACCCGTAACGGTCAGGATGGAAATAAACACTTTTTTTTTTTTCGCAAAGTGACTAATGTTTGTGTGTGTGTGTGTTTTACTCTTATTTTTCTGCAAGCGCTTTCTAATATTCATTCATTTATCACGACATAAGTTGTGTGTGGGGCTGAGAGGACAGCTGGGGACGCTCATCTGCTGGGTATGGGAGGCAGACATATGGCCCTCTGCATATGTGCTGTTGGGAAGCTTAACGGAGCTCATTTGTAGCTTGAAGAATTCATTGGAGGGGGACGAAGGAGCCGACATTAACGTGTAGAACGGTGGAGTTTCGGCATGTCTCACTGCAACCTTTCTTCATTTTTCAAGTCCTTTGGAGTTTTGCGCCAAATTAGAGTCGATCGCATATCTCACAGGACTGGCAAAATATGCCAAAACCTGGTTTTCCTCAGAGATGCAATTAAGTATTCAGATTTCATTTTCCAACATCCCACGTAACTCTGCAGAGACGCAGCAACTCCAGACGTCTCATCTTCCAGAGAAATGGTGGTGGTGGCGTCATGGTGTGGATTGTTTTCTTTAAATATATGGGGTTCAATAAAGTTTTCCATACTCGGGTGTGTATTAGAAAATCTGAAAAAAAAAATGTTTGTTTGGGTACATGAAGACTTCAAGAATAGTTTCACTGTAATTCCAAAGAGTAAAACAGTTACCCAAGACGCCTGTCAACCTGTGTGTGTGTGTATGCATGGATATACGCATGCATACATGCATATATATAGGGTTGGGAGGGTTGCTGGTGCCGATCTCCAGCTAACGTTCTGGGCGAGAGGCGGGGTCACCCTGGACAGGTCGCCAGTCTGTAGCAGGGCAACACAGAGACACACAGGACAAACAACCATGCACACACACACTCACACCTAGGGACAATTTAGACCAATTAACCTAACAGTTTTTGGACTGTGGGAGGAAACCGGAGTACCCGGAGAAAACCCACGCAAGCACAGGGAGAACATGCAAACTCCATGCAGAAAGACCGGGGCCGGGAATTGAGCCCAGAACCTTCTTGGCAACAGCTCTACCAACCGCACCACTGTGCAGCCCATACATATTATATATATATATATATTTTTTTTTTTTTTAGGTCATGTTTAAGAATTTGGGAGCGCTATATTAATTTCATTTCACTTTATGAAAACATACAGGTAGCTGTATCACCTAAATAGACTCTCAGTATGGTGCTACCACTATCATGCTGGATTGTTGGCTAGCTATAGGTGTTTGTTAGTAAAACAGGGCAAGACCTTTTCATCAAATTTTCTTACGACCACGTCGTACAAACCTAAAGTTTGAAATGCCAGGATTGTTTCTTGACGACTGGACATTATACATGCAGATGAGAATGAAGCATTTATAAATTTCGGACAGTTGGCTTAAACAAAATCCGCTCAACCTCAATGGCTTAATGCGATTTAAAAGTAAGAGAACTACTCCCCAGACAGCAGTCAGCTTGTAGCAAGAGCAATATAGTTTTATTGATCTAGGTTTAATTACGCTGAACGGGCAGCTGGAGGAACATTCTTTGCGTGCCGCTGCACATAATTCGCACAGAACAGGAGGAACAACCCACATCCGACGTGAGAACCGACTTGTCACATTAAAATGTCCGCAACTACATAAGATCTAAAAACAAAATTAAATCAGACTCATTCCTTAATTTAATCACTTTGTCTTGAAAATCAACAATCTAAAGGGTTAAAAAATATTCATTCTAGACAATTAAAAAAAAAACAAAACAAGATCACAGAGTTAGGTTTTGTTTGGCTGAGAGAAGAATGGTCAGAGGCACTGGTTTAGAAGCGGGAGAAAGCTGCCCTCGACGACGACGCGGAGGACCTCGTCCTGTTTTTGTTACGGTATCGGAGAAGACGGCGTCCTCCACGAGGACACACACACGCATACACACCACAGGCAGAAGTATGGCTGGATCTCCACATTCATACAAAAACAACCTCGCACTCCCAATCAGCACAGCAGGAGGTGAAAGTTTTCCATCTGCAGGAAAACTGCAGTCTCAGGTCCTTCAGAATAACCATGTAGTGATGGAGTAAAGCAGTCCAACAGCGCCCTCTCTCTACAGAGAATGGCACTACAATAATCATAATAGAAAACAGGTGATGGGGCGGGGGGAGCAACTCATAAAAAGGCCTAGCAGGCGTTGGGTGAGACAGCTTACAGCATCAGTTCAGACAGGATTTGCATGGTACAGATGACGGCTAAAGCGATGAAGAGTAGGGGCGTTTGTGATTCTCCATGTCGCAGTCCACACATGTGCAACTTTTTTAGTGGTATGGCACCAACAGCAGGTGGTTCCCTACCCTGTGAACTCAGTTTCGTCAGACAAGAGAGGGAGAACTGCCGTCCGTTCACAGGTCGTTGGGGTTAACTATGGTGAAGTCAGAGTCCTTGCTGTTGGTGGAGCCCTCCTCCGGGCTGGAGGAGCCCGATGTGGCGCCAGTCGTCAAGGGGTCGTGAAAAGTCCCGGATGAGCCCTCGGGCTCCATTCGCACGGCGGCGCGCCCTCGCCTCGCCGGCAGCGGCAGCGGCAGCTTTCCTTCGGCTTCCCTCCCTTCGGCTAGCAGGTCTCCGTCCTGAGACACCAGGATGTAATCGTCCCAGTTCTTTCCCTCGGAGCCCAGAGACGACGCCACCTGTAGGCAAGAGATTTAAAGAGATTAACATTGTGTACATATACAAGCAGAGGTCACATACATTGGCATGCAAAAATATTTGTACCCCTTTAACATTTTCATAGGGGATATTGTTCTTTAGCAGGGTGAGATGCTCAGCGTTGAGAAAATAACTACGCAACTATGCTGAGCACAAATTCTTACCGGTTTGCTGTGGCTGAAGTAAAAAGTGTTTAAATGTACTGATTCCAATGCATTCCACACTTCTCAGATGTTTATTGCTACCAATTTTTTTTAAAACTGACCTAGCACATGAAATCCCAAAGTAATAAACATTAGCCGTTTTCACCTAAAAGCCTTCAAGAGACATAAAAAAATTTTTTGCAGCTGTCTAGGAGGACTAACGATCTAATAACCTGCTGCTCAGGCGGGGTCGTCGTCGCCGTCTCCTCATCCCTCTTGTCTGTACTTGCGCCCCGGTCCAGATAGGGGTCTCTGCTCTGCGTGCCGTCGCCTCCCTGAAGCCGCTCGCCGTGGTAACGCGCGCTGTCCAGGGAGGTATCCGTCGCTGCGGCGGTGGAGGTGTAGTGGTCATCGGCGATGGTGATCTCCTCGTTCTCCTCGGCCTCCAGCTGACTCTGGTTGAAGCGCAGCGCTCCCTTCAGGATGTCTTTGATCTGACGACGTTTTATTGCATAAAAACAAACGGAAAAAGCTGAAGCCCGGAGAGTCGAACTGTAGAATCCGTGATTAAAACATTTTTCCACCTCCCCTACCTGTTTAAGTCCAGCTAGAGAGATGAGGACTTCATCTTCTTTCTCCAGGTGCTCTTGCAGAATCACTTCCTGGATTTTACCTGCAGAGAAGTTCCTTTCTTGAAATGCCACCAAATCAAATAGTACAAAACTTAAACAACCTGACCCCACTTAATGTCAACAAGAATTTAGACGTAGAGATAAATATTGTGTTTTTCATTTCAGGAAATAAATGGTAACTTAAGGAGCCGCGTCGGAACTCACAGATGTGCGTATTCATCATCTTGGCGCAGTATTTGCTCATGGCCTCCAGGTCGTTAATCTGGCCCTGCAGGAAGGACACCTGGGTTTCCAGATCCTCATCCTTTTGATGAACAAATAAATAAATAAAAGAAAAAAAAAAAAAAACACACACAACAAAGATCGAATGAAGGGGAGGAATTAAAAGGTTACTGCTAAGCAAAGAGCAGAGCGAGGCAAGCGGCTCACCGTCTCTTTCTTGCCCATGCTTTTGCTGTGGGACCGGGAGCGAGTGATGTTGAAGAAGGACTCCTTCTTGGTGGCCGAGAGCGGAGGAGACGAGCAGCTGACGTCACTCCCTCTGGACGGCGGGAGAGGCGGGGACGCAGTGGACTGGCCCCGCCCACCAGAAAGGCTCTCCGTGCTGGGGGAGGAGCTGACCGTATTGAAGCTTTGGCCTTTGGAAGATGGAGGGAAGAAAAGGTGAGAAGATTGAAAAAAGAAAAAAAATAGTATGAACTTGAGACATTTTTATTCCTTAAAACATTAAACTTGAGAACATTTTGTTCATTGTCGTTGTCTGGGTGGTCAAATGAAGCACAGCAGATGAACTATGAAATTTCCATAACTAGTAAAAGAAGAATCTTATGATTTTTTTTATAAATCCTTTGAGTATCTGCTGATACCTATACATATACATATATATATATATATATATATATATATACATACATATGTCAGAAAACAAATCATTTGTCATTTAAATTTTAAAAAGTCGTGACTCTGCTGCCCTTCAATTGACCGCTCCCAGGCTTTGAGCTTTCAAGTCAACAGAATATATGTTTCAATTTTGACTTCAAATGATCACAAAAAGCAAAGCAATAAAGAATAAAAGAAAGAAAAACTGTTTAACACATTTTTATTAAAAATACTCAGCAACATTCTGGTTCTCCTGACTTTAGTAATTGGGGAAAATGCGGATGGAGGAAACGACTCAAATTCGGGACATTGTGGGATATTGCGACATGTGGATGTGATCAAATGAATGTAAGTCAGTGGGTCC
Source organism: Poecilia picta (assembly GCA_033032245.1). NCBI lineage: Eukaryota > Metazoa > Chordata > Actinopteri > Cyprinodontiformes > Poeciliidae > Poecilia > Poecilia picta. The sequence continues at coordinate 18,970,893 of CM065363.1, read as the reverse complement.
AGGAGGACGTTGTTGTCATCATGATAGTTCAAGGTTAAAAAGGGAGACTCATTATTTAAAGAGCCATTACACACAAAGTAATATATTTCAAGGGTTTATTTCTCTTATGGCTAACAGAGTCTGGACAACAACAACAACAAAAAAAAAAAAACAATCAGAACATAAGACCGTACCTCCTACTAGCTGCAGTGAACATCTACAAACCAGATCTATTTTGAGATGAATCAGAGATCCTACAAAGTGTAACTCTATCAATAATTACATTCCATACATCAGTGACCTCAAAGCATATTTACAGCCATCAGATCCGGCATTAAAAACACGTCGGTATACACAGTTAACGGCAGCTAAACACTCAAGCTGCGATCGCCCCCTGCTGGTCAAGGCTTACAGTCACATCCACATGCGGGACTCGGGTCTGCTCTACAGCAACAAGTCGCATTTTACACAGCAGCACACGAGCAAACAGACGAGGAGCGAGGAACGGACGCGCTTGCTGAAGAAGCGGCTAATGGAGTTGCAAAAGCACAACCAAATTAGAGGGAGAGGAAGCGGGAGGGAGGGAGGGGTTGCATGGCACACAAGTCGTTGCCTTGGTAGCGGTTACCTTGTGTGTCAGTAAGAGTCTGTTCTGGGAGAGAGCCCTGAGACACAGCACCTGAAACTCCATCTAACAGACAGGAGAGTCAAAGCTGATGTAGCCACAACCACACACCCCCAGGGGCTGTGCCCACACACACTCATCCAGCTGGACAGTGTTAACAAGGACATGCAGAGAAGACTTTAGTGTTTTAACTGGGAACAAAAATAGACATTAATATATGGGAGAAAAGCAGGAGGAGTTGGTTGTCCTGATTAGCTTTTTGCCACCCCACTCCCCCGCCATCTCTTGGTCCTCACCTTTGCTGAGGTGGACCGGCATGCTTTCAGACTTCAGCAGACGGTAGCGCTGCGTCTGGCCCTGGACCTGCGTCTGCGGCAGCGGAGCCGAGGGCTCAGCGAGCGGGTGAGACAGGGCGGGCGGCGCCAAGGCAGGAGGAGTGAAGGAGGACGAGGAGGAATACGAAGAGGTGGAGGACGAGGAGTACACCTCGCTGTTGATGGGGGCGACGCTGGTGGACACGCCCGACATGGCCGGAGCGATGAGCTTCCTGCCGAAGCTCAGCAGGCTGCTGGACACCTTGTTGATGTTCAGCGGAGCGGCTTTCGCCGCAGAGGCGGACCTGCGTACGCAGACGGGAACGGCAAAAACATGAACAGAAAAATTCATCTGGAACTTTGTCCAGGATGACGAAGAGATTCCGACGTTACATCCATCCATCAATACATTGCTGATGTGTTCACAGACCGACCAGATCGCGATCAAGGAAGAACTGGATGACTTTGATCGGTGGTAAGTTGATTACATCGTCAGAAATTTAAATGTTTTCTATACGAGTCCACATAGGCAATGGAATAAACCTAAATAAACTTGAGACCAACCAGACCGACTTGAGAAACATGAATCTATGAAAAGGTCAAAATAAGTTTAATAACACTTTCAAAAATAAACTAAAATCTGCCAAAGTGATTTTAAAGTGAAGCATCACCATGTACATTTGGAGCTTTAAACCAAACTTGGTAAAACGTCCGTACCGTGTCTTGTTCATCAGATCGGCTCCCCTTGTCTGGTAGTAATCCAGGTTCTGCTGAAACTGGTAGTTGACCGGGCGTGGATTGTTCTACACGAGAGAAAGAAAATAATAAAATATGAGAGTGTGTGATGGAGATCAGAGAAAACGACCCACAAGCTGCGGCCATCCTGACTGCATAACTACAGAAACGCCTCCGAGTCACAGCGGACGCCAATTCAGGTTGTAAAAAAAAACAAAAAAAAAACACCATGTTGGACGACTACCCAACCGAAATTTAAGATCAACCCAGTGTTTAAACGAGGCAGTGCTTTGCTGCCACAGGTTTCAGAGAAATGAGGCTAGATGGATTAGATGGTCAGATGGTCCTACATTATCTGATACTGCAGCAGGAGGAAGCAGCTGCTGCAACAACCAGGCGGCCTTCGCTGTGGGGAAACTGCAATGTTTTCATCCCGTTTACCCGACACTGGGCCATTTCAGAACATTTCACTTCATGTGCAGTTCTAATTATATTGCAATTTAAAACCGCAAAATTGAAAGCAAGGATTAAAAAACACAAACTTTTACTAGATTCTGAAGAGCTTTAATAACAGGAACTCATGTAGAAAACTTCAGAACAGGAACAAATTGGGCAATTTTGTTTCTTTTTCCCCCTCTGGGTTAACAAATATTTGACTAAGCATTTTATTCCAATGAAGAGCAAAGTGTGCGGAAAACTACATGTTATGGTTATTGCCGTCTTTTTTTGTCTAGGTTCATTCACACAACTTTGTTAAGTTTAATTAATGCTAAACGCTAAGGAATCTGGATCGTCGTTGCATTTTATTTGACCAAGCACCTGATCCAGAGTTAAAAAGAAAAAGAAAAAACACTGAGCACAGAATATCTTCCTCATTTGTTATTTTAAAATAACTACCTAATCTCAGTGCAAGACTGGGAAGTAGAAATTCAGCTTTAAAACGGTCCAACATCACTTCATGTCTTACATAATTAATAATTATAAAATTATATTTTATAAAACATTCTAATGTTCATAATTTTTATGTCACTGTGATGGGAAAAAAAGCAATTTAGACCATATAAAGATTATGAACCTGAAGTATGTTTTCCATTTGTGGAAGTATTTCAGCAAATATAATATACAATAAAAATTACACAAATGTAATCAAAGAAATGTAATTCATAATCAATTACGTGAAATCCATCACGTATTTATTCTGATTCATCCAACTGACATCACAGCATTGATGCCTGGTGTTGATTTTTAAACTTTAAGTCGCTGTATCCAGGCAACGCCGTACAGTTTACTGAAATTTAATCTCCCAACGCTTTGGAGCGCTTCAGGATCTCACGGTCAAAACCACCCAACAGCTGAAGATGTGTGATGAAATAAAACATTCGCCGCCAATTTTTTAGATATTTTTTTCTCCTCCTCCTTCCCCCTTATCATTCATTCACAGTGTCACAGCACAACAAGATGTCTTTTTTGGATACAGTGTTGCTGGAGGATTCCCACCCGCTGCTTTTCATGTGGGCGGTTAAGTTTGGCAAATCTTCTCCCTGTGCTACAGGAAAAGTCGAGCAAATCCCTCCTGAAGCAGGAGCAGACAGACGCACGCGGCTTCGACTCGGAGAACTCGTAAACGCAACTGGGACGGTCAACGAAATGTTGCTTTTCTGGTGCAATGTCGGCTTACTTTGGGATCTCGGAGGAACAGGGCTTTTTGCAGTAAAGAGTTGATGTCGCCTATGGGAGGGTAATGCATCAGTAATCCCAGGCAGGTCTGGAAGTTGCTTGCGATTACTAGGAAAACAAAAACAAGTGTGAAAAAACTAGATTTTTTTGCACATTAATACAAGTTTAAAACTGCACAAGCTGTAAAAATCATAGATTACTAAGGGAAAAAAAAACTTAACCATAACCCCACCTGCCTCCTATATATATATATATCTATATAGATATATATATATATACTGTATATATATATATAACAGAAATAACTCATCGCTGCCTTCTGCTTCAAGAAATACGACCTTGTCTGATTACAAGAAGCAGAGTAAATGTGATTTTTCACAAATGTCTTATCAGATTACATGCCACAAAGGCCAACACATGGCTTCTTCACTGGAGGATCTGGGCAATAAATGGAGCGTACGAGCGTCTCGGATGTAGAGCAGCATGGCCACGAAGACGTAGTCCACCAGATCCAGAGTGATGCTGTCGGCGAACAGAGCGTCCCACACCACCAGCAGGTCCTGGAGGGGAAATTCGCGGCCGAACAGCAGGCGAACCCACCGGCTGAGAGATGGGAAGGGGAACAAATTAAAACAAAATCTAAATGGGGACGTCCGTGCAGAGACGAGAAAAAGATTGAGGTTAAGACGAAGAAGAAGCTACTGACATGCCGTAGATCTGCGGAGCGATTTCCAGCCGGTTCAGGTGCATGTGGAGCTCGATGTCGTGCTTCTTCACCAGCAGGTCCTGGATGCGGTTCACTTTGGTCACCACGGCGACCGACGGGCCGGCGTCCTGGGGCCGGGCGAAGGGGATGCTGGTGAGCATTTCCTCCTTACCCTGCGGAGAAACATGAACGTATGAAAAACGGGCAGATTGACATGCATGACACCCGACTGGTGGACAAACAGCAGGCGTTTCAGCATCCCGCACAAGTATTATTAGCGATTAAACCTGTTCACACTTTGTCACATTGCAACTTGTGCATTTTTAATTAAAATGTTTGCGTGATAAAACAACTCACACCACATTATTGTAAATTGGAAGGAAAAGGATTAATTGTCTTTTTTCTTTTTTTACAAAAAGTGATCTAAGCGGTGAGAAATGCATTTTAATTCACCCGGTCTGAGTGAAAAATACATACAGCCGTTATTTCTGTCTCCCTACCGGCTTTGTGAATCTAGGGATCCAATATCTGGCAATTTTCTTTGCAAAAAAGCTCAAACTCAGTTCGACTGGACGCCTGAAAACACCAGATCCAAAGATCCTCAGTTGGATTTACTGTAAAATATAACTTATTCAAAGATTAACCGTTATTTCTAATTTTCAATTCAATTTTGCAGACAACAGGACTTTATTAGTAGATTGCATGGCTGTAATCTGTTAAGATGTAAAAATGTTCAAAGTGTACTAAGAATTTGAAGAAGAAAGAATCAGCATTTTGTCGTTTCTGTTGTTTAAATTCAAAACTTTCCTTCGGTCTTGTCTACAATAACACTCGAGGCTGAGTTTCTTTCTGTGAGCTCGTTTACTTATGAGTTTGCGCCGATCGTCTTCGTGGGCACCGTTTCTCTTGCGAGCAGCCCAGCTTGCCATTCCTAAATTGCCAAGCTGAGCGTGATCAACTTATATGAAACTATGCGGCAAGTAATTTGATTTTTACTTCACAGCCTCCACATTCGTGGTCCGCTTTTCAGACGCCACAGCAGAACTGAATCAGGTTACAGTTGGCGCGGCTTCCCACTTTCTACAGCAGTTCACTTCAAACGAGGTGAAAAGCAGGCAGACAGTGGCGCATTTTCCAGGACAAAATTCCCTGTTTAATAATTTTTCGGGAAATTATAAAAACCATTTAATCTCTTTATTAAAAGAGTCTGTCTTTGTATCAAACATATATTGGAAACTCACATAGCCAGTCTCACATCTGACAAAGCATCTGCTTATCCTCTGGTAGCCTGCACATTAAACTGCATCAGCTGTTACTATGGCAACAGGCTGAGCGGCATCAAATCAAGCAGGGGCCTCTGATTCAGGATTATTACTCAACATCGGTGTAATATAACGCCGCACAATTGCAGAGCGTCGGTCGTAGAAGCGCAATCACACTGACCTTCCTCACTTCCCTCTCGAAGGTGGAGAACCACGGCTCCGCCGTCTCCATCAGCTGTGAGAACATGGCGCTGAACGCAGAGCGGTGGCACGAGAGAGGCGCGGACACGAGAGAGGCAAGCGGTGAGACGACAGCACTTTTCACTTTGCACAAGCCAAAAACCCCTTAATGGGCTCTGCACTCACTAGGCGTCGTGTTCGAGGTGCGCAGGGTCCAGCAGACATTTCATCTCGTCACTGCAGGGGGGCGTAAGGGGGAGGGGAGACGGGAAAGGAAAATCAGAATCTGCCAACTGCAGAGAAGCAGACGTTAGCTGGAACGAAAGGGAAACAGATTCAGCGCACACCGACCTGGGGCTGGCCGTCTCGCTGGCATGTTGGAAGGCTTGATGGTCACAGTGCAGCACAAACACTATGGGGGCCAGAAGCTCGTGCATCCCCTGCGCGCGCGCACACACACACACACACACACACACACACACAGATAGAGCTATAAGGGTAGCAATAGATGGAGGAGCATGCTTCATTTGTGATCAGTCTTTTTAATAATGATGCACGAGGTTTCTAATTCCTGATGGCAGCTTTAATTTAGACATTATTAGCCAATGCCCCGCCATGTGTCACTTCCAGTTTGGAAAGTAGATGTTTTACTAGCCATCTACTTATTCGCTGGCACCTGTTACTGACACCGATAACAATAAGGTTACGGAGGCATTTTGTTCCTCAGCCTGAGATCCTCAAAGGATGGAGAGCCTCGACAGAGACGAGGTGTTCCACATCTTTACAGGGTCTCTGGCTGCTTGCAGCCATTTTGACAGAAAAAAGAGTGAATGATAGAGGCAAAGGAAAAAAAGAAAATAAGAAAAAAAGAAAGGAAGACAAAAGAAAAAGAGCAAGAATTGCTCTTAAAAAAGAAGGGAGAGAGAGTAAATGCAGAAAGCGTAATAAAAAGAGTAAGAAAGAAATAACAGTACAAAAGGGCAAGTAAGAGAGTAAAATATAAAGAAAGGATAGGAAAGAGAGAAAAAGAGTAAGAAGGAAAGTAACAGTGTACACGTAAGAAAGCATAAGAAAAAAAGAGTAAAAAGGGGAAAACAGTAAGAAACAGTAAGAGAAAAGAGAAAGGAAGCAGAAGGAAAAGAATGAGAAAGAAAAAAAAGGAAAGGAAAGGGAAAAGAGCAAGAACAAAAAGAAGAAAGGGATTATGAAAGAAAATAGATTAAGAAAATAAATCCTACTCTTTTTAACCGCCTCATCCATCCAAACATGATCATCAACACTCTGACTCAGCCACAGAAAGAAAACAAAAGGTGACACCTGCTTATAGAGCAGCTGCTCATTCTCTCTGCCGTAACAGAAGAGAATGTCGGTCAGCTTGGTCCTCACGTCCTCGTTCTGGAAGTAACAGATCTCAGGGAATCTACAGGATAAGAACAAATGTGTGATTTCATGCTAGCAGCAGAAAATGTGAGTTAGAAAAACAAAAAAAACAGAGACACGGTTGCATACGTCCTAAAAAACGTCCTGCTTGATCATCCCCTTCAGCTCTTTATCCTGGAAGAACTTGTTCCACAAACTCTGGGGACAAAAACAAGACACGAATTAGGCAAATCTGAAGGATCTGCAGCAGGAGAAATAAACGTGCGGCCACATTAATTAGATACGATAATAAGTGGCTGAATAAATTAATGGACTAACAAAAGCTCATGCCGTTTTGTTAAGACAGATATAAATGAATAAAATGCTGAAGGGAACTTGGGGAGACTTTTAGCATCAGAAAACTTTAAGACAACCTTTACATTTTCATAAATGTACGTAATTTGTGTTGTTGAATTTAACTTAAGGTGAGTATCAATCAAGTAAGTGCATTTGTACACAATTCAGCAGCAAAGCAGTGCAAAGTGCTTCACATCATAAAACACCATGCAGTCAAAAACTGAACAAACATTACATCTTGATGAGTGCCAGCAGAAAATCATACACATCAAATATGCTGGTCAATGTTTCATCTGTTTACAGTTCAGAAGCAGCTCTACAAAGCTGAGTTTTTAGTTTTCATTTAAAGGAAGTCTGTGTTTCAGGTGTTTTGCAGTTTTCTGGAGGTTTGTTGCAGCCCTGTGGTGCATAAAAGCTCAATGCTGCTTCTCTGGCTCTGGGGATGCAGAGCAGAACCAGAACCAGAAGACCTGAGAGGTCTGGAAGGTTGATAGATCAACAAAAGATATTCGATTCATTTTGGTGATTTTCAGTTATTTATAAACCAACAATAGTATTTTAAAGTCTGAGCTACAGGGAGCCAGTATAAGGACTTTATAAGGATGATGCGCTCCATCTTCCTGTTATTGCATATTGATCTCTATAATCACAATAAAACACTTCATGTGCACAAACATCTGGCAGGCTGTCAGAAAAACCATTTTACATACGTTACATTCTGCTTTCCACCTGTTTACCACGTAAAGATTTGACACGATTCTTTAATAAGAACTGTCTAACAAGTAGAGCAGCAACTGTCAGCAGCATCTGGGACCAACGCTGAGAGATCAGGATGTTATCAATGTGACTTGCTAAGAATATTCACTCATTAACATTCAGGACAAAACCCGAAGAAAAAGCAGAAATTCTCACCCCCTCATCCTGGGAAAGCGGATTGTTGACGACCAGGTCCTGCTGGCCCGCAGTTTTACGGGGGTTAGTGATGTGCTGTGACAGATGAACAATAAACATTGATACTCTGTGACAGAAAGACGAAGGACTACAGTTGCTTTCCACACACAATCTGACAGGCCAAAAAACTGGTTTTTGAGTTTGTTTTTTGGAAACAGGGCCAGCTCCTCGGTTCAATCACTTCCACTGTTTTGCAAAGTGGAAGTGCAGGGTTTTCCCAAGGACTCTTGCTAAGCCCAGTGGTTCGGCACTAGGGCCATCATTCATCCAGGAGCCCATCGTATTTTTGAGTTGAAAAAATGTTTGAAGTTGACAAGAAATTTTAAAATATCACTTGATAATTATGTGTTATTGAGAGACTGGGAAATTAATACCTGAACACCAACGATAAAGTCTTAAAAAATACAAACATTTTAAAAAGACTTAAATAAATAAGCAATGCTTATCCTGGTGGGGGACCAATTATAGCCTGGCAGCCCGCCAGGCCTATAATACACTGGGAGAAATCCTGAAGTGTAAACCCAGGACAAAGTTAAAAGACCTTGCTGAGATGGACTACAGCGAAACATGTCTTCACTGAGGGCAAAATACAGGGCTTCATCAAGAAAAAACACCATGTAGATGTATGAAAATAACTTCTAAAGACATTACCCAGGGAAGTGTTAGCCTGGCTAAACGACAATATCATAAATTAAAGTTCAAAGATTGATTCCAAAACAATTTTAGCCATTTACATGGTACTGTGTATTTAGATATTAGGGGGGAAAAACAATGTAGTGATACAGCAGTAATAGTAAAAAATAAATAAATAAACTATATCTGGAGTAGAATGGCACTCCCACCATCTCTTTGATTTTCTCATACTGAGCCCGGTGCTCCTTGGTCCTCTTGATCCACTGGCCCTTGTCCTCAGGAAGGACCTCCAGGTACAGCTGCAAACACAGGACATCGCATTGAAACATGCCAAAATATCTGACCCTCCACAAATTAAAAACTTTGAGCTTCTACTTTCCTCGAAAGTACTCTGTCCTATTAAAATAGATTATTTAATCAAACCTCGATCAGACGGCCTGATCGACTCGATGGCTACCTTCCAGCAAACGCTCCGGAAGCGACTGCTCCTCAGCCGACCGTTGACGCCGGCCTGCCGGATCCTGGCCAGGTAATTACTGTTGAGGAACAAGTCGTCCCATTCTTTTCTGCACGTCAGGAGAAAGGCGATTAAGAGGTGGTGTCAGACCCAAGTCTGACACCACAAGTGATCGGCAGTGTCCTCCAGAAGGGAAGAGGTTCAAGTGAAACTGAAAGAACAGACCTGTAGGAGAGGAAGGTGGACTGAGACTGGGAGGAGAAGCTGCTGTCAAGGGATCCTCCTGAAAGGTAACCACAAGAGGGAGCTGTTAGTGCTGGAAAAGGAAAGAAAAACACATTTTTCTTTGATGATCTTTTCTTTTTCTGTAAACTCCTAACAGAAGCTGCCTCCAAAAATGACTGGTTCTTTTTCATTTTTTATTTTTTTGGTTTTCATTGGCTTCGTTACGGTCAATGGAGCAGAAACGGCCAGAAGCTGGGGGAAAGTCATGACAGAAACCAAAGTGGCAAACTGCCTCTTGCTCTTTATTGGCGGTAATACGTCTAATTTGGCCTGCAGGTAAACAAGCATTCAAGTCAGAGCGCTGTCTATCAGCATTAGTTAAAGGAGTAGATCGCTCCACAGAAACGCTCACAATGAATATTCATCAGTTCCGCAATATTTTCTTTCTCTCCCGCATAAACCTAAAAAACATCCTTCGCCCCGCGGCTCAAACTGTGACTCAAACCTCAGTCAGCTTTTGTTTTATTGTGCTTTGGCTTGTACATTAGTCCTGAACCTCAACTGGCTAGAAACCCCCCCAACCCCCAACCCCCGGTTAGGCGTCTGTCAGTTCAGAAACTAATCAAATTATTTCGGGGTTTGACATACTGCTGCGATTTTTGTTGAAATTGTGAAGCGGGTCGAAACCGGTCTCCTGCTGCTCGTCTGTCTGGAGCGGGTGGCGGGTCTCGAAGTTGGGGTGCTGCATGACTGCGGCCCAGCTGGACTAGAATGAGAAAAGTGAGGCAAAAACAAAACAACACTGTTTTACAGTGCAGTTTAAAAACATTCAAACTCCTTGAATCTTTTCTTGTTCATTCACATTACGACTTGGAACTCAACGTATTTTATTTGCACTTTATGTAACAGACCAGTATTTACTGTAGTGCACAACTAAGAATGGTAGATTTTTCTTGTTTTTGGCAAATAAAAACACATTAAATCTGCCATGCATTTATATGAATTCTTAGCCAATCTCTCTAAAGTGGCTTTCATTTTTTGTTGTTGCTATAAAACAAAGAAAATGTAAATGTGTGCATTTTCTACCCCATGTTGGTCATCATTTATGAGATCAAAATCCCAGTTACGCATTTCAGTTTGTGTCTGGAGTAATAGGAATTATTTTTGCAGATTACTGATAGATGAGTCAACAACTTTCAGGATATTTAACTAAACTTCATCACCAACGTTCCTCATCATGTCTGACCAAGCAGATTTAGCAAAACCTGAGCTCTGCTTTGAAAAAAAAAAAAAAAATAAAACAATCAACTTTTAACTTGTTTTTTTAAGTCTTACCGACAAAGTTGCGAGATTCTCCCAGGTCAAGACTCAGAAGGCCAGGATGTTTCTGCAGGAGGAAAGTGTCACATCAGTAACGCATCGGCAAAAAGGGAAGCGAACCAAAAGAAAAAAGAAAAAAAGGCTACGCCATCTTCTTTGAACTGATAGACTTCACAGAACCTTGACAGCGGTTATAGTTGGTGAAGAATGACTGAAATTAACAAGCAGCACCGGAGATGTCTGAACTCACGCTGATATATGAAGAGTCGACGAAGCTAATGAAGTCATTAGAAAAGCAAATAAATGCATCACTTAAATGTTTTGATGCCAGACTTTCCTTCTAATAGAAAATAAACGGAGGCGTCTCTGAAATATGAGAACCATAAAACGTTCTTTATGAATCCGAAGCCCAGACAGGTACCAAACTAGTCAGACTTAATCGACAGCATTTCTTATAAATAGGAGACATATTTTTCACCTTCACGACGAAACCTAAAAGATAGGCCGGATTTTGGCTTCAGCTGGAGAAGTTTCTGCAATTTGTGCAGCAAAGGACTAAAGAAATCATGGCAACATCAACTTTGGAGAACGTGTAGAGAATCTGGGTCATTAAGAAGGAGTTGGGTAGAGAGCCAGGAGCCGACTTCCCCGATGAGGTATGTTGATACATCCAAACAGAAGGCCGCCCTGAGGCAAGCCTTCTCTTGCTGCTTTTAGGTTACAAAACAAGTTTGTGCAGAGCCAGCTACATTCTCAGTGGTAATGTGTGAGCAAAGATGCTCGAAAGTCACACTTTCCAGAGGTACCCTGAAATTTTCTATCTGAATGTTGTTGAATAATGGTGGTTTCAGAAGTTGTTTTCCTTTTCTAAGAAATATGACGAACATAATGTTAGCCTTCCATTAGGGTTGTAGATCCAAACGGTACAGAGCCATTCAATAAATTAGAATATTATTTAAAAAGCCCATTTGCTTTAGGAATTTTACCACTAAGTGAAACACATTATATAGATTAATTATACACAGATGGATATTTGAAAGCCTTTATTTTAATCATGATGACTTTCCACTTACAGTTAATGAAAAGTGACATTTAAAAGGAGAATATCACATCAGACCAATGAAAAAAGAAAAATTATTTTAAAAAATAGCAATGTGGGCTTATTGATAAGTATGTTTAACACCTGATGAGAAGATACTTTTAATCTGACAAACAGGATGTAAATTCAAATTTATTGAATAAAACTGTAAAAAGAAAAAAAGGTGCAGATGAAGACATTTTTTCATTAAAAAACACACACACACAACAAGGCTATCTATTAAATTAGAAGCAGTTCCTCACCCACTCCAAAAGAAATGCATTTACGCTCAAAGAAAAATAGTAGCAATGTGTCAAAGCATGTCGATGACAAATTTCCAAATGAATCAAAAGAGGAACTGCTTTTATTTAGAGGAACTGTGATTAGATTGAGGAACTTATTGAAGTGGCTTAGTGCATTAAACAAGTGGCAATGTTTGTGTTTTTATTCCCACTGCTTCAAAATCTGGATGGTCTTTTTTTTTTACTTCGTTTAAGCAAAACACATAATTCAGAAACCATGTTCTAAAGCATTTATCAGTGTGGCCGTCAGTCAAGTTTTAAGGTCACTTCAACATTTGATTTAGCAGATTTTAAAAGAAGCACAGAATCACAAGCAACCAACCAGACCAACAGAAAACTGGATTAAAACACCGAGCAGGTAAACCACGCATCCCTGCCGACTTCTTAGAAAGTTGAACTTTGTCTCCGGCGAGACACTCCAGATTAACCCGGTTATTTATCTTCCATTCGCGACAAAATTTATGATAAAGCTTTAGCTAAAGCTGAGCTCCGCAGAATAGCAGCACTGATCTGCAGAGCACGGTCTTTCTTTCACAGACTTTCCCCTTATTAATTGTGGAAAGAACCAAAACAAAGAGGCCTCGCAAAACCTATTAACCGTGTGGATGAAACACTGCTCGACAGATTGGCAAAGAAATGCCAGGAATATAGAAATGAGTTGGTATGAATAATGCATGGCTCTGTTTTGTTAGGAAACATCTGTCCCACTCAGAGACTAACGCTCAGCCTTGAGTCGACTGATTGTTTTTTTTCTCCCTCCCAGTAAATGATCAGGACTAATCCATGACTAGAGAACAGCAGAGGAATGCTGCAAAAGGTAACTCTAAATTTATATATTTTTTTCTTAACTTTACTTGAACAATTTAACAAAACTGGTTTATAGTTGCTTGAGTTGGCAGAACAATCTGGTTATGTAGTAATGAATATCAATTAAGAACTAAGAGAAATCCTTTTTCGCCACAAGCCGGACTGCAGACGCACATCACGCTTTTTTCATTTTCTCTCCAAAACTAGAACTTTCTCAGGTTCGTATGCGTCTGTCGTTTGGATGAAAGATGCACGTCTAAAGGCTTGAGGCCTTTCTGTGTTTCCACAATCCGGTATAAAGTGACCCCTCCGTTGTAAAAACGACAACTGAACACTGGAAAACTTTGGGAGTATTATTTAAACCGCCGTAACTAGAGAACCTTCAATAATTAACAGCAAAGATGTTTTATGAGACAGTCAAAATCAATTTGTAATGAACTACATGGATAAATCAATAGACAAATAACAGTCCATCTGCTTCAAGGTATATTTTTCGTACTTGAAATGTTTGAACAGAAAGATTGAAATGCAAAAATCCAGATTGCCTGACTGATTGTTGCAGTTCCACAGGAAAATTAAGCACTGCTCTTACACATTTTTTGTGATTAGCAGCATTTGTGTTGTCGCCTGAAATCACAGACAACTAAAAAGAAAACAATTTTGGTTTTGGCTGGCCAAGTTCGAAAATGCCGTTCAGAGAGAATCTTAAATTAAATTGTCCAAAAACAGCAACATTAAATCCAACTTCGGTCAGAGTGAAGGAAAAACTGACTTTTTATATTTATTATTATTATTATATTTCTAATAAATTACCTCAGGACAAAAGGCTAATAAAACTCTCTTTATTTGAATGTTTTGTTTATGGAACTGCTGGGAAAACTAGCAGCCTCAGGTTGAAGGTAACCGACATAAAATATAAACAAAGAGGGAAAAAAAACTGCAAAACACTCCCATAAGAATGAAGCCCAGGGTTTATGGATGGGTTGTAAGATACAGGAAGTAATAACTGAATATATTAACCACTTTTTGTGTCTGCACAGTGGCACACGAAGGAAGGCAAAGTAAATAAGAGACGTGTTGCCGAGCGCTAGTCTGAGCTCACTTTTCAGTGTGAACTGGAAAGACTCATGTGGTGATAATCATAAGGTTTGTTGATTTCTGTTTATTTTCTATCCCTCCCTCCCAACAGAATTGGGCCAGCATCTGGCATGAAGGCAAGGCGAGCTTTAAAATGCTGCAAATTCAAAACCGATTAAGTTTGTCTGTCGAGTCTTTCATACAACTTAAAATACTTTTAACAAGGTGGCAGAAAAATTCCAGTGAGATCAGAGTCTATGGGTCACACTGCAACAATGTCATATAATGCTTGATTAGTTGAGGTATGGAAATAAATTGAAGGCACAAATTGCTCACTGACATAATATTCTAAATTCACATTAAACATCTAAACAACATCCAAATGACAGTCTACTTGAAATTAGTTATCTTGTTAGCGTCACCTGTTATACCAGAGTTATTTGACATAAGAGCAAAAGGAAGGCTGACGTGAAAACTCATGAAAAGAAAACATGCAAAAAAAGTCATGCAGCTAAATTTAGCAGGTGTTTATTAATTATCGGGGCTTTTCTTGTCAGAAAGTGAAAGCTGTTGGTTGATTTGCTTATACATCAAAAATTTGAGAAACTCAAACGTTTTTTTACCCATTTAATTAAAAAAACCAACAAAAAAACCTCACCTTTCTGGTCCACTGATCAGAGCTGATGAATGAAAAGTGGAAAATTCTGACCTCTGGTTGATTGATTGGAGAATAACACAACCAAGATAACATCATAACTACAACAATGAATATGATATTTTATAGTGCAGCAGTGGAAATAATTATTCTCCTGCTTTAATATTGCAATTACATCATGTGAAACAATTCAGGTTTTGAATTTGTGTAGGTATCAATACAGGTGAAACCGTTGCGGGTTTACAGGAAGAATTACTTCCCTTGTCTAGTTCAGAATCATCTGGAAACAAGAGGAAGAGTGAATGTAAGCACACTTTCTTTTACCCTTAAGCAAGAAATAAAAAAGTGGCCTCACTTGCTCTCTCAAAACAATTTCAAGTTTAAAAAAAAGATACTTTGTTTCAGAATTCACATTCATTTCCTTTCTACTTGAACTCCTATTCATTCTGCAGTAACAAAAAAGGAGCACATAACATTCTTTAAAGTAAGAGTCACTACAGAACAATATTTGATGTCTAAGAATAAAACGATGAAACTAATTAACAGATTCACTTAACCCTGAGAGAAGGACATATGATGTTGATAAGAAACCTACAAGCTAAAAGACTTGGAAAACAGCACAACAAAAACACAATAAAGAGTTACTTTCCTCACTGCCATAAAGAAACAAAAAAGGCCAAACTATTTTCGGAACTGCAGCCAGATTAGTCAGTCGAATTAGACAAATCAGTTTTAATATGACAAATCTGTTTAATACGAGATCCACTTTCGTCAGAGTAGACTGCTGCGAAAACGAAAGCCAGTAAACATTCATGATGAGACGAGCTGTGAAAACTAATAAAAGGTGGCCTGTGGTTCAGTCAAAGAGAAACATCCCAGCTAAACAAACTCACATGTCTTTAGTTCAGCACGCAGCGAGAGCTCTGGAGCCTTTACAGTCACATGCTCTGCAAAGAGCCGAGAACTTACTAGGAATCATTGCCTTTACAAAATACCATGAAGTTTCCAAGTCTCGACTGATTCAATTAGCGGGCGTGTGTGCTTAAAGGATGAAGTTGAAGACTAGCGGGCCAGCTGGGGGCTTGATAGAAAAAAAATAGATGGGGATAGTTTTTCTCTCCTAGCTACATTAGGGTTCACTCAATTGTTTTAGCACATGAATCCTGTCTGTGCTGTGCAAAGGAGACAATGAAAGGATACTTTTGCTGAAGCGTTGAAAATGCCCTGTAATCCGCACTGACAGCTGCGGCCGAAAAAGGACTCTTGAACAACAGGGGAAAAAAAGTTAAACAGACTTAAAGGTTTTGCTCGCAAGGAAAATCTGCTCTTATAAGAGAAATCATATCCATGACAACAGGGTTACTGAAGACCATAGAACTTCACTGGAAACGTCCCACTTCTTTGCGAACAGTGAATGCAACACAGGTAAACGTTAGCAAGTTGCACTGACGATAACACTCTTTGGTGTTGATGTGGCTACTAAGTGGAGAGGACTCCTTAACATTTTAAGGATCACCTAAAATGCTACATTAGGTGAGAAGAACCTCAAAGGTGTATGAGATTTCTAGAAAATAAGCTGCATTTTCTAATAATGTCCTTCAGCTGTTGTATTAAACCATTATTTTTAAAAACAAAGAGGCTTCAGCAGAGATCAGGTGGCTAATCGTACAGAGCAAACTTGTTTTAAACCCTTTGAATAATAGAATTTTGATCATGCAGTAATATGAAATGTTGGCAGTTTGTTGAAAACCTCACAGCTGTCTTGATCAGTGGAGTTTACTGGAGGCAATAATGATGAAAAATCAGATATTTTAGACTCCTTTCTATAAATTAATCAAAAATAAAGACTTCCTCCCGTTCAAGCAGCACTCTGCAATCTGATGTGGCAGGATGCACAAATAAACAAAAACATTTGAATCCATGTATAGGGAAAAATCTTTGTAATTCATTGAATTGCTATTGGAATTTCAAAAACTCCTTACTATTAAAGTAACTGAAGCACATTTCGCTTCCTTACAAAAACAGAAAATTGTAATAAATCGAAAATGGACAACAAAAACAAAACAAATGTGTGTTATTAACCAGGAATGTCCTGATATAATTCGCATGCAAAACAATATCAGGATGAGTTTACAGAAAATGGAAATTAAAATTCAATTGTACGTTCAGTCCGATTATAGATAGTTTTGAGTTACAAATCAACCCAAATGTAAAACAATACCGTCCTCCGCATGTCATAAAGCGAGCAAAGAATAAACCACTGAGCGCAAGATGCTCACACAGTTTTCATTGTGCGCTGTGGGATAGTCGCAGCCATCACTCGGACATTACAAAACCGAACAGCTTCGCTATAACATGCGGCCTCCACCTGCTGCAATGCAAAATGAAGGCTCAGCTAATTGAAAAGCACTAACGCCACCAAATGTAGCCTGTCAGCCGTCACAGGACAGGAACCGACATGACGGTACAGCTAACGTCGCTAGCTAGGCTATTAGCACGTAAACGAGCCAGTGCTCGGGCCCAGGCGCCACTTCCGACACACACCGGTACGAGACCGAGCTGTGACGCGCGCGCTTCCTCCTCTCGCGAGCCAGGGTCAACGGGGACGGCACCCGCACGCAGAAACGTGAATGCGAGCAGCTACAGAGGTGCGAGTGTTGCTCACTTACCTGTCCGTATCATGCAGGGACCCTCATTCTGGTGTGGTGAGACTGACTGCTGATTTGTAAACACTAGCTGGTCAGGCGGATATGCTGAAGATCAGCTGACTGGTCATGTGATCAGCGGGAAAGACGCTCATTAAATGTGACTTTTATGACATTTTTAGTTGTTCTTTTATTCAGAGCAAGATGTTTGGTGCTTTTCGTGTGGTAAGTGGTTTAAATTATGCGGTAACCAGTTGTAGACAAGCTGATGACAATACCAAGAGTTTGATACGGAGTCCCCAAACAAGTGCAAACACTCATATATCATAAAGAAATACTCCATGAAACATATTAATAAATATATTTTCAACAGTTGTAAGAGCTATTATATCCTAAAGGTCACATTGTTCAACAAATGATGGACTAGGAATTTGTGAACTTTGAATAAAATAATAATTCTAATAAGAATACATTAAGAGAATTAGGTTGTCTGTTTTTCTGTCTTTCCAGAACATTTTATGTTAAAATTGTCCACAAATTTACGGTTAAGGCTCATCCTAAAATGATTTTTCTCCCTATTTCTTCTGTCTAAAAGTCTTGCCCTTCCACTCTTGTAAAGAAATTGCTGGACTTGGTCACTATAGGTCAGTACGAGCCATGGTCCTTCACCACTGATTGTTAATTGACATACCTATTCAAAATCTTTCTCCTCATTCTTTCCATTCTTTTATTCTTTCAATGTATAATCAATATAATAATATTTCAAGTCATTCATCGACCCAGGGGGATAAACAGGTTTGGGAAGGAAGTAAACCTATACATCTTATTGGTGTATTCTGTCAGTGTCTTCAAGATGCTGCTGTGGTGATGTTTCAGGAATAAGAGTCTGCAAAGGTTTATTTGCTGGATGTATGGAGTATCTAATCTGTTTCCAGTTAGAACCGTGACTTAGAGAGGTGACTCCTGTCCTGGCCGTTTATCACTCTGTTGTGAGCCTCTGCAGTGAATGATGAAGGTCACATTCTAAGGATGCCACAGCAGGACTACGTCATGTGCCAAAAAACAAAGGTGCAACCCTGAGGTTCAAATCCAGTCAGTCTTGTTTTCATAACTACATGTTCTACACACTAACAGAGTCCAGCCTGCTCTGGATTTTTTTGCATCACATGGACCCAACAGCCAATAAGAAGATGCTGTGCCATTTGAAACTCAAGTTTGAAAGTAATTAGATTTTTATTTTGATTTTTTTTTATCCCTGTAAATTTCTTCTCTGTGTAACTTCAGCATAATTTTCAGTTATTTTAAACACCCTCTGCCAAATAGGCCCAGCAGAGATGACAATACCATGTATCAAAAAGGACCACCTTCCACTAAGACAAATGTCTGTTTTTAGCACTTATCCTACGAAACAACCGGTGTTTTTGTGTCAGCTTGATCTCTGCCATTTTCTGAGGTCAAACAATTGTCAGGCCGATGTGCCTTTTAAAACGGCTTTAACAAAATAACGCCTCCAAACACGAGGACACCAGCAAATGCCCAAAGCAAGACAAAACTGAAATCTCTGATACTTCATACAGATAATCATGTTACACATCATTACTCCTTTAAATGTTCCCGTTGCTCCGCGTGGTGGTTAGAAGCATAAATAATGGCCGTCGTTGCTATTGCCATCATTATCAGAGGCAAGGCAGTTCAAGAGTGCTATTATCATCATTATTACAGCTAATATTACTGACGATGAGGCTTTCATGACCTTTCGCTGGCCCTTCCTAAAGTATTGTCATGGAAACAGACGACAGCAAAGTGCATGGCGTTGCTGAATTGCTCTGTGAAGCTATTTATGACCAAATGGGGCTTGAATGTTGTTCTCGTCTCTGTACACTAAAGAAGCGATGAAGCGGCGAGCCTGAAGGAGAGACGTGTGAGAGTCGGGGTGGAGGAGGTGAGGGGTGAGGGGCCGCATGAACAGAAGAAACCGACCCAAGAATAAAACAACTGTTCCAAGACTTGAAACGAGAGACTAAAGAGGGAGAAAGCGCTGAAGGCACTGAAGGGCATGTGACCAGAGAGACACAAATACTGTTTAATGACTGAAAACAATTCACCAATTCAACAGAAACACCAGCAGCCATGTAAGAAAGAAAATAATTGGTGCTAAGAAAATAAGAAGAGCATTCTATTCAGCTGTTAAATCCCCAATAAATCTTCATGAGCACAATATAAATAGTCCCTGCTGAACGGACGTCATTTGAACCGTTTCCTATTGTGATCCAAACGTTGCGACTTGCAGACTGTGCTGCAAATCAGTTGCGTCGCAGCAAATATGACCAAATGCAAACCACGGTGCACTTGGTGGCAAACCCTTATAAACATTTATAAGAATAAATGCATATTTTATTGTAGCTTCCAATGGGGGAAAAAAAAATTATGTGGACCTGAATTTTATTGCGTCAGTCAGTAAACATATTATGAGAAAAAAAACAAAAAAAATCAGCTTTTAATAAATTAGACAAATTAAAGCCAGATCACAAGAGTACTTTCAAGTACATATTACAAATCACTGTGATGGTAAATAATGAAGAGGTAAAGACAGACAGAGGAAGGCAGTGCCGCTTTCAAACAGACATTATTGGTCCCTACAATTCTCGACAACTTGTGACAATTTTCTCCTTTTAAACATTAAGAGCTTGAGGTTTGTTGAATTGGTTCACCTTATTTGACAGATATACTATACATGCATCACCCATTTACAAAAATCAGTAGATTTAGTCACAGTTGACCTCCAGTGTCAGGGCAAAAATAGTAATGACAGTTTTAAAACATAGGGTTAGATAGGGTAATATGTTAAAAAATAAGTCTAAAAAATGAGATTTCTCTGTCAGAATAGCCCCAAGTTTTTAATTATTTTAACATAAAAAGGTATCTCATGCTTCATAGCAGCATTTTAATAAACATGCATCCTTTTTTAGATCTGTAGGTGGGGTTGGAATAATTATCTGATTGCCAAATTTGGGCCAAGTTTTAGATATTGTACAGCTTCACTTTTGATGATCAAATTTTCTATGGCAGGAGTTCAATGTTGAATCAAAAAAGCGCAAATGATGGCTCTCCTACCTCTGTACTTAAAAAGCTAGTATTAGGTATTTGTGTTGGTAGTTCTGTTTTCAAAACCTTTTAAACAAGCCAATATCAAGCCATGTACTATAATACACCCTAAATTTCTACCAACAAGTGTGATTACTGCAGTCGCTTCAAATAAAAAAAAAAAACAACCCGTTTGGTTGCATTTTCAACGCCTTGTTTCTGTTCATTTTGAAATCTTTAGGTGTGCTTTAAATCTTTAGGTGTGTATTAGTAAAACTTGATGTATTGTTTGTCCTTTAGTTTTAATATGTACTGAATATCAATGCCCTCAAGTCCCACTCTCTGATAAATAAATAATTTGTTAGAATTTCACATAACATAGGTAAAAAATAATAATAATTAAAAAAAGCTGTGATGGACACTTTACAGAAATTTAAAATATATGCAGTATTATTTCAGTGTTCCGACAATTAAATGTTGCGAATCAAAAATTAAACATTGAATCTGTCGCATGTAAAAAAATCAAAATCAAAATCAAACCTGGTTTCCTTTAGTATTTATTTGATTACTTCATATTTCCTGCGCTAATGTCTTTCATGAAATTAACCACTGTGGTACTAGAGACAACCTGCACAGCAAATCAACTAAAGACCAATCACCTGGAAGCAGCTCTAAATGCTATCTTTGATGCAATATTTCTGCATTTGTTTCTTTATTTAATGTATTTCCACAAATAAATACTCATATGACAACTTATTCGTGTGTCGTACTGTGAAAGTTTTGGCACTTGATAGGCGAGGACCAAAATATTTTTAATTACACTAATGCATAAAGCCTTAGAGTTAAAAGAGGCAGTTCTTTCCTTTTAACGTGACTGAACATAGAGTTTCTAAGAGTGCAATACAGTCCTAAAATACTTCAAGAAAGTGCAAAAACAGGAAAAAAAATCACAGCTAGTTTTTGACATCTCTTAGTGAGGATTTATCCAACTACTGCACCAATAACACTGGATACTGTAACAGAAAAAAAAATCATGTATAAATACAGCAGAGCATTTTTAACATGCTTGAAATGTCAACAATAAATGTTTGTTTTTTAATGTATGTTTTTTTTTGTTCTCTGTGGGATCAACTCTGAAATTTTTGTCATTTAAACACCTGCGAGAAAATATTATCCAGATGTGGTTACAACAATAAAGAATGTCCAGACACACATATATGTACACTTTCCAGAAGTTATGTCATATGCAGCCCAAGTAATATTCTACTGTGTGTAACAGCACATGCCTATTATTTTGTATCAAAACACAGTCAACTGCATTGAAAGAAGATGCAAGAGCGGCCGAGTTATTAAATCTAATCATTATTAGATCCATTAAGGAGCTCACAGAGAAAATATTGCTTGTTCTAACCAGGTTTTGGATGTTTCAGACGCAGCTCTCCTGCTCTTCCTTCATTGGGGGAAATGTCTGTGTGGCAACATCCGATTCCCGTGAAATAGAGACCTCACTTGTTGCGTCTCTACCGATTCTCTCCACCCCGATCTCTTTCCTTTCTGCCTTAACAGTGACGTCCGGTTCCGGTGCGGTTAAGTCCGCCACGAGGAGATCTGGCTTCGAACGGACTTGCCGGCTGTCGTGACCGTGCGTCGGACTCCGGCTGTTGTCTCGGCTTTGCTTCAAGTCCTGGCTGCTGAAGAAGATGCGGATCGTGTCTTTGGGCAAACCCAGCTGGGCAGAGAGGTGTGGACCGCCTCTTCGTCCGGGTAGAGGCCAACATCCCGGATGAAGCTCTGCAGGATTCCCAGGGCATCATTAGACACTGTCAATCTGTTACCTGGGACCTCTTCTTTAACAATTATTTTATTATCTGTCCCGGAGCAAACTCCAACCCTGCCGTTGTTCTCGTTCTTGACGGCAGGCCTCGTCGCAAACGTGTTGTTCTTGACATTTTCACTCCTGCTGTTGTGACTAACGTCGCCTTGACCTCCCAGGCGTATGGTCACATCCCTTTCCTGCACATCACCCTCTCTACCAGTGCACCCCACTCTTCCAGTAACGCCCCAGTCCACACCTGGATTATAAGCGTTTTCTCTCTCCCCTTCGGCCCATTCCTTACTGTCTTCCCTTTCGTCCGCCCAGCTGGGTCTGCTGTGCAGTTTTACTCTGAAGTGCCCCCAGGCGGCCCCGGCCTCAGACTCGGCAGGTGATGCAGCGCTTGGCTGGGGTGGAGACATCTCAAGCCCTGGCTCAGGCTGCAGTGGGTGATGGGGTTGAAGATGATGTTGCTGAGACATGATGCAGTTGCGTTGGTGCTATTGAGACAAATACACAGTGATAAAAAAAAGGAAGAAGAATATACATTTATGGATGGAGATGCAGTGGTCAGAATTTTTTGCATCTGACTAAACAGTCCAGTTGCAAATGCAAAAATTAAGAAACAAGGGACTGTGGTAAAAAAAAAATGTAATATATACTGTACAATTTAGCTGAAAACAAACAAACAAAAAAAATATATATATATATATATATATACATATATATATATACATACACAAAAGAAGCATGCACAGTGGATTTAATTACAGTACCTAGTCTGCTTTGGTAGGAGTCTAACAACATCCCACATCTTAACTTTGTAATATTTGCCCTCTCTCTTCCTTGTAAAAGTCTACATCTGTCAATTGGTAGGATTGTGAGATTCCTTGTCAGGTGGATCCACAGATGAGTCAGATTTAATTCAGCTATCACAATAATGAAAACTTTAATTTTCCTGTAATACAGTAAAAGTCATCCATTAAATGATCAGGAAATGTGCTTCCACCTTCACCTTCAGATTTCTAGCAGCGAAACTGAAAGGTTTATGCCTAAACTGATTAGTATTTAGAACTGCTATCTGTGTGTGCGTTACTGATGTCCTCTTACCAGGGCGCTGTCATTGCCGAGCAGAGTGAGCCTGTCGGCGCAGTGCTGGGAAGTCATGCTGCTGCTCTCCTGCTCATAGATAGCATCTCGCTCGATCTGGGACAGGCTGAGGAATCGACGGATCATGCACAGGTTCTCCCACAGCGTTCGATTCTCTGGGCAGGGATCCTCCTTCCACCGCAGAAGCTCACACAGCCAGCCCTACAAAACCATACGACGACATTGATATGCAAATATGTGCAATGGTTCTTTTTGGCTTAATATCATTTTTGTTAAAGTCATGTTTATTGGTGTTTCTGTTCATGCTTTTAAGCTACAATTTTCCAATTATTGTTATTTCCTGAGGTGTTTAGCCCTGACCTCAAATCCAATATGGCCAAATAACATAAACAGTAAAGAACATTGTAAGTAAAATACTTTTTGAAATTTCTGGTGGGCTATATCTTGTTAAACTAGTTCTATGTATAACATTTGTTTATAAAGCAAACTCAATTTGTGTCTGAGCATAAAATATCAAAAAATTAATAAATAAATAAAATTTTGCTCACATTAGTGAGGTAAGACACTGATGTTGGATGAGAAGGCCTGCCCTGACGGTCTCTGCTCTAATTCTTCCACGGGGTCAAGATCAGGGCTGTGTGATGATCGGTTAAGTTCTTCCAAACCAAGTTTGCTCATCCACACCTCTGTGGACTTTTTGCACTGCTTTGCAGACATGTTGGTGTGAGGAGGCATCATGCCTGCATGCAAAAGTCTTCATACCTGCTGAATGTTCGTGCATCTGTTTCACGTCGATAACTGAAACGTCACCATATGCTTGAGGATTTTATGTAAGAAGCACAAAGTAGCA
This sequence comes from Poecilia picta, assembly GCA_033032245.1. NCBI lineage: Eukaryota > Metazoa > Chordata > Actinopteri > Cyprinodontiformes > Poeciliidae > Poecilia > Poecilia picta. Next base: position 18,946,692 of record CM065363.1, on the reverse strand, counting down.
CCATCAAGGCATAATGGAAATGTATTTGGTAATGTATGTCTTAAATTCACTACTTTGGTACATCGGTACATAATGACGTCTTTGAGACTTAATGCCTAACCTTTAAGGTGATTTCATATCTGACATTTCATGGGTTTTCAGGTCTGACATTTTATGAATTTCATATCTGACATTTATTTGACATTTTATCCTGTGACCTGTTTGCTTGGATTTGTGAGCATGCTCAGATGGCGTCTGTACACAGATTGCGGGTCTGGAGAGAGGGGACTTTATAAGTTCAGTGGTTTGAGAAAGGGGATGCTTGAAATCCTCCGACAAATCTGCAACCTGCAAGTGTGTAACAAAGACAGAACTTCATCTTTTCTTGAATTCTTACTGTCCACATTTCCAAAACTGCATGATCCCCAGAAAATACCCAAGAAGATAAAAGAGAACGCTCAATGGTTTTTGAAGATTTTTTTTACAAATAAAATCTGAAAAGTGTGGTGTGTGTTTGTATTATGTTAAAAAAATTGTATTAACTCGGACTACATTTCCTGTCCCTGCCAAACAAAAGTATTCTCACACCGTGATGATGAACATTCAAATCAGTAACTCATTAAACAGGTGAAGACTGAAGGCTGTTAGTGGGACTAGATTTTCATTCATTTAAGGGAACCTTAATAAAGGAGTGAATACAAATGCACACCACGCATTTCAAATTATTATTTGAGAGCTTTAAAAGCTCTCTAACTAAAATCTTTTCCTGTTTCTAGGTCTAGTTTCTCATCTTCTTTACACACCAACTGAAAAAAAAAGCTTGTTGTCTTACTTAGAAAACGTGCAAAAAAGGTAAATTTCTTGGTTCCATGCCACTAATCCACTGAAATTCTCTCATCTGCCTTAATTGTTTCGGCATCACAGGAGAAGAAACTTGTGAGTGGCAGATTGAGGAAAATGAGGAGCATAAAGCCCAGTTTTATTCATGAATGGCAACATGATTGGAAGCAGGCTTAATCGCACACACGCGCACACACACACACACACACACACACACACACACCTGGCTGAAACCCAGTTTCAGCACTGAAAGCCATCCAGATGCACAGTGCAGATAGGAACGAGAGATTGAGCATGGTTCTGTCTGCCAACCAACTGAGCAAATTAGAGAGAGGAAAAGAGGAGGAGATAAAGCGGGAAAAAAAGAAAGTGGAAAAGAGAGAGCAAACTGCACAAACAATATGGAGAAAGTGAAGGATGATAAGAGGCAGAGGGAGAGAAAAAAAAGAAGGGAAATAGAACATTGGGGGTCTTAAATATCCGTACTTGCACGACCGCAGGATGACCTTAGAAAGATAGAAGGAAGGAAAGAAAAAAGACAAAGAAAGAAAGCTAAAAAGAGAGGAAGAAAGAAAAACAGAAACAAATTAAGACAGAAGGTAAGAGAAATGGAAAAAAAATAACATAAATGAAAAAAAAAGAAAATGTAGTTCTGCTGTAGAAGGAGGGAAAGCGAGACAACTCAAATCCCCCCCTTTCTATGAAGGAAAATTATCCTCAAAACAAAAGGCAATAACAAGCTTATGGGGCCGCCATAAAAATGAGAACAATAAACACTCGAATCATACCCGCGTGTGCGTTTGCATTAGCGGGTCTGTGCGCGTCTGTGCGTCGGCGCAAAAGTGTGTATTGGTGCGTGCGGTCTTACTGTACGCCTGTGTGCGTGAGCAGGCAGCGCGAGTGTGTGCACGTTGACTATTAAAGCGATAATTTAGGACACAATAGCAGTCTGATGCACCGACGATAGTCCTCTGCAGAGCACAGCTGCTGGATGATTATCTGGGCTTTTCTCCACACACATTAGCTATTTCTGATTTAAATGGGAGCATGTAGTTATCTAAAAATGCCAAATTTAAACATTTAATCAAGCAACGAAAATGAGCGGTTAAACTACACACAAGTTTGGGATTAGACAAGCCCGCGGATTTTTGCTGGCAACGAGCGAGCGAGAGCCCCCCACCTGACTTTTGGAGACGGAAACTTTAGCGAACAGAGCCTGGGACACTTTGGCTCTCTTCATCTCATGATGGATCTCGTCATAGATGGAGGCGCTGACGTTAAGGACACAGCTGTCCGTCCTGAGCCCTCTGTCGGCTGTAACCGGCGACAGCCTCGCCTTGCAGGAAACAGACAAGAAGGAAGGAAACGGTTTCAATGCACACTGTGTGAAAAGGGAGTCGGATTTACTCTCAGAATGAGAGCAAATAAAATGTTAATTACAGAGCTACAATAATGTCGATTTTTTTTTTTTTTTCAGAAAATGTGGGATTGTGCTTTCATCAGCAGAGGGAAGAAAACTACTTAAACTAGAAATCTGTGGGCACAAGTGAGGAAATTGTTGTGATTCTTAACTTTTTTTTGTTTTGTTTTTGATAACACTAAACTATTAACTTAAGCTCAGTGTGGAGCTATTTTAGAGGGTATGCTGCTTTAGGCTTAGTCTGTGGGAGGATTGTAGGAACAAAGAAGTCACTGCAGCAGTTGCTAACTTTCTCCACTCTTTTCCTCAGTATATAGAGGGTACTCCTATGTCAGTGTGTCTGGGGCTCAGTGCATCTTTTTTCTGGAAAAAGCCACAAACAGATACACTCTGCTTCAACTTGGTGCGCTCTCTTCGATTATTGTTTTCCGTCTGCCAACTATCCCCCAACAGAAAATATGGCTGGATCGTTGTTTCTAGGAGAGATTTTTTGTGTTTCTTTCACCGTCCAGTCCATCAGCCGCCCACCGATTGTTAGTCAGATAGGCTTTTACCAAATTAGGATTGGAAAAAGAAAAAGGTCTAATGGTTATTAGTACCGTCACCTCACAGCGAGGGAACCACATGATTAGGTGGGCACAGAATATTAATGTGTGACTAAAGATGCACTTTCAAAGAAAATATAGGTGAATACACCAAATGCTTAAATGGATATTCTAGTGCTACTGTTTTTAATGTATGAGAGAGGATCAGAATAAGAATAAGCGTTTTAAGAAAATTGGAGAGAATGACATAATTTACCTGAGCCATATAGGGATATATATTCTAACAAAAAACTGTAAACAACAAGCAGGTGCACTTATTTTTATTATGGCTGCAAGGTAGTAAGACTGTTTGTAAGACTGGCTTTTGTTTGCGTCTCTTGGGTCTCTGGCTGGCTGACCTGTGTGGATCTTGGGGGCGTGTTGTTGCAGCTGGGAGGGAAACCGGTCATGCTCCTCTCCTTCTCCTCCTGGTACATGCGCTCTCTCTCGGCCTCAGGAAGCTGCAGGAAGCTGTTCATGGCCCGCAGGTTGACCAGCAGAGACTGGGAGGCGTGTTTCGGATCCTCCTCCTTACGCAAGATCTCTGAGAGTAAACCCTAGCAAAAATAAATGTAGGTTGATTTTTTTATTTATTTTTTTGTGTTATGATCAATTGTTACAAACGCGTTAATAGATATCTCACCTAAAATAATGACTAGGTTTCTTTAATCCAGATCCTACATGGACAGAAGATTTCAACCAAAACATTGGGTCAAAATATTTTATCCAGCTTGCCAGGCTAAAGAAGGAACTTGAAGGACGTTCTTCACAGAGAATCTTTTTTAAACTTTTCGGCTTGATCAGACTTCACTGATTCCCTTTGCCCGATGAAATAATAAGTAGCCAGATGGCAAATTATTCTGTGCAGTAATATTAATGACAATGGGCATTAATGAATATTAATGCGACCCAGCAATCTAAACAAATAATAAAAAACAGAAATCAAACCTAAGTAAACTCCTTCACTTTGAACCGAATATGAACTGTTTTCTATTTCACCTGCACTTTTGTTGTCTTATAATGTGAGACACTACCCCATTAACCCATTGACATATTCCTGCAGTAACTGACCACATCTGGAACATTTTCAACGCGCATCGTGCAGTTTAACAATAGCGCCATACGTATTAAAGTCTGCGCACAAACAGCAACCCTGTCTTTCCAATAAGACAAAAGAAATAGCATGAGATGAAACGCCCTGCTTTCTCAAACAATGGATCACCATTGGAGACTCCTATAGCTAACGCCAGCTTGCAAACAGAAACGGGTCTTTGTGCGAATCGTCAAATGACAAACATGCCTTGTACTTTGAGATAGGGTTTTGGCATCATGCCTAATGCTTATGGCTGGCACGAGAGGACCCTTGGCAAACAGAAAAACATGGGGGTGGATAGCAAATAACAGCAGCAATTTATTATTATTATTAATAATAATACATTTTCAGCGTAAGTTTAGGAATTACAGATTTTGGGCCAGGCGGCTTTGGACACAAACACATGGTGACAAAAAGGACATAAAAAAAAAGATTTAAAAAAGACATATTTTCTGTCTGAGACATTGAGTAAAGACAGCAGGGATCTGAGTTGCCAGAGTGAAAGGTGGCATAATAGAAGGACAGCGAGATTGAGCAGGAGGTAGGGAGCGAGGCAACATTTCTCTGAGGGGTTGTGATTACTTGGCCTAGCAGCTGCTTTACTGCTGGCATTGGCTTTGTGCTGCAGAGTGTTGGCACAAACACATACACAGAATCACACATTCGCAGAGGGAGGGGGTCAGTGCAGCAGAGGCGAGGACAGCGTGCAAACTGAGATGCCATAACCATTACTGGAACACCAACAGCAGGCCAAAAGTACAAAGTCTCGCAAAAGTGGCCATACCCCTGGAACTTGAATGTTACGCAGGGACGCATGTTTTTCAACCTTTTCATTGATTAAAAAAAAATAGTTAACTATGATATTTATATATATTTATTGCACCCTGTTTTCCCATAGACTCTGATCAGCTTTCCTGTTCAAGCTGTGGAAAGGCGTACTTACTCCTATACGATACCATAGCTCTTACTATGGCGTGTTCTGGTTGATGTTTAGTGTAATCTTTCCATGAAACACAATGGTTTGCATTTTGGCCAAAAAACTTATGGTCTCACCTGACCAGAGCATCTTCTCCAAAAGCTTTCTATTCTCGATACAGGTCATGTCAAAATGAGAATATTAGGTTTTGTGGTTTTCTTATAAAAATGGCTCTGCTGTATAGTCAGCAGAAGTTGGGCTGCTTCTGTGACTTATTAATTATGATGGGCCACTTAGAAGTTGTGCCATCCTCTTTACATTTTAACGTTTCCAAAAATGTAGTGTAAGCATTAACATTTTATTTTTCGCAAACCCTTAATAGGAAACCGTGTCAGCATTCCCTCTGCACATCCATCTTACAATACCTGGTTCTGTTAAAGGCCACTCGGGCAAAGATGGCTTGGGAGATGCCTGCTCTTCTCAGCTCCTCTCGCACATTCTGGTAGATGTCACTCGGTACGTCTGTCGGTGCCACTGAAGACATCGCAGCCGCCGTTTGATTTTGCGGCATCGTTGCTGGACACCCTCCAGAACCGCACTGCGCCTGCTGTGATGCTTGAGAATCAGAGGGTTTGGAAAAGGCCTTGGCAGGAGGCCTCCCCACTGGGGGTGGTTGAGATACTGCTGCGGAGAAGAAGAGAGACCCTGGCCGGCTAGCATGCGGGTAACGGCGTATTGCTGGCTGAGAAACTGGGTCATCATCAGCTGCTGGTTCACCATTTGGGAGCTGAGAGGCTGCGGGACCAAACCGGGAGGGTGAAGACCGAGCGATGGCCGACCACAGATGTTGGCGACTGATCCATGAGGGAAAAGGAGGTTGGAGTTCTGATCGACGGGGCTGCTCGGGATCGGTTGCTGGATGTGAGGAATATCTGAGGATTGCTCAGAAAAGCACTCGACATCTGTTGAAAAATAATTAAAAAAAAGAAAACAAATGGGCTTAAGTATTGTCATAAAACTTCAAAAAGTGACTAAACTAAACATGAATGTCAGAATGACTATTGTAAGCTTTGTTTGGTCAACATGTGAGTTTTGACAAGACACATTCAGAAGGAAAGAAGGATTTGATTCCTTAAAATCAAATGGACTCAAAATAGTTAAATTTAAACCGAATCAAATTAAACGAATGATTGAACACTGTGACGTTAAAGAAAGATAAAGTTTAAATGCATTTTCTAAATACATTGGCACTACAAAATCAAGATTTAAAATTCACATTATTAGAAAAACTCTTACCTTGTTGGCTTTGGGACCTTTTGAAGTGCTTGTACCACCGACCAAACTCGTGACACTTGGCAGCCGAGACATTTGCATAGTAAGTGCTATTTACAACAGATGATATCATTCCCTGAAACGCAGCGGGTGGGGGAAAAAAACAAAAGGTATTTATTACATTTTGGGCGGCCTGAGTGCCTCAGCTGCTCACACATCTGATATTAATGAACTCAGATCCATGTTATTAAAAAGACCCCCAGGTAAACAGCATAATAAAGACAGATGTGTGTGTCGGCGCGTGAGCTGGGCGCGCACATGTACTTGTGAAAGCATGTGTGCACAATCAGACAAAACACTAGAGGTCATCAGAGACAATGTCTGTCTTTTAGTAGATGATGTACTTCACCCCCTAATCCCCCGAAGACTATCCTGTGCACTATTTACATCTGATTACATGTTTCATCTTCACATCTTTATTGTAATCTGCCACACACAAATCAGAAAGTGTGTGCGTGTGTGCGTGATTGTGGTGGTGTGCGTGTGTGGGTGTGGGTGTGTGTGTGTTGGGGACGGGGGTGAGGGAGTTAGGAGGATGTGGGGGAGGAGGAAATGGTTCGTACCAGATTTTAAGGTTGCAGAGAAGAAAATAATTTGAAATAGAGGCCATTTTTTAAAACTGGACTCTGTTCCCTTTGGCAATATAACATTGACTAAAATGATAATTAGAAATATGCATATGAGACTTTCACTAAATGACAAAAGGATTGTTTTATTTTATTTTTTATTTTCCTTTTCCTTTTTGGCTGTTTGTGCTAAATTAAATATATTAAACACTTTAAATAGTCTATAAAAATAGATATAGAATGATGAACAAATAGTCTCATGAGGTGTTTGGTGAGGCAACACAGACAGATGGATGGTAAGACAGACGGCAGACAAACTGGCCTCCAGTCAGTAGACAGAGACAGGCAGAGAGACAGCAGCCTGGGCGGTATGGCTTTTTAAGAGATAGCCATCTTCCTTTATCCGTTTCTCTCTCCTGCTCCCTGCCCCCACACCTTATCAACTCCAGCATCTCGACTTCCTGCAAATTTATTGGACCACATACGAGCTTATGAACACAGCCTGGCAAACACACAGAAACATGAAGGCCAAGGGCAACACATGCATATTCCTTTCGTGTTTGTCCTTTTCTTTGTGTTTGGTTTGTGCGCATGACTCGTGTATGTTTTTAATATGAGGTTTTTCATGAGTTAGCAAATCGAGAGCTGCGTAAATGACTTTTATTTTAGCTGTTTTTAGCCATTTGTGATTAGTTAAGGTGTGAGTTTCGTGCGTTGTACCTGGGAAAGCGGACACTCTTTGGCCAAGGAACTCTGATTCATGTCCTTAAGAAGCTCCTTCAGAGCATTTCTCACATTGGAGATACTCCACTGCTCTGGTGGCAGGTCTTCCAGTTTGGGACAACTTTAAAAAAAAAATAAAGAAAAAGAAGAAAAACACTAAAATGTTTTTAGTGTAAGTGTAGGCAGTTTGTACTGTAGGCAGGCAGAAAGAAAAGATAAAGGGTTTTAAATTAACCCCTAAAAAGTGTGAAGACAAACACTTAAAAATAGAAACACATTGTTCAATTTGATTCTAGAAGAATCACTGATTAAAAATTTCAACAAAGAAAGTTGACCATCTCCAAGACAAGCTGATTTTAATGTCCAATAACACTGCCAAGTGAGGAACATCATCAAAGTCTGTATCTGCTCTTTCTGATGGTTTGATTTTACAAACTGAGCAAAACCTGCTGATGTCCACTTGCTATGCTAACAGTAGTTAGCGCTAGAAAATTTCAAGGGTGTTGCATAAGTCCTTCTTGTTTTTTGTTCGTTGTGCATTTGCTTAGATTCTCATTTTGTTTCTTGCTTAGTTCCCTTTGTATTCATATCTTATTGTCTTGTCACTTTCCTTCAGTTCTTTAGTTCAGGACTAAACTACCGTGAATTAGAGACTTTTTTTTAAAACACCTTAGACAAATCAGTCTTTTCCAAACTGGAGTAGGGAAAAGCTAAAAAAAAACAACAACAAAAAACAACAACCCTGCTCCAATGTTTTCCAACAATGTCCTGTATCAACTATTGTATGTTTGTCTACATAGTCTTCATTTATTTTTCTCTTTTTTGGTAAGATACCCTAATATTAAACAACCACCAAACATTAATTAAAGAATTCACTGAAAAATATATGGCATATTTGTACAGTTTGTGTTTTGGCATTGCTGTTTTATAACTGTAGTATTCTTAGCCAGCTCTAAGAGCAGAGGGAAACGCTTCTTAATTCTCACTTCATTTTTTTTATAAGTTCAACAGCGACTCTAGTCAGGTTTTATGTTGTCTTTAACTAAAAAAGCATCTCAATGAATCTGTATTTCATCAAATGTTAATTTGCTTGCTTCAGTAATTCAATCCAAAAAGTGAAGCTCATACATATTCATTACACATACAGCAATATATTTCTAGTGTTTATTTGTATTAAAATAATGATGGCTTAGAGCTAATGAAATAGTGAAATTCGATTTCTCAGAGAATAAAAATATTATTTGAAGAAATTAAAAACAAAAAGATATTTATGCAGAGATGTCATCCCATATAGCTAAACACAACCATGGAGAAGCCTGCTGACTTAATAGTTGTCCAGCAGTCACCGACACACGTTACCCAAGGAGGGTAAACCATAAAAGGTCATTGCAAAGGAAACTGCCTTCACAGAAAGGTTGGAGTTGAAGTAAAAAAAAAAAAAAAAACGTTATAAAAAGGCACACTGGCAGCAGGGGATAAAGTGTAGTGAAACAAAGCCTATTCAGGAGTTCAAGGAGACACACAGGGGGCAGGAAGGGGCTGCTAAAATCAGTACTTTTAAAAGTCAGCACACAGACAAAACTATCACTTTCCACTTGGAAATCAATGTTGGAGAGTCTGAAGAAAGAGTAAAAAGGTACAAAAAACTAACAGCCTCCACCCTGATTATTGGAAAGGTATGTGTAAATGGAAGCCGAAAGCATAGCTGGTGAATTACGCCTCACAGGCTGTCTTGGACACACTAGTAAATAATGACATTTTCTGGGATTCAGCATCTGGCTCTTTTGGAGATGGTAATGCCTGACATTTTATGGGTTCTCATAACCGGATATTTTATGAGCATAATATCAGTTGTATCTTTTTTTTTCTTTCTTTTTTATCCAACATCTGTCCTCTGACCTTCTGATTCCAGAAATGCAGGGCTGTGTTTGGCTGAGTACGACGGCTTGAGCATGAAAATGGTTCGGCCCCGTAAATATCTAGAGAGAATTGTTCACTTAGGTTGCAACTCCCCCATGGGTTTATAGGAATCTTTAGCTATACCATGGCAAAATACACAAACACAACTATTTTGTTGACTCTGCTGTTGATGACAAATTTTTATATTTCATCGGGTTTTTGCATTATTGATACTTGAACAGAGTCATGCCAGAGCAGGTCTAGAGCAAGCCGAAGCCGATGTTAATTCAAACATTAGTGAAATAAGTGGTTTACGCACTAATAGTTCAGTAAAGTTAGTGTTTTCCTTTTAACTTGTAGTTTTTTCCGGCATTCTAACTAAAAACAAGCTGTTGTGCCAATTATCTCAGTTGCTAATGGATAAAAGCTAAACTGTTTGTCATTAGTTTTAGTCTCTTTTGTTCCCTTTGCTGTTTTACTTTTGGAAGTTTATTACCCTTCATTTTTACTTTAGTTTAGATTAGGCAGAGCGTTAAATTAAGCATTTTAGCTGAAGGTTGAGGCATTTTGTTAATAACGTCCTACATATCTGAAGAGAAGATGTCTGTCTTTGTACTGTAGACGTGTGCAGGGCTCACTGTTTCAGAACATCACCACTGAACTCGATTCTTCATCTATTGTTCTATGATGCCACACCTCACCAGGCAGATACTCACAGAACAAAAACTGAAAGACTGAAAGGTATTTGGCTATTATTCTCCGATAATCAGGCAGCGCCCCGACTTGGTAATGATGATTAAAATTGCTGACTTTGTTAATAATTGCCTTTGCCACTTATTAATAGGCAAACCAAACATACTGTTGCACAACAGGTGTTTTCTGCTCTGAACTGGCATTATTCAGCCAGTCCTGTCCACACCCGTCACTATGCGGTTCGGCTCATGCACAAAACAGGACTGAATGAACAAGTCAGGTCTGCAAGATCATCATCAGTGCTGACCTTCCCTCCTTCCAGAACTCGCACAAGACTAGAGTCAGAAAACGGGATCTAACATCTTTGCAGAACTCGCATGTCATGGACAGAAACTGTTTCGATGTTCACCTCCCAGCAGGCACTGCAGCACAAATTGGTACTACGTATATATTTCACTAATTCAACCATGTGTTCATCTTTTGCATAAAAAGACTTTGAGTTTGAATATATTTATTATATACTTATATTTAAACATCTTTACTGAGAGCAAAGCAGAAGTCAAATTTCTCGATTACGTGCGCAAATTTAGCGAATGATGCTGATTTTGATACTGTGCGTATGAAATCTGTGTAAAACATGACTTTCACATTTCCAATTGATTTAAAGGCATCCGCGACGTTTAATGATGGCTTCCGCTTGTTAAAACTGGATGATTTATTTATTTATTTTTTTATACTGCTAGTGACTTCAACGGGAGGGGCAAGGAGTAAGTGTCTGTCCATAGCTGCAGATAAAAATAGCTCATAGAAGAATAATCTAACTTCATTATCTACCTGTTAAGCTGGATCTTCAGCGTAACAACATGGTGAACATCATGCAGCATATCAGCCACTGTCGCATAAGGAGTATTAGTCACAGAGGACAGAGGCACCGGGTTCCACCTGCCGACTTGGATCAGACCTACACACTCATACAAGCGACAAAAAAGAAAATGAAAAGAAAAGAAAATTTAAATTGTACCAATGTGCTTGTGCTCTCTGTGCATGTGTCTGTGTGTACTGCTTACCTTTAGCCTGCGCCACAGAGCTGTGGGAGTACCCCAGCGCCAGCAGGGCCATTTCTGTCAACTGATTAAACAGGAGATCTCGTTTGATCAACACGAACTCAGCGTGCTCGTCTCTTCTCTCTGCTTCCACAGAACTTTCTTGGTGCTCCACCACACAGAACACAGGCAGCAGGGTTCCTGGGGTACCAGACGCACAGTAAGAAGTTTGTGAACTTTCAGAGGAATATGCTCGATTCGATGTTTTTATGATTACTGTCCATGAAACAGTGTTTAAAAAATAAAAATTCTTCAGATTTTTTTATGGACATAAAAGTGTCCATAAAAGTTTTGGACAGTTGTCGTCATTGTGACCAGGTACCTTTGGAGTGCCAACTTGCTGTGGTGGGTTTCTGGGTGGGGCAGGGACTGTTAGGCAAAGGACTCCCTTGCCTCGTCCTTTCTGGGTCGAGGGTCCCGCGTTGTGTTGCTCCAGCCGAGCCATCTTAGCTGGAGGGGGCCGAGAGTTTGCAGCCAGATCACTGGACTCAGTTTTCTTGATTCCATCACACAGTGGATCCATCTGTGGTTTCACACTTCTGAGACAGAGATGTTTGAACATCAGAATGGATGTAATTCAGCGTTCTTGGTGCTCAAAAACTGTGTATTCTTCAGATTTTTTTTTTAATGTTGATTCAGGATTACAAGTGTTGTCATTAGGTGATATACAATATACTTTGGAAGCTTCTGATTAGTAAGTACCGTAAGTAAGTAAGTACTGAGTAAAATGAAATTGCATCTGTGGATGTTTAAAAACACATGCAAGTGCACACGCACGCACCCACACACACACACACACACACACACACACACACACACACACACACACACACACACACACACACACACACACACACACACACACACACACACACAACACACACACCACACACACCAATCGTAGACAATCAAAATTAATCAGTCATGCTGCCGTATCTGGAAGAGAAATATGTAGCTAAATGCGAATTGCAAAAAACAACTATTCTTCAGGAAAAAGATGCGTTTTGTGCTCCAGAGATGAAAGTTTTGTACATATAAGTAGCTTCAAATCTTGTGGTTCTGCTTAGTGAAGCTGGCAAGAGAGTTGAGTAATTTACTCTGAACCAACATGGGCTAAAAGGCCACTCTGAGAGGAAGAAGCAATTGCTCCAAAAGCAGCTTCAAGAAAGGTTGACTACAGCTTGCAAATGCATCCTGAAGCAAAGAGACATATCCAGACTTACATACGGAAAAACCTTGGAAAGAGGTTCATATTCAGCTGTGCAATAGGTTTTTTCTTGCTTCTGAAACTCTCCTTATGTTTGAGTCCATGCTTTAGCTGCAAGTAGTATGGAATATGTTTGACTTTTACAATAATGGGGCATAGCAGCAGGCACCCACTGCCACAGATAAAAAAAAAACCTCGATAAAGTGGACCAATTTTACCAAAGAACAAGATTTCCCTGTTGTCCATTTCTCTGTCTGCCAGGAGTGAGCTCAGCCCAGAGTTTATATATGGTTGCCTTCATGCGCAATACGATTTCAGCTCTGGAGTCAGCTGTCCACTGCGTTACGTACAGCTGTATTTCAAGCTAGTGCAAAGATGACCAGAGTCTTATAGCAAGGTTACACTCTGTTAAATTGTTTTAATGTAAAAAATCAATGAGCCTCATAAAACCTCATCTTAGGGATGGAACTGTTACCCTTCCCACTGAGAAACTTATAGAGAAAAAAAAATCAGTAAGTCAGGATAAAAAAACTTGCTTTAAAATCTTAAAATCTATCAAAAAACTTAGATGAGAATGGAATAATAAACAAGAGCTAACCCCCAAAATTGGATTATATCTGTATTACTAATAAAAATGTATCTATAGACTGATTACCTAAACAAAAGAAGCCACACACGACCAACATAAAACAGCCACCATCTGAACACACAAACTCCACTCTGCACAGTGATTCTTACAGGCAGGTTTAAGAATCAAGAGATCAAACTGCCCCAATTAAAATTGATGAGTTTATGCTTCATCTCTCAGAAGGATAAAGGAAGTGATTTTATGGCTTTGTAAGTTCTCATGCCTATTTAAATCTAAACAGGGAGAGTAAAAACGAGTGGCGATGAAACCAGGATTTAGAACCGAACTGATACCAAATATTGTGCTAAGGTGATCAAGGTAGGTTATACAAATCTTTTATCTTTTCTATTAGACTCAAACACCTGGAGAGTGAAAATTGTGCCCAGTCTCCTTTGTAAAATGGACCAAACTTGGTGAGAACGGAAAGGACATCATCTAAACATCAGCTGCCAGGTTTAGCCACGAATAATTCTCACTTGAATTTACATCTGGACTTTGGCTGGACTACTCTAAGCCATGAAGGTGCTCTAGTAAAGCTGAATATTTAAGACTGTTTTCCTGTGTCGTCACCGTTTCAAGTTTTTTGCAGCCCCTCACATTTCATCTTCTTGCATGTGTTTACCTTCATCCATCTTCCCATCAACTCTGACCAGCATCCTTATCCCTGCAGATGAAACACATTCCGAGCACAAGAAGCTGCCGCCGTGTGTTACTGTGGTGGTGTTCAGGGTTATGTACGGTGTTAGCTTTTCCCTATACTTGGTATTTTTGCATATGGTCCAGAAGCTCAACATTGGTCTGCTATGACCAGAGCAGCTTCTTCCAAACGTTTGCTGTAGCAGAGTGGGCATTCTTCCCATACAAATACATAGCTTGTGTGTCTGATCATATTTAATTTGACTGTGTTTTGATGTTAATGTTCCCTTCTTGAATTATTTTATTTTTTATTAGAAAAGATTTGTATTTTAGAATACAAATACTTTCAACCACAGACACTAAATACCCGGTACTTTTTCTATAATAAATGCAAAATAAACTGGGAAGTAAGAAATGATTTTGGGGAAAAAGAGAAACTATAGAATTACTGATTTGAATTCATAGAGTTTCTCTGCAGCATTGAGAGTTTAAAGATAGTCAACCAAGTAATGCATTGAATGAATAATAATTTTGGATTCATTTCTTTTATATTATAGACACATCTGACTATCTTTTTTTCCCCCGGAACACGTCCTTTATAGTGAAGGTTATGACCTTAAGTCGGCTTTTAGGAAAGCCCTTACATCCTAGTAAAGTCCGGCTAAGTTTCCAGTAATAACACCCAGGCGTCACCACCAGGCGCGTCGCTGTGCACAACCCGGCAGCAAATTGAGTTCAATATTTCGCATCTCGACGAGCTCCGATTGTCGGCGTCCGATGAAGTTTGATCGAAGTCAAACCAACCTGTTTGTTGCGCACGACCCGAGGTGCGATCGCTCATCAACAACCCGCTCCCGCAGAAATCATCTCCGTCCATGTGTTTCGGTCGCTTCCGCCGATCTTCAGCTGAGGAGCAGACTCGCGTCTCCCCGGCGCTCTCTCCTCCTCATGGGTCCCTTTTTCGTTCTTTTGAATCGAATATTCCCCGGTTTAACATCGAATGTGCCGCTTTGCTCCTCGGCTGAAGGGTAAATTGGGTTCCGTACAAGTTCAGAACGACCTTCCGTCACCCATCCAGATCAGCGGGACTTGCTTTATCTCCCTGCATCAGGCTGCAGAAAAGGGAACAATGCAGTGCAAGGTTCCTCCGACCTACCTACCTACCGACCTACCGACCTACCACGCTCAAGGCTCCACACCCGCTGACTCCAGGACAGTAGTTGTTGGTTTACTTCAAAGCGCGAATACGCGGAGAAAGAAAGAGAGGAAGAGACCCACTGCCCCCACCCCACCTCAACACACACACACACACACACACACACACACACACACACACACACACACACACACACACACACACACACACACACACACTCGGAATTACACAAAAGCAGCTGCATTAACATATGGTGTAATAATGAATTCACGCGCGCGCGCCGTAACTGTATTAAATGTGACATTTGCGCATAAATCTATTTATTATTTTCTGCAGCATGCTGTTCACGCTCTGCTCATTGTCTTTAGGGTGTTGGAACCCTCCACGGTAACAAACCACAGCAAGGCAAGGTGGATTCCCCCCCCTCCCCCCCTTCTTTTTATTTAACTTTTAAAAGCTTATTAAATCTTAATCTGGCAGACTTAAACGTGGAAGTTGTTTTTTGTTTTTGTCACCAACATTTTTCTTCTGATTGGGAGTAGTGTCGAGCAATGTTGCCTTCCAACCCCAAAAGGCTTAGAGCTCATTACCAAATATTTATGGTGAAAATACGTACAAACTACTGTTGGATTCCCATAAACCATTTATATATATTTCCCCATTGGATGTTTAAAAGTGTATAAATAATTCTTGATGTCCCCTTTATTATTTTCCATCAGAAAAAAGTATAATTTGAAATTTAAATTTACCTGGAGGATGAGTAATTTTGGGCTTAACTTCATTCTCCTGTCGCACACATTTAAACACACAACCTCACCAATGAAACTATCTGCAAAACTTCAAACCGCAGCTCAATCAAAAAAGCCTCTTGTCTTGGTTACCTGTAGGTGACCCAATATTTCTTTCTGAGATACCAGTTTGGATTCAGTAAGATCCTGGTTTGGTGCTTCTGGTGGGGAGATTTCTCATCCTAAAGATCTGGTACAACAAGTGCCGCCCTTGTGTTTTACTTTATTGCAGTTTGATGTTCCCAGAGATAATTTACGTTTTCGGAAAAGAGAACTGCTTGCAGTAAAATTGTCCCTTCAACATTGGGAACTCGGCATGATGAAGCTACACTTTTTATAGAAAACTGCAACGACCACAAGAATTTATCATAATTAATGTCAGCTAAGAGGTTTAGCTGTCTGTCACATTGGTCACCTACATTTAACTTTACCGTTACTTACTACCCTGGCATTTTCTCTTGGGACATTAGGGGCCATATAAGCCAAGCTCCAGCTTGACCCAAACCTTATAATGGCCTTTTCAGTTGACTTTATGTTAGTGCTCCCATCTGTTCACGAGTGCACTTGACTATGCATCCAAGGTCTTTTCTCACTCCACTGTTGACTTTACTTGAAATATGCTAGAGTTTCTCCTGCCTTGTATAGACTGTGGACAAAAGTAAATATGACAAAAAATAAACAGATTAACATCAACCTTTAGCTTCGCCAGCCATCCTTTAGTCTCACATTCCCCTAGTAGACATTTTGGCTTTCTACCATCCAAGGGACAAAACATAATCCCAACCACTAGAGATAGATTTTCCAAGGCTTGCAAACTCATTTACCTCGACAAACAACCCCCTGCTGCACTATCTGCCAATTCCCTAATCCATCATGTGCTCGGTGCTCAATGCCATTCCCCAGAAGATCATCTCTAATCGGGAGGTCTCATTCGTTTCCCAGACCAAATCAATAAGCTTGATTAAAATTGATATGCTTCTAATGACTAATATTCCTCCAAAATTCATTTGTATGGTGCACTCAACCAACAAAGCCCAATCTGCAACAAGCATTTTATGAGGCAACATCTATAGACATCTTATTGACATCTTCTCTTTCAACAACAGAGTAAAATGTTTCACTATTACAAACAAGGACACAATAGGCCTGTGTAACTTAACAATGTAGGTTTGATGCAGATCATCTCTCGATAAGTGGAATCCATATGGGTCCAGGATTTGTTGTTATTTAAGCACATTTTCTCATTACCTACATAAGTATATACCTGACTCAACTAGGACTCACAAGGTGCCTGAATGGGTTATATTTAGAACCCCAAGTAGGTCCTTTAAATATGAAACAAGAACCCTTGAGTTCTCATGCAACCTGAGCAAAATCTACACATACACAAGCTGATTGTGTCATGCCAGGAAAGCAATGGCAATTCTTCCTTTTCTGTGTTCACATCAACCCAAATTGTGTTTCGTAACAAGCGTTTGTTTAATTTAGAATAATGTAACATGTCTCTAACCGGTCAGAGAATTTTTGATTTGAAATTATAAATGCTCCAAACGCATTAGTCAACTTAAAATCCTAGAAAGAGCTCATTACCTTAGCTCTGAATTGGAAGCTGCGCATCAGATATCCCCTTAACTTTATTGGCCATCTGCTAGTGTCCCCACATTTTCTTTAGTGCTACACGATTCCCTACACAAGGGGGCGCCCGCTACCTACTGACTAGGCGTGGAAACGTCCTACTGATTTTTTTTTCCTGGTTGCAATTGACTTTTTATTTACTTTTTACTGCTTGTGTCATGCTCTAGGACTTCTACTCTCCTTTTACATTCAACCTATGTACAAACATCGGCACACCACGCTCAGAGACACAAACAAAAAGGTCATAGAATACATATCAGAGAGATTATAAACTCATAAAATGTCAGATATGAAAACATAAAATGTCAGATCTGAAATCTACTGAAAGGTCAGACACAAAATCTCCGCAATAATATTAACATGTGTAATTGCTTCAAAGCTATAATTATTAAATCACCAAATATTTTTTCTTTTTCTCTTGAGATTTTCTATCAAAACCCAGTGCAGAATAGATCTGAATATGACATACGTAGTTCTTTACTGCTCAATTTGTGGCGACGAACGTAACACAGGATTTAAAATCCAAAAAGTATCCAAATGTTTGATATGGTTTCTCATAAAGTAATGTATTTCTCATTAAATGTAGAGCATCGAATTGCAGACATACTCACTGAGATGTGCTGACAAATTTCAGAAGCAAGTAAAAGATTAAAAAAAAAACAAACATAAATCATCTGTACCTCTTAAGGATGTACTAAATATAACAGAAAAAAAAATCTTCTTCTTCTTCCTGTTTGCGGAACCAATAGACTTCAACCATGCATCAGCTGAAGTCCGCACATAGTTGAGATGCACATTTCCCCCCTCTCAAATTCCTTGTGAAGGTATCCAAAGGCCAAGTGTAGTGAGCGTGTCGGGTGGAAGAGAACTCGAGGCACTAAGAGCTCCTTTTGTTTGCCCCCCTCGCACCCCCCACCTACCCCAGACCCCCTGAAACTCCAGCAGGTGTGATTGCAGGTTTGTTTTCGCCACAGATGGGTAAGATGCTGAGCAACATAAAGGGGATTGGGGAGCAGCGAATGCTCAACTACTTTTGACTAATTAAACAAAGTGAATTAGACTATCTCCCCAGCCAGAACGAGTCAAGGCTGGTTACACATCACTCATCGTGACTAATTCAGTGAGAGAGATGTCAGTCAGCAGCCCTGCCAACATGCGTGTGTGTGTGTGTGTGTGTGTGTGTGTGTGTGTGTGTGTGTGTGTGTGTGTGTGTGTGTGTTTGAGTCTGCGTCTTCCCACGTGCACCTCCAGGTACGGCTGCCGTCGAAGTTCGGCTCGTTCTAAAGTTATCTCCCGCTGCTCTGCGTCTTCCCTCTGTCACCACCGCGATCTTTATGGGATCGAATTTGCACTCCCCTCCCCGTCACCCCTCAGCTTTTGCTATTTTATCGCTGGCTCGATACAGCGCTGATGAGGCTGGCATGCTAAATGATAATTAAGACCATTACACGCTCACAGAGCATGCTACCAGCGCAGCACGCGGCTCCCCCCCTCGATTGGAGCCCCGTGTCTCGGGGGACACCCTGCTACTTACGCAGCCGTGTATCTGCTTCCCCCCCACCCCCCCGCCCCTCACCCCCCGCGCGCGCGCCCCCCTCCTAAATTAGGTTAGATTTTCATTCCGCCTCATTCGCCTCGGATGTGATGTGGTTATTATAAACTCATGATATGGTTAGTGAGCCTGCTGCTGTTAGATGGGTGGAGGGATCGTGTTGGCACGTTGGAGGTGGTGTGGTGGTGGTGGTGGTGTGTGTGTGTGTGGGGGGGGGGGGGGGGGGGTCGGTCTCATTCGGTCACACAAGTAATGTTCGCACACGGATGTTTCAAATATGTTTTGCGTACTGTGGAGCAAAGTATACGTGCAAGTACGACGTTGCACAGTAAAAATGCCAGTGTTGAATTAACACCCAAAAGTGTGTATATGTGTCCAAGTCAGCTGGTGTTAAAGTAACACTTTTGAAAGTGTTAAAAGATTGACTCCCATTGTTTTTGTTAAATTAACATTGGTCTATAACACTGAAATGGGTTTAAGAAAAGTTAAACTTTCCATTTCTGTTTATTGTTTTGAATATTTTCCACTGGATTTGATTGATACTGACACCTTGTGGGTTAATTATTTACCCCACAAGGGGTTAATAACGCCACATTATGTTTTGTGATCAACACTACACTGGTGTTACTTATAATATATTTTAACACTAACACCGTTGTAATGTTAATGTGACACTCTGTAGTGTTGAATTTAACTCCAGCTGACTTGGACACATATAGACACTTTTGGGTGTTAATTCAACACTGGCATTTTTACTGTGTGGATGCATGTGGATGTATGTGTGGAGACTCATTACTCATTCACTGAAAACTCTCCAAAATATTAGTTATGGTGTTTTCTGAAAACAAGTAACCAGAACTTTTAAATAAGTAACAGTTTCATCTCTAGTACTGCTATTACAGCCTGTGGATGTTGTAGCAAAAAGAGGGTTGTGATAATCCTATGACTGTAAAATTTAATATCTGTCATTTTTTTATGAACAGGCCTGAGGTGAAAGTAATAAAAAGCCCTGCCTTGACGCCACCTGAAAGAGTAAAAAATGTCTGATGCTAACACTAACCCTAAGCGTCAAACATTTTCCAGAGTTTGTTGAAGTGAAGTGACCTCTACATATTTAAAGCAACAAGTGACTCACTCAAATCATTCTTCCTGCAAACAATAAATGATGAAAAAGCATGAACAGCAAAATCACCCCAAAATGTTTTGAAACTGGAACATTGAACCTGTGATTTCAGAAAGTTTACTTACTTTAGAAAGACCGCTGAACCAGGCGCTGTCCAGGTTGAGAAAATAAGTAAATAGAGATCATAATATTGATTCTAGCGCAATGCCTCTACAGCAAAGACTTTGCATGGAGTCTCAAATATACTTTAGCTAAAAACTCCAACACCGTCTTTGGAACACCAAAGACGGATTGGAGCAAGCACTCTCTAAAACATGGAGCTTTCATAAAGTTTCTGTCTAGGCCACAGAAACTAACTTTGACTCAACTTTCCCTTCAGTCTGAACCTAATAATGGCACACATGTACAGATGAAGCGTTTTGGAACAGTGATCAGGATTAAATGATGCATTAGCTATTTATTTAGTCAGGTGAAACCTCCCTGTCTGTTGGCTGTCAGTTTTAATCTTATTAGCCGCCACGTTCATGGAAGTAACTCGGTGGCGCTTAGCTACTTCTCGGTGCCTTGCCTCAGGGATGTGAGTCACAGATTTCTCACTGCGCGTCCCGAATGGGTTTGTTTGAATGTTTGTGAGCTCGTCTGAAGTCGCTCAGCAGATGTTTGCTTTGCCGCGGTGAGCCTCGGAGCACCTGATGACTAAACTTTGACATCACCGCAGCTACAGCCTCTTTGTCTTGTGGAGGATTTGAGTAGGAGTCAAGGAGCCTGACTGATAGCATTTGGTGTCGCTGATCTAGAATGGAGGTGGGTTGTGTCCCATTTCCGAAGCATATGTGAATGGTTTGGAGCGAGAAGCCATGACGCTTCTTGATACTTGCTGAATCTTTTATTCAGTTTGTTTTATTAGGCAGAGATATCCTATAAAACTCGTAACTATGACTTTTGGTAGTTCGAATGTATGTACACCACACATTTCAATTTTTTTAGTAACATTTTGAACAATTATTTTTCTTTTTCTTCACGACAGTACATTACTTTGATCAGCTCTATCATGAATTACAATAAAATACAACATTCAAGGTTGTAAGGGAGTTCAAGTCAAGGCTTATCAGTACTTGTATGAGCATTGTGTGTTGCGGTAAGGAATATTAAAGAAAATCTCTGTTGTTGTTTCAGATGAAACCAAAGATTTGCAATTATCGTAATATCCATTATAAGTACTCCAAAACGCCAGCAATAATGAACCTGGAGATTTTGCAAGAGCAATAAGGTTAATTGAGTTTCCTTCTTCGGAAAAAAAAGTGCAAGTGAAACGTGGCCAAGGTCACAACCACACATGTAAAACCCACGTGAAATATGTATGCCTTAAACAATTGTACATATCACACTTCGAATTTACATAAATAGCCAAAATTATTAAAACTCACAGACACATAAATTACATTTTTTCCCCACACTCATTTTTATAAATAAACACATAAATGTATGAATGACAATAACCTAGATATAAATGTCTTTCTATGTCTTCAGTGATTCAAACCGTTTGGTTTTTATGTCAGGATTTCTATTCAAATCTATTCTGGGAGTTCGTCCTCTTCCTGCTAGCATTTATTATTATCAAACCAAGATCTAAAGAGCTTTCTAACATCTTTATTTAAAAAGCTTCAGAAGGCTAAGAGTCTGTAATTGGATTTAAGTTTATCTCTTAAAAAAAAAAAAAAAAAATCAGGATAAGTGAAATGACCTGGAACAGATTGTTCATTCATTCAGGGTTGTTCCTGTACGAGAGAACAGGAACAAGTTAATCTGAGCGGAGATCAATTTTCACTGCTGCTGGGAACAGTTTTCTGAGTCTACAGTCAAATTGATCACAAAGACGTTTGAGTGAGATTGAGATGTGGTGGGTAACCTTTTTGCTAAAGAACATTACATCAAAACTATCTTCCTTCTTCCTTAATAAGCAAAAACAAAGTTCCCTGCCATCTACTGTGTGATTTATAGCTGCTTACACAAGAAGTACATAAGGTTACATCCAAAGAGTCTAATGCTGTCACCTTATTGGCAGAGTGGAGCATTTATGTGAATCCCTTACGGTTACGGACAACCGGAAAGAGATGGGATTCAGCCCGGAACACCTGTTCAGAAACATATTTATATGAAGAATCGTCTCTGCAGCCAAGTGCTCACACGAGGTCGCAATTGCGCAATTATCCTTTTGAACTGAGCGTTTCTTGAGACACATTAGCTCCACGCACAGCGTTTATACATTGGACCAGCAGGTGGCGATAAAAACTCAAGAAATTTCCAATGAACACTGAGAGAGAGAGAGAGAAGCGTGAAGAAAGCGATGACACAATTCTGCAAATTGAAACGTTTTCAAAGTCTATGCAAGTGGGAATCATACGGATACATTTTATTGTGCAATAACGACATTTGGCAAAATTTTATATTTCAATTATTAATGTTTTTTTGTGTGTGTGTTTTTATGATTTAAGTCACTTCTTGCTGAAATGCGTTATTCAAATAAATGTGATGGATTGATGGATACATTTTTTTCACTCTCTTTTTTTCTTGCTATGTAAAAGAAAATACAACCCTCTCTACAAATGTCTTTGTGCGTGAAGATGCAATGGAAAATTTTCTTCTAAAACCTGAATGATTTTTTCTATAAAACTTTTTTTTTTTTTTTTTTTTTTCCTTTGGAGCTGCATTCGCACCTGACCTGGCAAAGCGCATTGCAAGAATCCGTCAAACAATCATCGCACCTATGACAGAAAAGTTTCCGTCTGCCTCCGTCGCCTCTGGCTGTTAAGTCCCTCCCTCGTCACCACCGGCCACTGTGAAACGGCCGCGCGCATGACGTGCACTGTCCCCCCCCCCCAGCCGGGGTTCGCAGTAGTGCTGAGTTGACTGGATCCCTCGCCTGCCTGCTGGTTCGCTCGGAGCTTCGGCAGCGCCTTTAATGAGAGAGCCTCCCGCATTCGGACTCTCTCTTCAGTAACTTTGATGGGGACCTCGACATTAGGCTGGGAAAATGCCTGTGATGAAGGGATTATTAGCGCCGCAGAACACGTTTCTGGACACCATAGCCACACGGTTTGATGGCACTCGTAAGTTTGGACCTGAACTATTTATCTTATCTTTATTTATTTATTTATTTATTTATTTATTTATTTATTTTTTGCTGGCCTGATTGCGAGAAGCTTGACAAAGCAGAGCTTGATCCGTGGCTACTCAGATAGGCTCAAAATAGCAAACAACAACAAAAAAAACAAGGTTTGCTAAAAAAAAAAAGAAAGAAAGAAAGAAATAGTAATAATGATAATATTTTTTTTTGTTTTCAGTTCAGTTTAAATATTGCATCCAAATGTTTCCATACTTCAACTAAGCTCATTAGGTCAAAAGATGGAGTTCAGTCTGTGGGTTGTGAGGCTTCAGCACCTCGGACAGCGACTATAGGGTTAACAAGGTTCTAACTCGGTCTCACTGGATTTCTTTAAAAGTTTCAGCCCGTGTTAAAGATGAATTGCATTCGTTTGTCAGCGTGACCTGTTGGCTTTTCCTGTCATGGCTGGTCTTAAGACAGAGTCCAGAGGAATCACAGTTTGCCACTCCTCAACAAGAAAATGAACGCAGTTTCCTTCTTTTGTCTTTCCTCTAAACTCTGGAGGGCTTCGTCTAAGAGTCGTTATCTCATCTACATAAAAAGGTAGAAAAAAAAGAGATTTTGTTTGTGTTTGCTTTTACGTCTTGTAATTTAATGTATCTTTTAGCAACCTTTAAGAATATGCTGTTAGCCTGGATAAAAGTTTAAATGTGTGTTTATATTTCAACTTTGGAGTCAGAAATAAATGGGAAATGTTTATGTAACATGTTGAACTATTTTACATGCAGCAGTCCTACAACCAAATTTGACTGTTTTTTCTGTTAGTTTGTTTTTATTTATGCAATTAACTGATAAAAGTTCATGATTGTGAATCGTCTTACTCTGTTTGGCTCAACTTCCATCCTGCTCAGCAAAATCAGCCGAGTTCTCACGTATTTAAATGAAGAACATATATGAATAACCATTTTCATGTCTTTTCAAAGATCTTCAGTTGGACCAAGGGATGGACTTTGACTGGGCCATTCTAACACTTGAATAGGTCAATTTGAACTCAAGGATTCAGATTCTGCTTCCACATTAGATCAATCTCTCTGGACTCTTTTGGTCACCAAAGACAGGTGGTCTTTGGTTTCATCCTGTGGGACACTGTTGCTGGTTGGGGGGGGAAACTGGGGAAGTCCAGCTTTGTGGGGGATTGGGCAGAGTGCTACACTGCTAGACAAGACATGTAAAAAAAATAAATAATTGTAGCTCTGGATGACTTTTTTTATGGCAAATTAAAACTTCTAGGTATCAGTATCCCCACAGCATGATGCTACCACTCCCTTGTTTTACAGTGAGGATGGTATGTTCTGTGTGATGTGCAGATCCAGTTTTTCCACTACATATACTGGTTTATATGTAGGTCAAAAGTTCCACTTTGGTCTTATTTGACCTGTACTCATGTTTACTGTGTGAGACTTTGGAAAAACGTTTGTGGTTACACTTCTATGTTGTGGTTACACTTCTCTTATTCTTCTTGCCACTTGTCCATAAAGCCAACTGTTGAGGAACTGTTGACAGATTCTCACGTCTGAGGTGTGGTATTAGTGGATCCTCCAGAGTTACAGCAGCTGCCTTGGCTGCTTCTCTGATCTTGCTCTCTCAATTTTTAGGTAATGCATTTTACCTTGATGACTAATTTAAACCTTGCGATATCATTTTATAACCCAATCTTGCCTTAAGCCTTTGCACAGTCAATTATTAGCATGTTTTCTTTCTTTAGTCTTCATGATGCTGTTTAATCACTGATGTTCTCTAACAAACCTTAAAACCTTCACAGGACAGCCACATTTACTCTGAGAGTAGTTACATGCATGGGGTACTCTACTTCCAAATCAAATGACATCTAAAGGTTGGTGACCGGACTGGATTTTCTTTAAGGGCATCAGAGTAAATGATACACAGCACTTTTCTGAATTTTGTCATTTTTTAAACCTCCCAATACTATGCAAATTTGCATCATTGTCACATAAACTCCTAGTAAATTTCTTTGAGGCTTGTGGTTAGGATGTGAAAAATAGGGTAAAATTCATAGGAAGTATGGATATTTTTGCAAGGCACATGTGCAAAGATTTGAGGGTGACTTACTGATTTTGTCAAAATACAATAAATGATTCTTCATGCTCTAATTTAAATCTACCTCAACCTTTCTTTTAATTAGATAATCTTCTACCTGTTCCCTGTGCAGCAGTATCTCCTACTTTTTTTTTATTATTAAAATTGTTACATCCATGGTAATAACACTATTCTCTCACCTGAGCCGTTATGCAGCCTTCTGAAACATGTCCCTAACACCCAGAGAAGCTTGATAATAATCAGAGCTAGCCATTGAGACTTCAGCCCCCCTTTACCTATTGATCCAGCATCACTGTACAAGTAAGAACAGGCTACAACACAGAAAGTGTACAGCATGTCTGGTGCCAAACTGAAGAGAGAGAGAGAAAAAGCCTCTACTGCCTGCATGGGCACGAGCTCTGCTCCCACATAAGAGAATTAGAGTGGTTCTGTGCAGCACAAGTAGTTTGTCAAGCTCCAAAGAGTGAGCTGCTGTCCTTGAGCTGGCGAGGTGGAGGAAATTAACGCTGGATCTGAAGTGCTAGATGGAGCAGACCTGGAGGCAGTAGAGCCTGACGGTACAAATTGGGTCTGATAACCTGGTCAAGAGCAAATATTAGTGCAGAACTAAGGTTTTATCACCGTGGGATCCCCTTCGAGGTCATTCATCGTCTAGATTAGGGTCGGAGAGAGTGATAAATGGCCGAACCTTCGAGCGGGCAGCTCTCTAACAAGACCTCATTTGTACTCAGAGAAAAGGTTTATGTTTTTACTGGTGGAACTTCAATGGAGGAGTATTTGTTTTCGTACTTTCCAGTAGGTTTTTATTGCGCTCCTTTTTCATGCCTCGGCTAGTTTGTGTAACGTGAGTTGCCACCTTCATAACCCAAGCCAACAGCTACTGTTTAAAGATTGAGGCTATTTATGGTGTTCAGAACACAGTGGATACTTACCTTTATAAATGTGTCCTATATTCAACAATTTTTGATAAAATGCATTTGAAGATGATATTTCAGAATAAGTTACATAACATCGAGCGCGTTTTGCTAATAGTACTGCAAATGTAAACACTGCTGCTGAGATCAATGCATCTCTGTATATAGATTATTTTCTCTTTACAAATGTGTGGAAACATTGACTAGCTGTGCTCAATGGTGACTGTGTGAGAATGACACCTTCTGTCAACCTTACAACTGTGCAACCATCCAGGTGACTAATGTCACCACCTGTCTGTCACTGCTACTGTATGGTGTGGGAGTGATGCTTGTTATAAATCGTATGTTGTCGCCTGGTAATTACCATAGTAATTTGAAACGCGTCCCATAATTTGAACTGCCGGCTTTAGATTTTTATCTCTTTTGCAATACTCCATGTAACTTTCACATATTTATTTTAAAAATGTTCATAGGTTATGAATTGTTAAAACGCCTAGGTAATTTGTGTGGAAGTAATAGTACAGAGTTTGTATTTACTTCCTCTTTAAACTAAAAGATTGTCAGCAACTGACCAATATTTGTCTCGAAGTACATGCCCCTTATCTGGAAGAACTGAACTTCCGTCAACATTACTAGGTTGGTCATTGCTAACGCGCTGTGGTCATAAAGATTTTGAGGAAAATAATAGGAAGCCATATTCAAAATGGCTTCCTATTATGAACATGGAATCCTGACAGTTGTTACCCAAAACGTGAAGAAGGCAGAATACAATTTATTCCATTTCCAAAACCTAAACGGAGTCTGGAATAATTCAAAATATTAATCAAGGCCTGCAGCCGACCTCATACAATTGAATAATACTGCGATCTAAGGCAACTACCACGTGTTTGTCTGTAAGAAGGTAACTGGTAAACATCCCATTTTTTTTGTCATAATAACTCTTATTGATAGTCACATCATAGATCAATAAGAGCAGTTAGCTATGCTTGATTTTATGTGTGAAAATCCCAGTGGTAAACATGTGCTGCAGTAAATGTGGCATTTACATTTAAGTGTCTTTTTAAAATTACTCAAAAATATCTGTGGCAGCACATTGAGTTCCACTACCTCTACCATTATAACACTGTTTGTCGGACGTTTGCTCTTCTTAAATATGTGGATGGAGCAGAAGCCATGCCAATTATAAAAACGGCTATCTGGTATTTTTATTTTGGTAAAGTACTGAAACAAAGTCGCTGGTTCATTCCTTTATTTAGTAATGGACATGATGGTTGACCACATATTACTCACATTATTCATACATAAATTTTTCCACTCCTCTGTCATGATGAAAAGTTACCAACTCGCTCTACAACCAGAGCAGAACTCAGTAATTTCAAGTAAACAGGACACTCCTTTACCAGACGAGGTGCTTTTCAAAAATAATTGCTGACTTCAGATAACTAGTGATGCCCATCACTGGGGGGAAATGGGCCAAAGTTAGCTGTCTTCTTGCCAAATTTAGCAGACATTTTAGTGTCTCGGTTCTAACAGAGGGAGCATTTAAAGCCTCTTGCTGTGCTGCCTCCTCCCCGTTCTGAACCAGCCCTTCACACTGCCATTTTTCTAACATCAATACACACTAGTCCCGGTTCCACAAAGAAACGAGGGAAAGGAGTTGAGCCAGAAAAAGCAGAAAGAGTGTGTAGCGCTTCCTGCTTTTCATAGTTATGAGAGGATGTGTGTCTTTTGCCTGGTGTGTCTACGTGTGCGCTCAGCTGTCTGACAATATTAAAATAGTAAAAGCAGTTCTCCTGACTGCCTGATTAACACTTTTATGTGCTGACTTTTTTCCCAAAGTGGTCTAACACTGTAATTACCACTTGCTTTTAGACAGGTGTTTTAAGACCCAATTAAGAACGTTACACAATAGAGGAGATTCAAACTACAGAGAGCACAGTGTCCCCGGGGATTTATGTTGCCATCAATCCTCTGACCCTCCAGGAAGACAAAGAGAGATAATTACCAAACACGAAAGACCATGGAGGTGCGATACATATGACCGTGCGGTTACATGTACCTTTTAGCAAGATTTTTCTTCAGTAAATAACACCTTAAAATTCCTAAATGGGAATTTAAAAGTATTTTGTTTGTCAATGATATGATGTAAAGTTGTGATTAGTCCAGTGTGTTGTTGACCCCAGTCAGAGTACGAGTCTGGAAGAAATAATGAGAGTAGTTATGAGACTTTGACGGAGTAATCAATCATCATTGACTGTACTGCTGCAGGGTGCGGGAGGTCTCTCACTCACTGGCAGTGAATTGCTACAACTGTTCCAATTTTCTCCTGAGCTTAATTAATTCTGGGAAAGTTTTATCTAAGATGGGGGAAAAAAATGAGCTTGGTTTTGGGAGGTTAACCAGCTGCAACGTTATAACAAGCTGAGAAACTGTTGTACAAATTGTTGTTTATTTCTAAAAAAAAAAAAATGGCTTTTGTTAACAAAATGTAAGCAAAATTTGTACAGAAACCCTCAATAAGTAGATGGTGACCTTAAATTTGTTCACAAGTCTTTGTGAAAGATTAGTTGTTAATTGTATTTGGTATATTAAGCTCGACACTGTCCCATGTTTCAAAGTTCAAAGTAAATTATTTACTTATATTAGAATCACAATATGTACTTTAACATGGTCTTGTACAAGATCACATAATCAGCACAAACTAACATTTCTTATATCTGGAAATAAAAAAATTTAATTGCACTTTAACAAGAAGAATTTAGTTTCCTTTTACACATTGAGCAAAAAAAATATAAAAAAGGGAAAAGTTCTGACATTCTACCCACTAATCGCTAAAATAATTTCAGTGAGATGATTCATCTAAATCGCTAACATCAGAGCACAGAAAGTGAGATGTTTGAGGGATTTTTCCACGGTATTTTTTGAATCTTTCACGGTCATTGGTGGATTTTCTGGCATGCTGGTCAGGTTGCCTGGTACAGTTGTGCTTCAACTTTATGTTTTCAAGTAGATGGTGACAAATCTTTTCCAAGCACTGATACACAGTGAAATTTGTGGTAGTTTCTAGGATGGTGAGCTGATGAGGTAATAAGATTTTTCTAGATTTTTTTTCTTCCTTTCTGCTTTTTAGGGTGAACTTCTTTGTAGTGGCCAGAACTGGGCATTATGACACTTTTTTGCAAGGTCCTTGGTTTATAGACTCTTTTCTGTACAGTCCAATGAATTGAAGTGATGGTCTTTAGAGACCTCTTTAGGTGTCTTATCAGAAATTTGTGTAGCAAGGAAAGATTGAGCTCTACCAGGTGTGAGTAAGATATGATAGGGTTCTTAATCAATCATTTCCCAACATGCAGCACACTTATACTCCATGATGCACTTGTAACAGACATAAATCGCAAACAAACAGGACCGGTCACTGATGTGTATGGTGGCACTGCTCTGTCATTCGTACTGCTTGACAGTATAATGAAAGAAAGAAGGTGAGCTTGAGACACAGAGCTGATGAGTTGGATCTGCAACCCTGACACCATTTAATTATTTTTGCAAACCTTGGCTGAACGCAGACATCTATTAGATGTCTAGAACCCATCTTAGATGTCTCATGCAGTTTCCACCTGAAATAATTAAGACTGAACAAACGCTTGACAAAGTAATTCTCATTTTGATAGCTTATGCACGCTTTTTAAAACAAGTCCTGGACTCCGCAGTGGACTCTACAACAGACTCTACACGGTCTTATAATACAACAGTAAAATGCAACAGTATTAAAATCCATACTTATTCCACGATTTAACACATAATACACCATAATGGGCTTTTGTAGTAGTAGCTAAAATCTCAACTTCATCCATCATCTATATCAACTATGCCCTCTTGTCCTTGCGGGGTCGCCTTTTGGGTCATCGGGTGAGACACCCCACTAGTTCATCACAGGACAAAAACCATGCATGCACACACACTACTGCCTAAGGGCAACTTAGAGTATCTGGAGAGATATCACACATGTGTGGTGAGAACACGCAGACTCGATACAGAAAGGCTGAGATTCAGAGCCAGGACCTTCTCACTGCACGGCAACAGCATCACTAACTGCGCCGCCATGCAGCTAGCCGTCTCGGCCAGACTTTGGTAAAGCGTTTTCTGACTAAATGAAGTTCAAATGATGGCAACAGGGTAATGATTTCCTGAATTAAACAGGACTTTTATAAAGTATTCCCTCCATACACACACCTTCAGAATTTCATTTCAGGAAGCATTTTTTTTCTCCCTCCGTCATTGTAAAGAAGAGGGTTGCTGTGAATTCAAATGAGGTCAACATCCCTTTCCGCTCAATCAAACTCGCAACATTTTTTGAATGAGAGCCCGCGCGTCACCGAGATTGTTCTGCCTTGTTACACCACCTAATTAGTGAGATTCCTCTCCCAATCGCCGTGTCTAATGGACTGTCCAAAACAATTGACAAACCGGGTTTCATCAGAGGTAGTCTGGGCCAAGTCCTTCCATTTTTAGACCAGGTTAATTATTGGATTCGTGAGAATGCGAGGGAAGCCCTTTGATTGGAGTTTTTCAGGGGAAAGCAGAAAAAAAAAATAAGATATTGAAGGAGAGATGGGGAATAGCTGAATGCAGCCAGCATATTACTGGAATTTAATGGCTGGTGTAATGTGTCATTTGGGTGGGAGCCTTGGGGAGTGTGTGATGAAGAGCAGAGAGCAGTGATTAAAGCTGTGGATTTGAGTAATGATTTTCTCTTTCAGTTATGCAGTCTGAATGGATTACCACTATTAACCGTTCTGAGAAAAGTATTTGGGCCCGTTAGAGGGGTCTTCTGTTTTTGCTTTCTTGTCACAGTTAAATGTTTCAGATCACAAACATTTTTGACGTGAGGCAAAAATAGCCTCAGGAAATGCAAAATGGTTTTGTGAGGTTTTGTTTGACAATCTGAAAAAGGAAAATGTCTGAAAAAGAAAAAAAAATTGTAACAGAAAATAATCTGAAAGCAGACAACTATTTATTCGTGCCACTGTGTTTCTGTCATGGTTTGCATTCGTGTGATCAGTTCAGGTGTGTCCAACTCACACAGACTCATAATCTCCTGTCTGTTGGTACTTCGCATAGAGTGATGAATATGATACTTAATTTTTGTTTTCCCACACATTTCTGCAACTCTATGCAAAAGGAAATTTGTACAGTTGTAACCTTGGTTTCCATGGTGTGTCAATGGTTACTGTGGCAACTGAAAAGTGACTTTTTTTTTTTTGCAGTTATGCAACTGCTTTGTAGCCGTTTTCTTAGAGGACCTGCAGAAATTCAGATGGAAAAAGGGGACTATATCTTTCCATTCATCTCCCCACTTTCTCCACCATTTTTTTCTATCACACTTCCTCTCCATCTTTCATCATCATGCCTCTTGCAGCTCCATTCCACTTGCTTGCAGTGATTCTTGGCACCCCCTCGCCCTCTATACCCTCCTAACACACTCATATGTCTTCCCCTGTACATTTCCTAACCTCCTCTTCTCCTTTCCCTTACCTGTCCACCTTCTCATCTCTCTCTCTCTCTCTCTCTCTCTCTCTCTCTCTCTCTCCTTCTCCCTCTCATCTGCTTCTCTTCCCGCTGTGCTACACTGCTGGTTTCACTTTCTCATCTCCTGTTTGCTCTTTCTCTGTGTTCATTGTTTCCCAGTGCTTGGACACACCGTAGGAATTATCACTGTTCCTCAAATAGCCCCCAGAAGGCTTCGGAAAGTGAAGGAACTTGTCAATGAGCTGGAGAATATTTTGTGCCCATCAGGTACTTGTTTCATAAGATAGGTGCACATAGCAGAGGAACGAGCACAAGTAAAGAATGAAAAAGGCTCCTGGAAACCCCCCCACCCCCAATAAACCTGCTTCATCTAAAAGTGTGTGCAGGTTGATAAAAAATATTAATGCATCATGACTGTATGCTTGGTGTGATTGTATTGTGAAGTTAGGGACTTAATGCATTGAGTTTTTATACTCTCTTTCTTCATGTATGGCTTCTCCCCTGGTCCTCTGGTTTAGTTTAATTAAGTTCTCTAAATTAGCAAATATAAACATTAAATATTGAAAACAGACATATCACTTACTGGCCATACTGTAACGAAATAAAAAATAAATTTACATTCATATAGAGCGGCGCCTGAGCTCCTCAGGATTAAGATTCATATCATTCTTTAAGCAGAAAATACCCTCAGTCAAACATTTGTGCATTTTCACTAAGCTTTTTTTTCGTTCAAGCATTAAATTGTGTAAAATCTCTTTTGCTCCTCAAATATTTTGTCCAGAATCACAGTATTTTTTTCTGCCTTTATTCCAAATTCATCTCCTCCCATTCTCTGTGTACCTGTCGGATTACTTCAGCAGCTGTCAGGCAGCAGTGTGAGCACATGTTGAGATGATCTATGGGCTGCTACTGTAGCCAGTAAACCAAAAAGAAAATCTGAATGGAAGAAACGGAAGAAAATGGTCACTGAACTGCAGAACAAGAAATTGAAGACAAACTGAATGAAAGTAAAAGTCTCTGCCAAAGATTGTGCGTCTAAATTGGGGCAGGAGGTGAGGGGACGAGCGTAAACATAGACAGATGATGTTTTTACAGAGGTGGCTTGTGGGGAAGAAGGAGAACGCAAGAAGGGAGGGAAGCAAATTAATGGAGTCTGGTCGAAATCCAAGGTTTGAAGAAGATGAAGAGAAATTAGGTGCAGAGATCCAAAATGGTGGATTGGGAGGAAGTGAAAGTTGATGATAGGTGAAAGGTTTGAAAAGTTGCTGAGATTGAGAAAAGGAGGATATATGGAGGACCATGGGTAGAAAACAGATAGAGATGTGTGGTGTAGTGGGATGTTTCTGTTCGGTCAATAAAGAAGAGAGGGAAGTAGAAGAAGAAACTAAGACAGCAATGTGTAAGGAGGGGAAGATAGATGAGAATATATTAGAGCAATAAGGATAAAACCAAAATCAATAAAGGTTAATGAGGATTATGGTTCATTACTTGAAGTAGATGCTTAGAGTGCATTTAAAGAACTTCAGAAGTACAAATAAAAGATGCAGACATTCAATTTTTTTCCCAATAAAGGAATTACATTTTAATTAAAATTAACATCCTTATCAGGGCACAAACTGTATCTGAGAATATTATTTTTATAACTGAACCAATGTAGAATGCCGTTTGTGCAACAGCATGTTGCTTATTCTAGTTGTTTGTTAAATTCACTAAACCACTAAAATTGACAGAGTGGCATATAATATCTATCACCATCTTGTCCACAGAGGTTTGTTGTACATAGAGGTTCAGATATTAGCAGGTCCTAATATCCTCTTTATCTTGAAGGATGGTGAGGACACTAGTGGAGGAGGAAAGAGTACAAAAAGAATGTAGTTAATAATGTCATAATGCTGTTAGTTACATAGTTTCATTTGTGATAGTGACCTTATTAGTTTAATCACCGAATGAGAGTTGTGTAAGCACGCCATTTTTGGCCAAAGTAATCTTTTTACTATCACAACAATATAAGTAGAAGTTTAGGAAGAAGCGGGTTTGACGGGTTTTCGTTCATCTTCATTCATCTTTTGAATCAAGAACAGGTGTGAACCTGCCTGCCAAACGATTCCACTGGTCGGTTCCAATAACGTCAGACGTATTTGCGTGGTGACGTTTCCTACACGCTGGGCTTAATATCCAAGATGGCGTTCCGTGATCCGAAAAAGTTACAAAAACAGACAAACAAGAAACTTCTCAGTTGCAATGTGTGCAGAGCTATAATCCAAATAAAAGGATAAAATGCTTCCAACACCCTCAAACAGATTTGTGTGAATGTAAAGTGTTGGACGTTGCCTAGTGACGTCGGTAACTCTCGATTGGGGGAGCGTCGAGCATATTATTGTTTTCTGCCATAAACTCCCCAGGTGACGATAAACTCCTTCGGTCCTCCTCCAGTAATATTACCTGCTTTATGAATAATCTCCGTCTCATGTTAAGAGTTGCTATCTTAGTCAATAAATTAGAATATGGGTTCTGGCTCGTTTGTCAGGTTAAAATCACTTTTTGAGAAACCCAAACATTTTTCGTTCGACGCACATTTCTCCATTAAGAATTTTAATATTCTAATCTTAAATATGTTTTCATTAGCTGTAAGCAAATAATCATTATCATTTACAAAGCTTCAAAACATCAATCTGTGGAATTATGTGAGATGTTACTAAAACACATGAAATTTTCATTAATATTCAAATTTATTGAATATGGTTGTAGTTGGGAGTGGACTGCCTGAGAATTATGGAGTTTATTTCAATGAGAATCGATAAGGAATCAAATCGATAAGTGATACTGATAATGGAATTGATTTAGCTAAATTCAGTTTCCATTCCTAGTTTCTTAGCTTAGCTTATCTTATTCTAAAACACTTAGAATATACAACATGTCAGCTGCGTAACCCCTGTAATATAAATGTTATGCTAGTTGTATAAGTTAGGTTTCTATTAGCCTCCTTTGCTCCTTTTCTCTACGAGTTGCTACCAGAAACGCTTTAGGCCTTTTTCAGGAACACAGTGGCTTCAGTCTTTCTTTAGCCAGAGTCTCAGTGGCCCCTGACAGCCAGTCCCTACACAGAGACCTGCAGTTGTCCGGGTTGTCCATCAAAGTGTCATCTCTTATATATGACATATCTGGGTGTGTCCTGTTGTCTGCAATGGATTCAGCTACAGTGTAAGCTGAGTATATATGATAATCTCACCTACAATTCAATTAAAACAAGAGTTATATAGTTTAGTTTCGACAAATAGCATGAAAGGTTAAGACAAATAGAAAAAGTTGCATGCAGAAAAAATACTTTTATAAAAACAAAACAAAAAAAAAAAACTTTAAAACGGGTCAATTTGCCCCGCAACATAACAGGAGGGTTAAATGCTTCCTACAGAATGGAAAACAAGCATCTGATTTCTCTCGAGATCCGGATATGCAATATTTTACTCTCTGATTCTTTATTTGCAGTTCAAACCGAAGGTGGCTTTTACTCAACAAAGCCTGACTTGCAACATAAAGCAATTTAGACAACCAGGTTGCTCAAAAAGTGAGTTATCGATGTAGAAAATAGATTTTTGTAATGCAGTGTAATTGAAACAAGCCGTCTTGCTGGATGCCTCGTACTGCTGCTCATGTTTGCGCGCGTGGACGTCTGGAAATGTGTGTGACTCATTCGTTCACTGTAATTACGCGAACGTCTGAAAGTTTATTTGTTCTCCAATTACTGTGTCAGACGTTCTAGTGCACTCGTATAATACGCTGGCCAGGGTTCGCTGTTCGGCTGCTTATCAAATGGCAGCAGGAAACACTCAAATCCACAAGTACACACTTTTCACAATCCGTCAAACCTTCATTGTTCAGTGCCATGTGTAAATGAGTATTGTGTCGAATATATTAGCTGTCTATCAGCACAGCTCAGCCTTGTGGCAGCGTGTGTGTATGTTGGTATAGCAGGTCTGTGAGCCATTGTAGATATTCAGGTATAAACAGCTGCTTAGCTTCGACCGGCTGTCCAGAATGAGACTCAATTGGCCAATTAACTGTGATAAACGTCAGCCCTACGTGAGATTTCAATTCAGAACTTCCCCAATAATCAACTTCATTCTGAATAAGTTTGTTTAACAAAAGAAGAAGAAAAGAAA
Source organism: Poecilia picta (assembly GCA_033032245.1). Lineage (NCBI taxonomy): Eukaryota > Metazoa > Chordata > Actinopteri > Cyprinodontiformes > Poeciliidae > Poecilia > Poecilia picta. Next base: position 18,910,995 of record CM065363.1, on the reverse strand, counting down.
CCAATATCATTAGATGCAAATCTGCCAAGAAAAAGTCCTGCAAAAATAGCTTTAATATGAAATATGATATAAAAATGCAGCTGAGTGTAAAGTGTCGGGCTCAGTTGCTCTCCAGCCTGCAGTTAAGCTGGAAGCTCACCGAACCACATGACCTCTATTCATTCAACCCACACCAGGCCGTCATATGCCTGAACTGAAGATCCCATCATGCTGTGGACCGCTGAGTTAAAAGTCACATCATCAGTCCTGTGTCCACTGAGAGCAACTTTCTCGCAGAGCAGCAGAGGCGCCACTTGACCAGTTGCATTTGTTTCCATTTTTGAAGTTTTTAAAGCTGGTGGTGTGGTGAGGGGAACTGCAAGGTTTAAACATGCATGTCTCAAAACCACAGCTTCGCTGCCTAAAGACACGCTGATTAATGTTCAGCTTATGCACTGAGCTCATATTGTGATGTAGCTGAAAAATCCCCACTGCCGCATTTTAGACTTTCACATTGAATCCAAACAAAAAACAAATAAAAATCAGCTTTTTCCTATTCTTAAAATATAGAAAAAAATGTGGTAGGAAAAGTTCTGCTTAAAAGCCAAATTCAGTCCCAACTTCCAGGTTCAACACAAGAGTGAAAAAACAGCAGCTTTTTAGAACGGCAGCTTAATGGTGGCCGTAAACCTTTATCGGTCCCTGCAGACGCTGCGCTCAAATGTTATCCTTTTCAGCACTTTCAAATGTCAAAATTTATGGGTGACATAAACATGTTTAAAACCTAGTGTTAAAAAATTGTTTAGCTCTGTATTTCTTATGCCTTCCTTTTGATTCTATTTTTAGATATGTTTTGCTATGCTCTGAGTCAGAGGCTTTAGCCTAATAGGAACATCACTGTTGGACACAAACTCCTGCAGTTGTGGTAAAAACAAGCCTAAAAAAATAGATCATGTGGTTTGATTCATAACTAGTTTTTTGCTAAAAAAAAATGAAATAGACAGAGAGTGTGCTTTTTTCTCCCCTTTTTACAATGAATGTACAGTTCCATTTACAGTGTTACAGTAATTAACTAAAGTCCCCACTGACCAGAACAGCTTTTGCTCACTTTTCCATTTCCTCTCTTGTTCCTTTGCAGACAGTAACTTCATCCTGGCCAATGCTCAGATGTCGAAGGGCTTTCCCATCGTCTACTGCTCCGATGGCTTCTGCGAACTCACAGGCTTCTCTCGGACAGAGGTCATGCAGAAGAGCTGTGCCTGTAAGTTCCTGTACGGGCCCGAGACCAGCGAAAGCATCATCCTGAGCATCGACGAGGCCTTGGAGGAGCGCAAGGAGTTTAAAAATGAAATCATGTTCTACACAAAGACAGGTGCTATGTATTTTGTTTGAGGGTTTGTTTTTTTCTTTTATTGCTTCGATTTTCATTCTGTCTCATGTTTACAGATGCAATACCTTGGAAATGTGTTCATAGCCTGAGAACTTTTTTATAGTTTGCGACGTTATAAGCACAAACTCTTGACATTTTATCATATTGGGCTCTCTTCTTCTGGATTGCTTCCAATGCTGGTTTCCTTCCAGCTATTTTTCCATCTCTGGGTTTCTGAAATACATGGTTCCAGGTTGTGTGTATAAATACTTAAAGGCACTGTACATAACTGCTGCGTTCCTCCTGCCATTCATCAAGCAGGAGATTAAACCAAGGCCTGTTGACAAGCTTTGAGATTAATAAGAGATAATCCATATAACGGCTTTAATGTGGGACTTTATCTTTTTATGTTTCCGTGAATGTGTTACTATGTCATTAGCTGAGGAAGCTTCATTTGGGCCGAGAAGTAGATTGATGGATGGATGAAATAATAAAGGCAGAAATGGATATTAAATTTCTTTTATTGATCTGTGCCCATTTAGCAGCGATGAATCAAAGTCGTAAGTTAGAAATGTCCCACTTATGTCCCAGAACATTAAAATTTGAATAGCTGCCAACTCCCGACTGCTCAGCCTCGTCTCTGTCCGTCACATTCCAGCTGTTGTATTGTGCAGCCTTTCTTATAAGGCGGTGGCCCGGCGATCAAGATGAAAATATTGAGCATATCAAGTCTTCAGCTCATGATTTATTTGTTGGGATATAATACGGTACCGTATGGTCTGGCATCTTTATTTTTTTACTATCATTTTTTCCACCGATCTGTGCATCAATGAAAATAATGGCGAGATGAAATGGTAACTATTAAATAAAGGGTGAGACTTTGGTGAGTTTATGCTCCAGAGTTTTTGATATAAATTTGAAATCATTTCTTAGAAAATGCCCTCTTCAGTTTTACACCACTTGAGGGAGTTATTTTAAAAAAAAACGTTCTAGGTTTCTCTATTTCCTCAAACAAAAATCTGTATGAACATTGCATAACATACATACGCTGCGGTCTAATAATGTGCTTTAATTGTCCATAAATCAGAGCACAATGCAATAAGGAATTTAACCCACCAAAAATTGAAATAGGAGTGTAAAATAAATAAAATAAGGACATTTAGAGTGTTAGACTTGGAAATTGCAGAGCTCCTTTGACATGTAGCAAAAAAAATGAGTTACTGTGCTGATGCCGAACAAAGCACAACATTAATGAAATGCAACAAAACAAAAAACAACACAGCAATTTCAGATGAGGCAAAAACACCCTGCAGTTAAAATATGGTAATTTACTGAACAATTTGCAAAACAGAGTAACAATAGAGAAGCAACACAATTAGAGAAAACAAAACAATAATAAACTTGTTAATCAAAAGGAAGTGCTTTAGTTAACCAATAAAGGAATGGAAAAACTAAGAATTTGATTAAATAATACAACTAAATTAAAAGTAAGGTAGTTAACTTTGTGGAAGACAGTTTACTAAGCAGCAGTAACATTTCCCTGAAGGATGCTGTTCATTTTTGCATTTCTGTTCTTTTTCACTTCTTAAAATTTGTATCCAATTTTTTAGATTTGATTTTGGCTTTGGTTTTCTCTATACCTTTCTTTCCCTTTATTGTTAAAAACACGCTTGTGCTCCCTTTAATAATCTGAACAGTTTAAGCTGATTTTTCTTCCTTTTGCCCATTTTCTGTTGTAAGGACATGTGGCTATATGATTCCAGTAAATAATTTATACTACCAAGATGACCCCTGAACCTATCTTGCATTGGTCAGTAATTATAATGTCTCATTTTTTATGAAATTTTTACTGGCCCCAAACACAAGGCAGAACCACAATAAAAGGAAATAAGACTGTTATGCTAATATTTGAGTGTCTCATGATTCTTTTTTTTCCTATAATATATCAAAATACTCAATTACCAAGAGAAATAAGCTGATTTGATGCACTGATTTTGTGTAGATAGTGCAAATTTGTGGAGAAATGATTTTACTCATGGGTCTCATTCTGGATAAAATAGTAATAACTAACCCTACAAGAAAATGATGCTGGTCCCTTTGCACCTTTGTTATTTCCTGTAATTCTGGCTACGTTTCACTTGAAACATCATGAGGATTTTCGTACCAACTGTGTGCCAGTTTGTTGTCAGTTTGATATCTGCTTCAATAGTCGATGCGTTAAAACATTTATTTCAATTTCAGCTCTAATTTTAGTTCAGTTTTACTATGTGGAAATGTGGTGTCAAGACTCCAATACATAATTATCTAGGAAGTTGTCTAAAGTTGCTTTTAGTTTGATTTGGGATCTAAAGAATCAGAGACTCAAAATCGTATCCAGAGGAAACAATGCATTACGTTTTCAGAAAATATCATGCAACTGAATTACATTTTGTGGAATATTTTAAGCATTTTATGAGTACTAACCACTATAGAAATACTTGATTACAAAAATAGACAATGAGCTAAGTAAACTCAAGTGATTACAAGTGAATTGACAAAATGCCAATATGAGGACACAAATAGGGAGCACAGATTAATGAAGGGTCGACCTGGAGCCCAAGAAAACACAAATATCCATGAAAAAATGTCACATTAAGTAAAATTTTTTTTTATTACTGTGTTTAATGTTATTTTTGCACCTCAGGGGAAGTGCAGGTCCGAGACAGCTGCTGTAAAGTCCGTTAACCATGTGGTATCAGAAAATGGTTAATTCCATGCTGATTATACTAAACGCGCGCTCTGATTTACTGTTTTTCTGTGCATTTGCTTGATTACCTTTTAAATTGAATTTAGCTGGCAGCTCAGTGTTGTTTATAGACAGAAACACACACACAGCTTAACTATTACCACCACAGAAGATCTCCTTTCAGTTACTGATATATCACTCTTTTTTTTCCCTTTTTTTTTCTTTTACTCGTATGCTTCGCACCTCCACATGGTTCTGCCGATTCATCTGTCTGCCTCGCACTAGTCTGGCTCTTATCCCTTGTGACTGCTCTTTTGTTTCATCATCCCTTTCTTTTTTCATCAGCCACAGCGGAGTCCCGAAAGCAAACGAGGCTGATTGAATCAGTTTGTCCTCCATCTGTCTGTCTGCAGGTCTAAGAAAAGGGAGCGCGGCGTGTTCGCAATCAGGGAAGCTCCTTCTCGTGCTGTGTGCTCAATCGTGCCGCCGCCTCTCACAGACACGCAGACTTTCCCGCTCGCATCAACACACACGCAAAGACCAAAACACTGTGATTATCGTCTTGCAAGGAGATTTTCATGAGTGGGAGTAATGAGAGGAGACTCCGTAGGAAATCCCTCTTGATCAGGAATTCATTTCAGCTTCCCGAATGAAAGAATTAATGCAGAATCTTGTGGAAGTGCAGTGTCGTGTAGAAACACGGGGCCCTCAGTGAAAGCCTTTGTGTTTTTTACATCACAGAGATTTAAATCATGTTATAATGATATTCCTTCATGAAAAGCATACCTGGAGAGTTGCTTTGATTCTTTCATGCTTGTTTGAGAAATTCTTGGATCTCCCATGGCAACCATTCCAGGTTAGCTAAATGCTAGGTTTCACAAGTTTCCACAAAGTTCCTCCTTGGAGCTGCAGTCTCCAAGCTGTGCTTCTGCCTGACAAAGCACCTTGCCTTCCCCTCTCAGCTCCTCCAGACTAGTCAGCAGCAATTAGCAAACATCGAATGGGACTGCAAGTCTTCTGAGCTTGATACAGGAACTACTTTTCAGTCCAATACTCCTAGGAAGCTGTAAATGCCATCATGGAAAAGCTACGTTGTGATGATGATGTGCTGAAGGCGTAGTGTCAGAAAGAGTAGGAGCTTCTTAAAGAGACAGAGGACAATTTCAATTTTTCAAGGAGAAGTCAAACTGCTTTTAAGTCATGTCTGATATGTACAACATTTTTATGACTACTGAAAGTAACATAGTTACTTGATCACACACACGAGTCTACCACATCACATCCACATAATGAGAACATTGTTACTCAACATTTTGAAAGAAATTTTGGTAACACTATTTGAAAGGGTGTGCATAAGACTGACATGACACTGTCATAAACATGATATAACACCTGTCATGAACATGAACACTTAATGGCATTTGTCATAAACATTCATAAAGACTTTTTAATGTTCATGACAGGTGTTATGTCATGTTTATGACAGTGTCATGTGAGTCTTATGCACAACCCTTCAAATAAAGTGTTACTGAAATTTCTAAGTAAGTAGAAATCAAGCATTCCACCACAGAAACTAATCTAAAACTGAATGGCACATTGTGGATTTTCTGTTCTGCTTGCTCGGGCTGAATATTAACTAAACTGAATGGATATTAAATGTTATTGAGAATGTCATTAAAATAATTTTAAAAAACTGGCCAGTAAAAATAGAAAAAAGCCTAGCGCACCCTGAGCAAGGGAACTGAAGGAAGGAGACTAATAAACACAGGGAAGAATGAGAGAGCTGAACCAAAACACAAACTGAATGACTAGGTGAGAGGGAAACAGCTGAGACTAACCTCAGAAAATATAACCAAAATGCAGAGGAAAGTCAAATTAAAGTGTGGACATAGCTTGATGACTATAATAAGTAGGAGAATAGGGCAAGACCTTACGAACAATAATAAGCAACAGAGTTGTAGTCGACTGTGACTTGTAGGAAACAAGAAAACTCCACCGTTTGCTTTTTTGGATTTCTCTCTTTGGAAGACATGCATTTTTTTAATCCCTAATTGTATCATCTAAGTCAGCTTCCTGTGTGTATTTGGCCACAATGAGTTTTTTTTTTACCTAATAAAATATTCAGCACTAATCTTTCAAAGCTTCTATCAAAGCACCAAAGAAAAACAAAAGCAATCGATTCAACAAGAGCAGGACCTGGGAGATAGGTTTATCTTCTGTTGTGTCTGGGCAACACTGACTCGAGCTATTTAAAGGCTCAGCCTCCCTGGCGAGTTCCAGCTGTAGAAAGTCTCATTAGTACGTACAAGAATGTATAGAACAGTTCCTTTGTGCACACACACACACACGCACACACACACACACACACACACACACACACACACACACGCACACACACACACACACACCACACACACACACACACGCACACACACACACACACACACACACACACACACACACACACACACACACACACACACACACACACACATATGCTGTAGATCCATTCAGAAAGTAACCAGAGATGGTGTTTATTAGTGTTAACAAGGACGCTCTTCCATTTCAGCTGCTCTCTTCTGGTGTCTCCTGGACATTGTGCCCATTAAGAATGAGAAGGGTGACGTGGTGCTGTTCCTGGCCTCTTTTAAGGACATCACCGACACTAAAGCCAAAGCCATCCAAGAGGACAAGAAAGAAGGTAGACATAAAATTCAGTGCCGAACTGTTAATTCTAGTTTTCCCATTTTAAAATTCAAATGGGCTACAGTTATATACAGCAAACAGTGTGCAGTCATGGAATGTTTTTATTTTTTTTTGTTGTTGTTGTGAGAAGCGCCTCACAGATAAGGACAAAGCTTACCACGTATAAGTCATTCCCACATGTACTGTTTCAGTAAATAAATAAAGCAATCAGATAAAACATATTTTACTACAGCTAAGGTTCCATATAAATATCTTCATTGCTGTTTTTCATTGTGTTATTTTAGCAGTTTGATCCAGATCAGTAAGGTTATTAATAAGGGGCTGCACAGTGGTGCAGTTGGTAGAGCTGTTGCCTTGCAGGAAGAAGGTCCTGGGTTCAATTCCTGGCGTGGAGCCTGCATGCTCTCCCCGCTCATGCATGGGCTCTCCCTGGGTACCCCAGCCTCCTCCCACAGTCCAAAAACATGACTGTCAGGTAAATTGATCTGTATAAATTCTCCTTAGGTGTGAGTGTGTGCCTACACACACTCACACTATATTAATGTTTATCACTGAAGCAGAGATGTGTAGCTAGACGATTGATAAACGTTTTCTCAGATGTGCAATTTATATGCACTGTATGGCCTTGGAAAGCAAGCATGCATAAATGTTAAGTACATGAATAGTGTATAAGTCTTTGTAGAAGAAATGTCCTTCAGAGACTTGTTTTATGCTTGACATACACAGTCCAGTCACATTAATGTGACCACCACGTACTTTCCACTTCAGAGTTAAATAACCAATCACAGAAGGCAGGTGGCAGCACAGTGCAGTTGAGCGTATATAAAGGGTGTGTGTGGGCTTCGGAAAACATTTCAATCGTTGGCGTAATGCAGAAACGAAGCGATTTATCCGACGTCCAAAAGGGCATGATCATTGGCTTTCGGGCCAAGGGTGGAAGCATTTCCGAAACGGCTGAGTTTGTGAACTGTTCGCGTGCCGCCGTGGTAAAAGTGTACCGTGCATGGCAAAATGGGACTGTCCAAAATCAACGACGTGGCAAATGTGGTGCACCACGGGCCATAGATGACAGAGGCGAACGACGGTTGCGGAGATGCGTTCGGGCAGATAGACGGGCTACCGTTGAGCAACTGACCACTAAAATGAACCAAGGGGCTACCACAAGTGTCCCAAACCACTATTCAGCGAACATTGCTGCGTCTGGGCCTCCGAAGCAGACGCCTGGTTCGTGCACCTATGCTGACTGGTGTTCATCGACGACGAAGGCTAGAATTTGCACGCCAGTACAGCAGCTTGACGTCCACTGAGTGGCGACAGGTAGCGTTTTCAGATGAATCGCGTTTTATGCTCCATCGGACAGATGGACGTTGGCGTATAAGGCGTGAAACCTCTGAAAGGAACCACCCTGCAACCATTGCAGGAACGGTCCAAGCTGGAGGCGGGAGCATTATGGTCTGGGGAATGTTTTCCTGGCATTCTCTGGGTTCACTGATTATTGTGGAAGGCACGATGGATCAATACAAGTACGCATCTGTCCTTGCGGACCATGTCCACCCCTACATGCGCATTGTTTTTCCTCAGGATGATGGCATCTTCCAGCAGGACAATGCGAGGTGCCATACAGCTGCCAGTGTACGTGCGTGGTTCGAAGAGCACCAGGATGAGTTTACCGTCCTCCCCTGGCCAGCAAACTCACCTGACTTAAACCCAATCGAGCATCTGTGGGACCATCTCGATCGAGTTGTTCGCGCCATGGATCCTCAACCGCGTAATCTAGCGCAGCTGGCCACGGCATTAGAGTCGGCATGGCTCAACATCCCAGAGAAGACCTTCAGGGACCTAAGTGACTCTCTTCCTGCACGTCTCGTAGCAGTTCGCTCTGCGAAAGGTGGTTATTCTGGCTTTTGACAGATGGTCACATTAATGTGACTGGACTGTGTATTTTTATATGTGGTATTTTTGCGGGTTGCTTCTTTTAAGATCTTAGCTGCTCCTTACCATTTTTTCCCCCTTTTGACTGTCCTAATCTAGCTGCTGGGCTCTAACAACAAAAATTAAGGTTTGCTGAAGATTTTGGGTTTAGACCATCTGAAGTTTTGTACCAAGTCTTATAAAACCACTGGGTGACACACTAGAGCAAAAAAGTCAAAAAATTTTAGGACACATAACTGTAAAAAAAACACAAAAAACTAGAAAGACAGAAATTAGAGCCCTTCAAGCAGCCTGTTGCAGCTTGTTGTAAACCAGACTTGTTTTGCAAGGTTTAAAATATCATGTATTTGTTCAGGCTTCCATGTTTTTCTTAGAGAGCTAAGGTTTTCTATTGCACACCTCGACAATGACACTTGTGCAATCCTATTCTGATTGAATAGGCACATGCTTTTAAATCTAGAGTTGCAAGAACCAGTTGTAGGTCCTGTGATGACACTATTGGAGACTGTAGCGCCTTGTCGTCTGCTCTCAGCGTGAACTTTATTGATGTTGACAGTCATTTTTAGTCCCCTCCATTTGCAAACTGCGTTTCTTAAACTGAAATGACAGAACTACAATTAGTTTGACACCGCTTTAAATCCTATATTAGTTAGTGCAAGGTGGATGCTTAATATAAAGCACCACACAGGCACATTTTCACAGAGAAACTGCAGATTTGCATGTTTTTGTTTGCATTACTTGAATTATTCCATATAGTTAAACTTGATTTCAAATACCCATACGCCAAAATATGTTAGAAAAATACGTCCTACTTTTTCCACATGACTCACCTCACCATAATTTATTTGAATTGTTTGATGTCAAGCAGACACTATAATGATTAATGAACTTAAGCATCCTGGCGTTCACTATTTTTTTCATCGTTCAGGTTGATTGCCATTTTACATCTTTCATCTTCTGACGGGCATTTCAGCTGATACATATTGCAAAAATGACATTAGTAGGGCATTGCCACCCAAGCCGGGGATACCTCACACATGACCCACTTAGCTATCTGTTGGGGCATTAACCAGAAGAAAGAAGGAAACCTAATCTTTGCACTCAGCAGACATTGGTTGTACCAACCTGATTTGCTTTCTGTCATACATTTTCACTCTTTGCTGCCTCCATCTCTGCTTTGTTTTTGTTTTTTCCCCCCCACTTCCTTGTTCCTCCATCACCTCTATTCCTCATCTCTTCCAGCTGCTTTTACCAGAAGCTGTCCATTCTCGCCTCAGCTTTCAACTCTTACATGTATTTGCCCCCTCATACACAACAACACTCACTCCTCTCCTCAAGCCCCCCCCCCCCCCCCCCCCCCCCCCACCTACGAAAGGCAATAAGAGTAAGAGAAATTCATTAGATCTAAAAATAAGCGCGTCTCAGTCTCCGTGTTATGGATGGGCCCCTGTCCGCTCGTCTCATCGGGGGTCCACACAAAACCCACAGTTAGCGCACGGATTTTTCCAAAGGGATTTCACTTTTGCTCTTTGGCGATGTTGTTGTCTAAAAGGCCAATTTCTCAAACCAATCTGGCCTCAGTCCCTTCCTGTTGGCTCGGTGATCAGTGACGAAGCGAGCCTGGACCGAGCGGCAGCGATGTGCTTTCTGTGATCACCCGACTCCTCTGACCCAACTCATCACTCCTGCACAATCTGACGATCTGCTACTGCAGTACAACTAAAAGGAAAGGCGCACAGGGGGCATGATTGCCAGCTCACACACCTATAATTACCCACAGTAAAAACAACATAATATACATAAATACCCTTTTCCTAAAAGCAGAAAACTGAGTTAGCATTAGCATTATTGGCCAATGCTATGCGACTAAAATTTAATATACTTGTGGCTGTACAAAGGTGACATCTCCAACACATCTTTTTTTTTTTTTTTTTTTGTGGGTATAAACAAACTACCTATTCTCCTTTTGAATATTCATGTTTTCCTATTTAGGACAGAATATTATGTGTTTTTCATCAAGCATAATGACTGATTCAGTCATCAAGACTTAACCATGGGGGGGTAGATGTTGTAGATGGGTGTGTAGCGCCAACATTTGGTGTGTGCGTGCGTGTGTTTGTGTGTGTGTGTGTGTGTGTGTGTGTGTGTGTGTGTTTACAGAGCGACGACGCGGCAGGGTGAAAACCGGCTCTTCATTCAGCTCGACTCGTCTGCGGGGCAGCACCGTGCTCTACCACATCTCTGGTCACCTCCACAGCAGGGAGAAGAGCAAGATTAAAATCAACAAGGTATCGTCACGTTGCGCAAACAACAGAAGCGGGGTGGGGAAAGGTCTTTTCAAACGAGGCCGAGGGTCGCCGTGCGGAGAAAGGGGAGCACTGACGGTGCCACTGAAGCGCCGATGACAAAATCAAGGGCAGACAGGTGGGGGATGTCTGGATGTTAGCGCTTCCACAATTAAACAGTTTGGATGCAAGGTGATGTAATGCTAGCATTACAACAAAAATAATAACAGAATACTATTGTCATATAGTGGCAGACTTTAGTTACATTTCTGTGTGTGTCATCTCAGTTGTTGAAAAGTTGTGTCTCCATTGCTGTTGTGTTTTCTTATCACTATTTTTATATGAATCTTGATCATTTCTTTTGTTGGGCTGCGTCTGTTTGTCTACCTTTCTGATTTCTGTTTCCTTGTTTCCCACATTCCCCTGTGTGTTTATTCCATTTCCTCAGTTCAACTTCAGCTCCTTCCTTCTGTCACAGCTGCACCCTGTTTCTAATCAACCGCCTGCTTCTTGTTCAGTAATCAACTCTCCAGGTTAAACATCTCTCAGTCAATTCTCACTGTCGCCTCTAGTATGGTGCAAGAACCTGGTGGGTTTTTCACCTGGACATTGATTTTTATACTTCTTTTTCCTCATTCTATTAAGTAAACAGTTTTGTTTTTCAACCACCTGCATCCTCTGTGCATTTGGTTTCCTTATCTACTCCGTTCTATGACCCAGACTAATGACTAGCAATCCGACAATTGGCTAGTTCCAATGGTTTCATGACCTAGATCTACCCTGTCCTCAAACCGGAGTGTAACGTCCCTCTGAGATTCATAAACCACATGCTGTGGAGTTCACGAAAAAGAAAAACTGACAGCAGCAGTTTGAAAACGTGTTGTGCAGCATTAATGGGAAAACCGCAAATAAAATATGGAGTCTTCCCAAAGAGAAACTCGGTGTAGTGATCCTGTTGTTCGTGGTCTTCCTGTTGAAAATTGAGGCATAGAAGAGAAAAATACAACTTATCCTTTCCTTGAAGTGTTTTGAAAAGGGAGCTAGAAAGGATCCTAACTGGAGAATCAAGGAGAAAGTTTGATGAGGCGTCAAGCGAACACATGGCCTATCGAAAGGCAACTAAACACTGGTGACTTATCGTGCAGCTTTTGAACAAATACTATGTACTAAGGCTGTATTAGCTCTATCAGAAAGCCGGACAGTGAAGGAAAAAACTTGAAATAACAGTCACAGCTTATTGGAAGTGTAAAGCTTGCATAAGGATTATGTATCCAATGAGTATAAAACAGCTGATTTTACAATGAGAATCTGGAGTTGCTGCTCAGAAAGGTGCTCTGTTTTTATAAACTCAAAATTTATCCCAGAAATTCTGTGCCTAGGAGTTTGTTTTATTATGTGGAGAGAGAGAAAAAAACAACTCCAGGGGAAGTGTGAATCAGAAAAAAATACACATACACAATAGTCACCATGTAAACAGCGAACTCATCCCAAGTAAGGAAGGAAAGTCATAAGTTTGAGATGTTTGGAATGGGCTACATTTCTTAATTTTCCAAATTAAAATTTTGCTTTGTTATGGTTTTTTTTTTTGGCTGCAGACAAGATATGCACTGTTTGTCATTGTGTATACAGCTCAGAAACTTTCTTTAGGAACCTGAAGGGTTATTTTATATTATTTTTTTAATAGCCAATAGCCAGTGCCAATTCAAATACTGACCTCAATATGTGCTGTTGTAGTACCTCATTAAGGAGTATATAGAACATTATTGCATGTAGTATTTTGTAGTTTTTTTTCACCTACTGAACACTAGGAAATTAAAAAAAAAACATATAATTTTTTTTCTTTCTTGTATTGTCCAGAACGTGTTTGGAGATCCACCTGCTCTACCAGAATACAAGGTTGCAGACGCCAAGAAGTCCAAATTCATATTGCTTCACTACAGCACATTTAAAGCAGGCTGGGACTGGCTGATTTTGCTTGCCACCTTCTACGTTGCTGTGACAGTGCCCTACAACGTGTGCTTCATCGGCGACGATGACGATCTGACCCGCAGCACCACTGTCAGCGACATCGGCGTGGAGATTCTATTCATCATAGGTTAGTTGCAGATTACCAACCGCTTCGCTATGATGAGCTAGCCTGCAGCTTTTAGGATAACCAAACTCTTTACTTTTTCTTTTGTTTTTTTTTTTTAACACCAGACATTATTTTTAATTTTCGCACCACTTTCGTCAGCAAGTCCGGCAAGGTAATCTTTGACGCTCGGCAGATATGCATCCATTACCTGACGACGTGGTTCATCATCGACCTCGTGGCCGCACTGCCCTTTGACCTGCTCTACGCGGTCAAAGTCAGCGTGGTAAGTTCCCGACTGGATGCTGTTTTTTTCACCTCTTTTATAAATTCTGTTTCGTCTCGGTCAACAAGCAGCGGCTTTAAATAAATCTTTTGGCAAAGAAAGCAGCTGAAACATGGAGCAAAGAATGATTACAAAAAAAAAGCAAAGTAAGTAAAAACAAATAACTTTCAAGGTTGCTTTGAAATAAAAAACACAAAAGTCGTCACGATTAATGCGTTGCCCAGTAACAGCAGCCTTTAACTGTACCGTCTCTGAGAAGAGTTACACAGTTTCAAGAATCGTCAGCTGTGCTGCTTTCCAGATCTGCCCCATAGCCTTTTTTTTTTTTTTGATTTGGCATATTGATTCTGCATCGTGCATGGAGCATGAGCGCCGACCAAAACAGCCCCACATCATTAAAACATTTTTCTACCCTTCCTCAGTCAAACACACGGCCCCCCTTAAGAGCAGCTGAGAGCAGGATGAAACACAGGATCTGGAGCAATTAGGAAGAGTGTTGTGTCTTACCCCAGGGTGACGGATATTAGCCAATCGAAACATGGTACTACAAGGGGGCTTTTGATTGGTTGCCTTTAGAAGTTTCTACTGTTTGGTCCCTAATTTAGGGAAAAAAAACGATGCTTTGACTCTGCCATTTACTTACTATAGAGTGAATCAAAATGTTCAACATTTGGCATGTACTGGAAGGATGCACGCAGGCATCCACTCATTTATAAAGATATTAATTATTATAATTATTATAATCAGAAGCATTATTAGTATTTATGGTGTTGACTCTAGATACAGGTTTGATAGTCTGAGGAGAGGCAGAAAGAAAAATTTTGGATGTTAAAGCTTCGTTTGGTCTATAATCTTTAATATTCTCCATGTTTGTCATTTTTGCCAGATCTATTGGATTTGTAATTATGTAGTGTAGAATGCTTGTTTATATATTAGAGGTGTCCCGATCGATCGGGATCATAATCGGGAAAGCTAAACTAATTACCCGCTAAATGATTTAAGTCTTCGAGCTGCGATGTAAGTCTCTGGTTCTGCTGTTGAACCGCTGCTCTGCACAGGTAGTAATATTTAATACTTAGTAATATTTGACAGACGGAGCCGCTTCTGCTCCACCTGGTTGTGACTCTCACACCGAACCTGTTTAAAGCTGCAGCATCTAACCTAAAAAATACGTTTTACATACGTATTAAAACTTTCTCTGTCCTAACATGAGACAGATAATCTCTAAAAAAAATAATCGATCTCCTCCCTGTTACTCCACTCAATCAGAAACAGCCATTCAGAACTAGCAGTAATCAGCTAGCCGCTATGCTAACAGGAAGTTTTCATTCAGTAACTCTGGATGTTAAGTTTTATACTTGAATTTTTTGGCAATGTTGAGAGGTTTTATTTTGGCTCTTTGCATTATTTAGCTTCTTCAGAGCCTCATATGTTATCAGTCTGTTAAAGATAGTATTATTGATAGCAGTACAATTTGCACAATTCCTGTTTTGTTTAGTTTTCTTCTTGGAAAAGTTATTAAAAACAAGTTTTTGTCTAAATTAAGGTGAATTCATGGTTCCTTTTTCCACATAATGTAATAGCAGTGTTTATGATTAAAAAAAAAAAAAATAAATAATTATGTGATCGGTATCGGGGATCGGAATCGGCGATCGGCCCTCAGGGGTGATCGGTATCGGTATCGGGAGAAAAAAACCTGATCGGCAAATCCCTAATATATATATATATATATATATATATATATATATATATATATATATATATATATATATATATATATATATATATAATATATTATATAAGCTGACTGAATAGCTCAATGGGTAAGTCACCAGTCTTCCACCCGGGAGACCAGGGTTCGAATCCAGGCTGAAGTTACAACAGTCAATTGAGCTGTCAATTGACTGTTGTAGCTACATAGCTCCAGGGTCTTGACTTAGGCAAGACCCTTGGAGCTATGTAGCCGACCTCATGCCATGAGAGACACCGATAAGCACGACATGCCGGCTCAGACGTCGCCCGGCCAAACAAGGTCTGCGTCAGGTGCGGGAACCAGAGCACCTAGATGAAAAATGGGACTACTGGAACAAGACGGAAATGGGCGAGAGGTGAAAACATGGATCTGTTGGAATGCTACTACTCAAGTAACCCTAGTCAGAGGGGCTACATGCGAAGACTGTGGGAGGAATGGTTACTTCGACATCCCCAGTCAACACTAACTGCTAAGCAACTAGTGGCTCAGTGTTCCAACATCC
The DNA here is from genome assembly GCA_033032245.1 of Poecilia picta. Lineage (NCBI taxonomy): Eukaryota > Metazoa > Chordata > Actinopteri > Cyprinodontiformes > Poeciliidae > Poecilia > Poecilia picta. The sequence continues at coordinate 18,895,387 of CM065363.1, read as the reverse complement.
GCAAACGGCAACTGCTCTCACAACTTGAGATTGACGAGGTACAACACAAATGCTATGGCAAAGGGGAGGAGCCAGAACGCCAGGTCAGCGGGGAGTTAACTACAACAATGAGCTGATATACAACTCAGCATCAGTGATCCTTGAGATGCTTGGCTATAAGAGCAATCATGAGACCCAATACCCACCATGGAAAAGACGGTTAGAGGCTAAGAACCGGCTCTTCCACACCCAACCACCTAAAGTGTACTCTCAATGGCAGGGCTGTTGGATGTTTCATCCTGGACAGTGGCTCTCACACTCGCTAGTCCTCTGCCTCCTTCTTTACGACTCGTGTATAGTCTCAGGGTGCTGGATTTGGGGTGGAACCCTCCATGCATGGTTAGTAACTTCCGTGTCTTAACATCCGTGGCCTTTATCTCTTCCATTGGCCAGCTAATTATTCCGGCAGGGTATCTGATTACTGGTAAGGCATAGCTGTTTATTGCATGGATCTTGTTCTTGCCATTGAGCTGGCTTCTCAGGACTTGCCTTATTCGTTGGAGGTATTTGGTTGTGGCTCCTTTCCTTGTGACCTCATTGAGGTTGCCATTTGCTTGTGGTATTCCCAGGTACTTGTAACTGTGCTCTATGTCTGCTATTGTTCCTTCTGAGAGTGAGACCCCTTCTGTGCGGACGACCTTCCCTCTCTTTGTAACCATCCGACCACACTTCTCTAGTCCGAATCAGTTTGGTTTGATTAGTTATTTTCCCCTTTAGAAATCTAATCATTTGAAATCATCTCCTTTTTTAATCGCATCAATTTGGTTGATCTTACAATATTGTTATGGTTTCAAACATTTAACTTTGGCAAAAACTCTGTGTTTATTGTGCCAAATCATAAACAGCTTTTGTACTTAAGAATTTAGTCATTTCATAATCTGACATAGTGATTTGAGTTTTGAGAACATTTGGTTCGGTAAATGTTAGGTAGATGTGAACTTAAGCGTAACGACTTGAAGCTGTAGCATGAAAACCAGAAAATGTTTTATCGTAGAAATTAATTTCAGAATTGCATCTTATCTGCAACAAGGCTCATTTAGGATGGACTTAATCTTAAGAAACTTTAGGAGCCTCAGTCGGCTGAGCTTTAAAGCCACCATCTGTGCTGACGCGGGAGGTGTCTGTGCGGATCAGACGGCCGACTTCCACATCTGTGGTTGGGGAGCAGTAATTCAGAATGATACATGCAGTCACGGTCTCTAATTAAAGGGCCCAGGAGAGCACTTTGGAAAAGAGGCTAACACTTTATCAAATATATGAACAAAAAAGGACTGTACTGCAGGAAACCTAAAGCAGTTCAACTTTTGTTGTGCGCATATTCCATGTGAAATGTGACCAGAAGCAAGACCAGAGATGAGATGTCTGTGGCAATAAACAAAAAGAAACGGTTTAGAAGTGAAATGTGAAGTAAGGCAGTAATCGAATGTAGAAATCCAAAAGCTAAACTTTAAAACAAAAATGCAATAGAGCTGAACATCAGCACATGTCAAAGGATTTCTATCAATTTACACTTTGATTTCAAGAGAATTTGCTTATCTGCCTTCACACACACATAGAGACTGGCGCAATGTTCCATTCTTAATTGTTTGGGATTATCTTGATAATATAGTCCATTTTTTCACGGATCATCTGGGAAGGCTTTCCACAAGAGTTATACGATTATGTGTATTTTATCACCATTCTTTCGTAAACACATTTGTGAGGTCAGACGCTGATGTACTAAAGGTACTGTGGTGAGGTTGGGACTTTAGGTTGGCCAGTCAGGTTTTTTCACAACACACTCACTCGACGTGTTGCAGAACTAAACGTGACATCCTGAAACTGTCTTGCATCTGCAGAAAGTTCTCTGTGATAAATGTACCTCAGTATCCAATTGTTTTAAGTTATAATACAACTATTGGCTGTGGGTTATTTGGTAACATGAAAATATGTGCAATTCACATCCAGCTTTCTTTAAAGAACGGTTCTTTTGTGCTGTGGGAATTATAGTGTTGCATAATGATTTGACAATTACTGCATTTTGCAAAAAAAAAATCATAACTTTGCAGTGGTTTGCTGCTTTTGAGAGTTGGCATGTACGAATAATTTCAAATATTAAGATGCTTTATAAGTTCAGTTTATTTTTATTTAAAACATCCTGCTGAAAAAAAGTAGTGGTAAACAAGAAAAAAAACAAAAACACATGTTGTTTTTACTATTTAAAGAAGCTGAGCTAATGGGAGGGGTGGGGGGGCTGCTCCAGGCAAAAGGTACCAGTTTGGTTCCAGAGTCTATTTATGGAAATACCACACACTCCCAGTGGAGCAGGTTTAGATTTATGGCTACTGGGCCATAGATCCCTCGGTGGCCGCTGGGGAGAGCAAGGATGTTGGGTGTAATTGCTGAAGGTTCTGCGTGGCGTCCCCTCAAAGGATGGACCGGTCAGATTGTCCTGCTCGAAACCTGAAGCCATCCTTCACTCACAATGAGCCGCGGGGCCTCAAGATCCCTCTGTGATCTCATTTCTCTTTTCCTTTTTGCTGCCTGGTATATTTTGGAGGCTGTCATCAAGTTATTTTCCCCCGTTTTTTTTGTTTTTGTTTTTTGTTTTACTGTAAAGCAATTATTAATTTATACAGTTTATGTTTTCAACTGTCAACCTGAGACATGTTTTGTCATGATTATCTATTTTTTTCTTAACTACAATGACAAATTGTGGAAACAAACTAATTTTACAAACAATTCAGGAAATAAATATTTAACTTTAGGAGGCTAATTCACAATAATGAAAACGATTAAAACGCCATCTGAATTTCTTTAAATCATGACTTATTTAGAGGCATAAAAGTGATTTGTTTATTATGGCTTCTACTCATGGACGTTGTTTAACAGAGTGATGCAAACATATTACGTGTTGCAGCTAGAGCACCTATTGCATTGCCCTTCTGACTCTGGAGAAAAATATTGGCCAAGTCGAGGTTTACTGGCCCAATACATCTCCAATTATTGAATAAATACTTAACAAACTTGACCCATAGTGCTGTTGTGGCACAGCTGTATAGCTGAAGGCATGACTCCGAGAGAAGAAATAACGAGAGTTTCTGTAAAGCCAGCGTCTCAAGGATGCAGATCTAAACCCTTAAGGACTGAACAGTCAGGAAGCTAAAAGTAAATTTAACACCTGATGAGCAGAAAAAAAAAGCGACACAGTCTGAATGACAAGGATGGCATTGAAGCGAAGGGGGGCAGAAGTTGAAGGAGACAAGTCTTACACGATCAGTGTTCGGTACGTTATCCTGCATGCTTTTCATGAGGCTGGAAGTCAATAGGATGTGGCACAGCCTGCTCACTCCATAGGTGGGACTCAGAGCAGTGATAGATGGTGGAGGAGAGTTGGAGCTTCTCCCTACGGCTCAGTAGGAGGCTTCATTACCCTTGCGGTGTACTCATCCCTTATTTTTCTCTGCAAAAATGTGCAAAAGTACCGCGGGGCCTGCTGGAGACACATGGAGAGCAGGAAGCTCTGGTACAACTCTTCACATCAGCTCATATTTGAATCTGTGGTTAAGAGATCGAAAAGGGACTTCTTTGCTCATAGCTATTGTTCTGCTGGCACCGCCGACGTGTTCCACCTTGACATTCATCATGTTTAGAGTGATATGCCATGCAAAAACCACAACATCTTAACAGGTGTTTTTGGTCTAGTTGCAAGTTTTTGAGCACATTTCAAATACAAACACTAACTTGCAAGTAACTTTTCAGCGCAAAATAGGAGCTGGCTTTAAGTCAATAATTCCTTCATATTGATGGAAAAGTTGAGAAGAGATAAAATGACCTTCATATCTTCTGTCTAAATGGTAAGAAAGTATCACAGGACCAAAGTAGGTTGATTAAATAATTCCGGCTGGTGAGACTATAAAGTAAAAAAAAAAAAGAAGAAACAAAACAAGCACTCCTTGACACGAGTGCCTGATTGCTCTAATTAGTGTTTTTATGAGGGTCCTCCATCAGAAAAGGTCTTCTTATAGATCATGCTGTGGGAACGTACAAGCACTTGTCAAGTTTTAATTAAAGATCCGTGTGGCTGTTGAGATGACGTTGTCGTGTTTGGCTTATTTGTTCAAAAGGTTGGTTTTCTGCGTTCTATGTTTAAAAAGGACACAGCAGCAATCTGCTCCTTTTTAGAACATGTTTGTCAGATTTCTGGTTTGTTTAGATAGAATCTGTATTTCTGAGAAAAAAAATTTAAACCAAACCTGTCAAAGAAATTGAAAAAACAACTTATTTTATTGCAACTTTGTTAATAAATGGTAACATTTACATGTAAGCTCTCTGGTGTATGTTCTTTTTCGGTAAATGTCAAAGTCAGTAAAGCAAGGTTAACAAAGGAACTATAGGAATTAGTGGAGAACAAAGTTTGTTTGTTTCTTATTTGATTTAATTTATGGAATTTATGTTTGACAGACAATTTTTATGTTTTATTTAACACTGTTATTTTATTTGAGGCTGTCAGGTCAATTAATTCAATCTTTGAATGAAATCTTATAGAAAAGTTTGATCAAAAACATTTAAAACAAAAAAGGCTGGACAAGTCTGTCTTGATTAAACAATCAAGGCTTAGTTTTGGGAATTTAAGTAAATAACTACAGAGTGTGGAAAAGTTTCACACTTTAAATCTCAGCTCGGTAGTTTAAGGTGGTCCGAGAAGCTTATTAGTAAAGGTTGTAGTTGTGCAAAGCAGAGCGAGGCGGGCAGGCTGGGGCCTAGCCAAGATTTTTCGAGGAACTCCATGGAGTTCTGCAGACAGCACCTAGTTTCTGTGGGAGTGAATATGAATTACTCGAGAGCCTGGCAGATGGGCTGGAGTGAAGTGTGGCTGAGGAAAAATTCACTTAAACCAGACTGGCAGCAGAAGCAGCTGCCAGATACACGGCAGCTGGAGCCCACACAGACCAAACAGAGATAGCAGGGATCCAAACAGAGTTCAGAGCCAGGTATGCTGCAAAGCCTGGAGAGGGAAAACAATCAGGACGCTTAACCCCCCTTTTCACCAGGAGTCAGTTCGGGTCTTTTGTTGTCGGAGGAGCATTTCTTAGACTTGGACTTTTTGCACTCTCTTGTTTGGATGTAAACATTCAAACATTAATGCCATCACCAAGTTACCCACAGTTTCTGTCGTGCAAGTTGAAGAACTTCATTTAAACAATCGGATCTTGGGCAAAAGACGTAGAAAATACATAGAAACACCATTAAGCTGGACGTCACTCTTATGTTACTGAGATATTGATAAAGTAAAACATTTATGTCTGTAGCTACAATCGCTTTCTTCTGTCTGTGCTAACAAAAGGAATTGGTTCAGATTGTTCCCATCTGCCGGATTTGATTGTTCTTGCATCTGTATGTATTTGGTACAATCTGGTATTTTCAACAACAAAAAAAGCATGAAAAACTGTATAAAAGAAACTAAAAAGTTCACTTCTTTGTGAATTCTCTCCTATGTATTTTATATTTTTTCTGAGAATATTTCTCCGATGTGAATATTAGATTTTTTTGTGTATTTTCTCTCTCCGTGGTTAATAAAAAAAGAATAATTTTATGACTATCTTATAATATTTATTACAAATGGGATTAAAGGTTGTCACGGGAACATTTTTGTCTGATTTGTACAAAAACCGCTATCTTATGTGCGCATTCAGATAAATACCTTTTTTCCCCACAGGTGTCCGTGGTGCATCTGTTGAAAACCGTCCGTCTGCTTCGTTTGCTAAGGCTGCTGCAGAAGATGGACCGCTACTCGCAGCACAGCACGGTGGTCCTGACCCTCCTCATGTCCATGTTCGCCCTTCTGGCCCACTGGATGGCCTGCATCTGGTACATCATCGGCAAGATGGAGATGGAGGCCAATGCCCACAACTGGGACATCGGTAAACTCCAGAAAATCTTGCCGGGGTATAATGAAGCCCACGAGGTCCCAAATTAAAATAAGCATCTTTTTATTTTTTCCGTTGTGAGTTTTAAACTCCCTCCTTTCATAGCTGCAGGAATCCTATTAGGAATTGAAGTATAATCAGCAGCAGACTCTTGCTCTTTTGCTGCCACTGCCGTGACACTTATTAAAAATATCATTAACGTGCTTTTTTTTTTTTCAGAATTGGAGTCTGGATATTTATAATCCAAAATATGGAAAACTGAGACATTTCAGAAAGAAGAAAACTTTATATCTTTAGCATATTCTCTCAAGGGACACATTATTGCCACAAGTGCCTTTAATTGCTTTAACAATTTATCATAAAACAACTACGGCGTGTTTTATTGGGATTTTATGCGGCAGATGAACGCAAAGTAGTGCACAATCATTCATTGGGAGCAAAAATTATAAAGAAAGATTCAAACATTGGTACAAAAAAGAATGTGGTATTCGGGTCAATTAATTCAATCTTTGAGTGAAATATTGAATTAATTGAAACACTTTTGCACAGACTGGCGACCTGTCCAGGGTGAACCCCGCCTCTCGCCCGGAACGTTAGCTGGAGATAGGCACCAGCACCTCCCGACCCCACCAAGGGACAAGGGTGTCAGGAAAATGGATGGATGAAACACTTTTGCGTTTAGTGCTCTTCGCCTTGACACATCTGAATAAAAGGCAACTGATTGTAACTGGGTTTTTCCATAATCCACACAAATGGATTCAAGTTATCAACTAGCTAAAACCACATTAAACTGTGCAATAAAATACATATGCATTCTCAAAAGATCCTGAAATGACATATGCAGACATAGATTGTAGACTAAGTTTTTAAAAGGAAAGTGTTCAGTGAATCAGGAACATATTAGACAAATTATTCGGGATCCATACTTCAATATGTTCATGTTGTACAGGAAAGTGTTTCTGGGCAAGATGTCCCTGTAGCAGTTCAACAAACTATCCTTTTCAAAAGCAACAATAATACCGTCACACAGCCCACCGAGTAGTTATTGAATAAAAATGTGTGAGAGTGCGAAACCTTTGAGAATAACAACTGAGTTAAGTGTGATTTTTCTCTTTTCATAATTAATGACGGACCTTCCCGGCTTGGCCCCTCAGCCTCCAGGTCAGTCATGTAATGAGCCCCGCCAAGCTGATCTCCGGTCAGTATCGATGCGCCGCAATGCTCATAATTATCTCGTTCTCTATGCCAATTACTGCCGCTCAGTGTCATAAAGTAACAAGTCCATGCATGAGGCGGGACCAATGCTTTGTGTCCTAATTATTTACTTCCGACGCCAAAGTCGGTGCTGAATTGAAGCGGGTTGTGTGGTGTTTCCTCCCAATTACCATTCATCAGTGTCAGCGACAGAGTCCCGTGGGATCGGCTGCCGTGAATCCATTCTGTACCGACTGCTCTCCAACCATCTGCTTTGTTTCTGGAATTTGCTCAGTTTGTTCCGAATTCTGCAAAAACGGGAGACCGACGCGGCTGATGAAACTTCAGAAGCGATGCTTTTTGGATGAGCCCGCGTCCACGTTTAGCTCTGCTGTGAAAAGCCTCTTGGGAATTTGTGTAAAACCGAACCTTTGTCACAAAACGCAAGCGTTTGCTTTGCTTTAAGCAATGAAAGTTCGACATGTCTTCATCTTCTCACCAGGGTGGCTCCATGAGCTCGGGAAGCGTTTGGAGTCTCCATATGCCGGCATGGCAGACGTTAACACGACTGGCGGCGGTCCCGCTATCCGCAGCGTCTACATCGCTTCCCTCTACTTCACCCTCAGCAGCCTGACCAGCGTGGGCTTCGGCAACGTGTCCGCCAACACTGACGCGGAGAAGATCTTTTCTGTTTGCATCATGCTCATCGGAGGTACACAAAAAACGGCAGCTATCAGTTCCACGTCTTAGTGTGTGTGTTGCTTTGTGAAGTATCTATATTGCCTGAGACTTTTTCTCATATTACCTCATTAAAGCCTGACATTTTTAACATATGTTGGGGCAAATACCAATTGCGAAGAGTAGTTTACGGTATTTGTGGATTTTACATTTTATCCACACTAAAGTCTGATAAGTGTGGCATCCATATCTGTTAAGCTCCCTTTATTTTCACATCTGCAAGTACAACCAACTGTCTTTAAACTACCTCTATCTAGTTAATACATTTGGTTCATCTGAGTGTAATATAATCTGTTATGTGAAAGCCCCCGAGGTTTGTTCGAGAACATTAGAGAAAACTCATAATGAAGACCAAGGGACACAGCAGACAGCTCAGGGATAAAGTTGTGGAGAAGTTTAAAACTGTTTTAAGTTTTAAAACATGATCCAACTTTTGGGTACTGGAAAAAAAATCAAATGCCACAGCTTTTGAAAACTGCCCTTTATGGCAGAGTGCCAAGGAGAAAGTCATTGAAGTTTCATTAAAAAAAAATGATGCTAATTAAAAAGACCCAGCACACATGTTGAATCTAGGGAAGCTAGGCAGAACTAATGGGAAGATGAATGGAGCTACATTGACTATAGAAAGTATACACTTCCTTGAATGTTTTAGCATTTTTATTGTTTTTTACAAATTCATCATGATCAATAAAATTAGTTTTTTTTTTTTTGTTTTTTTTTTTGCAAAAACATATAAACAAACCCTGTTTGATGTTAAAGTGACAACTGATTTCTATAAAACAATGGCAATTAAACAGTATGTAACATAAGATACATTAGTAGATGCACCTAGGGCTGCAGTCATAACCTGAAAACAAATAGGTCTATTTCTAAAAAAAAAAAAACAATGCCTATATATATATATATATGTATATATATATACACACATACTGTCAAAATAGATTTTTTTTTATTGATCAATCGATAAAAGCAATAAAAACTTAAAGCATTAAAATGGTGAGTACTTTTCATAGGGAAAACCTCTGACTGGGGTGGAGGTTTAGCTTCCGGCAGGAAAACAAACATAAACATCCAACCAAAATCTGCCATGACTGGTTTGGATCTGTTGACTGTAACAAAATGTGGAAAAAGTCCTAAAGGGTGTGAATACTTTTGTATGGGGATGTGCGTGAAGACGCATGTCTTTTGGAAATGACTCCTTCAAAGTTAATTTCAAAATGAGACTTCATTGTGAAGAGTAATGGGTAAAACCATGTTAATAAGACTAATTCATCTTGTCTTAGTTAAAATTTCAGAAGCATGTAATTGGATTTCCAATTCCTTTCCCCCCCCCCCCTGGTTTTCTGCTCCATTATATGGCTTTTTTATGCAGAACTTTGCAGAGGGGACAGAACTAGTTTATACCAGACAGAGTAAGCTTGTTTTTTTTTTATTTCTTGGCAGTCACTTTTGCAAGGTTTTCCCGGTGGATACTCTCTCCTCTCTGTTTCAGCTAAATGCTAAATGTCCCCGGCTGCCGGAGGCCAGTAGCAAGAGAAGACACACACACACACACACAACACATCCCCATGTTTGCTCACATACATCCCATTACCAGCGGGGAGACATGGAGTGAAAACTAATCCAAAGCACCTGCTCATATTTATTGTGGAGCGCAGCCTCAATAAACTTAGATGAGTTATGCAAATGAAATACTACAGTATGATGTTTGAATTATTTTTTAGAATATTAAAAACAGGTATCCTGAGGAATAACATTTTATTTCTTAAAGTTTAAAGCAAGAATATTTTCCAGTAGGCTAAGTTAAGCCGTTTGAAATGGCGCTTCCTTAAATTATTGGAAATTTTCTGAAATAGTCATACCTAATATAAATGTCACCTGGCGTGTTTAAATAGTGCAAAGAGAAACTCCACCTGTCTGAATCTATTAGAAAACATCATTAGATGGAGAAAATGTGGGGTAAAAAATAAAAAAAATACCCAAAGAGGCACAACAATATTTACAAGCAACAGTGAAACGGTGGTGCAAATGAAAACTCTTATTTTAAAAATACAAAGTACAGCGCTTGCAGCCTGCAAACAAGTGACCTACAGATGGGAGCGTAAGTGGAATGGAGGCAGGAATGGTTTCACCAGATCAGACTAACAGACTTCATGGAAACAGCTGAGAAACTCGGGTGTTGGGCGGGGAACTAACAGGAGGAGTGGATGGAAAATAATGAGCACCTGAGAAGAAACACAGGAAACCAGGAAATCTGACAAGTCAGAACAACAGAACACAACGCTTTTCACCATTTTGCAGTCATTCTGTTTTTGTCTTTACATCATTGATTTCATAATATTGTCACAAGCTCCTTTGAGTAATAGCTGAAAATGTCTGTCACACTAAAAAAGGGACTTTTATGTTTTTTCCCCATCCAAACCAAGACAATAAAAGCACCTTTATTCCATAGCTTTTATAGAAGTTAAATAGTATCTTATTGAGGTCACCACTTCGACGTGTCAGCGTAATTTCACTTTGTAAGAAAACTGACCCAGCTGGACCGATGACTCCCTGACGTCCAGCCTTTGGTGATACAGCTGTGCTGCTGCTCCAAACTCAATGAGATCAGGAGAACGGCTCACCTGTGGGTGCTGGAAGGGCAGCGTTCATCTGCGCAATCAAATAAGCTCCGTGCTGCGCCGACGTCGAGCTTTCCTGTACGCGAGATATAAACGTAAATTTAATAGTTGGCTTTTCTCTCATTTGATTTTATTGTGTAAAAGTCGAGTTAAACACGTGAAACATGTAGGGTAACAAGCAGATGATTTATCCTCCGTTGCTCCTGCTGTACATCTGAAGTGCGGTGAACAGATATTTTTCTTTTGTTCCTGTTTATTTAAATTTTTTAGATTATGGAGTGATGTTTACAAAAGAGCCGTTCAAAAGCCGTTTTGAAACGTTGACCTCATTCGTTAGAGGACTTCTGAACTTCTCTGACTACATGAAGTAGGCTCTCATAAAGCAACACATGACATCCTGATTTTTAGAAGTCCTGGAACCAATAGGAAGCAGTGTAAGCAGTGTAATTGACATATGTCTGGAAATGTAAGAAATATATTTTTCATGTGGTTAAAATAGAATTTGGGCTTTTTTTTTTGTTTGTTTTGTTTTCCTGTTCAAATGACACTTTCCTGATGTTCCAATCATTGTTGTTGTTCTCCATCATCCGCTTCCTGTCCAACTTTCCGTCATCCTCTTTCTTTCTCCCTCCTTTTACCCGCAGCACTGATGCATGCCTTGGTCTTTGGCAATGTGACAGCCATTATCCAGAGGATGTACTCCCGCTGGTCTCAGTACCACACCAGGACCAAAGACCTGAAGGATTTCATTCGCGTCCATCACCTGCCACAGAGCCTCAAGCAGCGAATGCTCGAGTACTTCCAGACAACCTGGTCGGTCAATAACGGAATCGACTGCAACGAGGTATAGGACAGGAACCGTCTCCTTAATTTGTGAGGTTTAGCATGAGTAAATGTTTTGTAGTGCAAAACCAAAGCAAAGTTGTGGAGAACTGGTTTTTCTTACAACTTCCTGTAGTTTCCATGCATACTAAGGAAGAATTTGAGCATTCCGCCTCGTTAACTTGAACCCTCTTTTTTACAGAGACCAAAAATAGTTGAACGATTTTCTCAAGACCAAGACATTTTCTGAATATTCTGCAGTAGCTGAGTCATTCGCCTGATCTGTACCTGGTCTCTATGCATATGAGTCACCCATGAGGTAAATTAAGGTCAGGAGACCTGCACAAAAGTCGGCTGGAAAGCAGGTGTCAGGTAATTCCAAACTTTTAGGGATTCATTGTGAGGACAAAGTTTGGAGAAAGTGTAAAATATTGATGTTCTTTTGCTGTCTGTATTCAGTAATCTGATACTTAAGTAGAGAAATGCAGACGGTCAGTTAAAACTGTATTTTTACTCAGTTTCAGAGTGATTCAACTTCCATTTCTCATAGCCTAAAAAGTTACCACAGAGGAAAGTGAATGTTTTTCTAAGGCAAAAACGTTTTTCTTTAGAAACTTTCTTTATAAGAATATTGTACCTTAAAATGAACCCCAAAACATTTACAAAAAAAAATCTGGTGATGTTCAAAATCTGACCAGTTGTGCATTTCTCTTGTGTTTACATGTTTCTAAGTTATTGAAATGCTTTTTTTACGTCCAAAATAACCCACATTTTTAATGTATATTTAAATTCAGATAAATATTTTTCCATGAATTAGGGAGATAAATGGCAGAAAGAGATAAAATCTTAAAATTAATTGAGATAGGCATAATGTTTTATCAAGATTTTTAACAGCCAATTTTCATGTGTATTTAATAATCTGAGTATTGTTGATGGAAGTATGATTAACATTCATGAATTCAGTGAATGAAAAGGGTTTGTTTTTGTAATGCTGCCTTCTACCACAAGAGGCGCTAACGTCAACTTTCAGACTTTGAGCTGATTCAGGCAAAACTGATTTATGTTGTGAATAAAAACCCGGGCCTTCTTTCTGAAAGAAAGCCAAAAAGTCTTGACTTGAATACAAGAGAGAAGTCTTTTGTCCCCATCCTGTCTGTTGATAAGTTTTAATAGTATGATAAGAATAGCATTTAAAGATGTTTACTTTTTTGTAACTGCCATCTTTAAAGTTTGACTTTTTCATTATGTATTTTTACATAGATAGCCGAATATCTGTTGAATTCTAATTAGTTGTATTTTTTATCATTGTCAACGTCTTTCTTACGTTCCTCAGCTCTTTTTTTTCAATTTCTGAAAGAAGCAAACACAGAAATTTCATTTTGTTCAGCCTTAATAGGCAAATGAGAAGGATTTTTTTCAAATATTTTGGATTTGTAGAAGTCCTTTGTGGCTCGTATGTAGCTTTACCTGACTGCTGGCGTGCCAAAAAAGATCTGCAGAAAGCTGAGTTTAGTAACAACTGCATCATGATCTAAATTCATTTTCTGAAAAATTGTTTCTCCCTCACTTTCAGAGCTGAACTGATTTTTTTTCTTATTTCTTCTTAAAACAAAAATAATAATGTGGAGACCCTTAAAGAAGGATAGAAAAAGAATGTCTGACGGGTATTTTTATGGTAATGAGAAAAATAAACTTTTGCGCTTTCTCAGAGAAAGAATCCTAAGAAGAAGAGAAAAAAAAAACGTTAAACTGACTATTATGGGCTCTGTGCTTAGGTTTTTGCCCATAAAAGTTAGAATCAATCAACTGTAGTGAGGCATTCTTATGTAAACTTATGAATTTAAAGCAAAAACCTTCACTGTTCAAAAATCTCCAGGCTTACATCTAGATACAAGCTGCATAGCAAATCAGTATCAATATTTTATTAGATAATTCACACGGTTCTCACACAGATGCCACATTAAAGCTAATCCAAAAGCTGATAATGCGATCAATACTTCTACAGAGCAAGGAGCACGTTGCAGCATCCTTGATTTTTATTTTTATTTTTCCAGCTGCTATCCTCTTATTGCCACATTTTACACTATAATAACTAACCAACCACATAATGCCAGAGTCATCCTGGTGTGACAGGTTCAACTCACAACCCGACTCTGGCTTGTATTATGTTTTCCTTGAACAAACTTGAGTGTTTTGTGTCATTTTTTAAATTATTTTTATCTTTCTTGTCATGCAAAAGACAAGCATGAAGATTAGCGAGTTGTGGCATTTCACCACACAAGCAGTAAATAACACATTCTCCCAACAAGACAAGGGAAACCTGTCAGTGGTCTGATGGTAACTCGCCTCTCCGGGCCTGCAAGACAGCTGTCAGAAAACCAAGCAGAGGGTCAGACGGAGGGATGATGCTGATGAATCCCAGACAGATGAATTATAGATGGGCCTGTTGATTAAAGAAAGCCCGGCTCTGATGACTCACAGAAGAAATCCAACGACAGATTTCCATCCTCGACACGTCGTGCGTTTGTCGATGCGACGTAATCTTGTGGCTGCTCTTTGTGTTATAGGAGCTGCATGAATTGTGTTCAGAGGTTAGGAATCCAAAAAAACAAAAACAACAACAAAAAAAAACAGCAAAGGCTAAAAAATTCAATTACTGAGTTGCAGAGTGGTGTTTTCCACAACTGTCACACTTTCTTTCCTCCTCTCTTTTGTTTTCCCACCTACTCTTCCTTCCCGCATCCCTTCATCGTTCCCACAGCTGCTAAAGGACTTTCCGGATGAGCTGCGATCCGACATCACCATGCATCTTAACAAGGAGATCCTGGAGCTGTCGTTGTTTGCCTCGGCCAGCCGCGGCTGCCTGCGCTCGCTGTCGCTGCACATTAAGACCTCCTTTTGCACCCCGGGGGAGTACCTCCTCCGACAGGGCGACGCGCTGCAGGCCGTCTTCTTCGTCTGCTCAGGGTCCATGGAAGTGCTGAAAGACGGAATGGTGTTAGCCATCCTGGGTAGGTTAAAGTGGAACTGCTAAGGGGAAGAAAAAGCAAAAAACCTCTTGGTGTAATTGAAGATCTGAGTTTCTAAAATCCTGTAGTTAAGCTCAGTGTTTAGACACAAAATCAGCTAAGTGAATGGAGGTTAATATTCAAGTTCTGATGTTTACTGTAGGAAGAAACACATAAACTCTATATTATTGTTTTTAATGAATATTTTCTGCAGAAGGTGCTCAAAGGACTTTTGCATAAAGCAACATTAAAATGCAAACAAGGTCTCAAGAAGGCCTACAAATATCCAATCGAGCAATCTGGTCATATGACGTTTTAATTTTAGATGTTCTATACGAAACCTTGTTAAAAATGTTATCAAGAAATCCCAAACTGGGGAAAAATACAGAGAAAAAGTAAACTTTTCAAATAAAACATCCAAACTTTAATTATCGTCTCCATAACTCCAGCAGCTTCACTGGGGAACAAAATTAAATTATTTCAATTTCTCATTAATAAAAGTTAATGTCACCTGAAGCACTAACTCAGAAGAAAAAAAAAGACAAAGTTCTTTAGTTTTGTTTTTTTTATTTTTGCAGAAAGGTTAAAACAGAAAAAAATCTAACAGTCTGTTATAGATTATAGGGAGAAAATCACATCCATTACTAACTAGTCACTCTTTATGATCAATGAAACAATAAGAAAGGAAACTTTTATTAATTTCCTTTCTTTTTCAACATGATGAAAAAGTAATTTTAAATTAGGGTTTTAGCTGCCTAAAACCCTGGAACTTAAGTTTCTGTTTAGTTCTCATGTGAAGAGGAAAAACTTTTTTTTTTAATTCAGATCTAATTAGGAGTTACGAAACCCAGTGGTAATTTAAAGAGCAGGGAAAGAGTCTGGCAGAGGTAGTGAAAATCTTATGTTTTTAAAAAACACTTTGATATCCAATAAATAGACCAGAAAAGGCAGCGCCTTTGTTGGACTGCAGGGAGCGATTATATTTCTTTTGGCTAAATAATAGGAGGGACACAGTTGCTCCATTGTTCAGGTCTCTTTTTTTGTGTGCATGATAAATCTGAAAAAAAAAAACAAAAAAAAACAAGACCCTCTGCTGAACGACTATCATCTGCTGTCACACAACCTCTCGTCCTGAGCGACAGCTTTTCTCCTGTGACCTTTTGAATAGAGCTGCACAGCAATATGGGAACAGCGTGGCGCGAATACAATCTAAATGTGAAGCTCCCTCCATCACTGTCTATGTTTACTTGTTGATTGTTGTATTTGTCACTTTGCTCTCTGTGTGTGTCTGACAGTAGCTGCATGTTGGTACACCTGCAGGAAGAAACTGTGCTTTTGTTTGGATATTTGTCGCAATCCCACAAGTGGATTTTGTTTGCTGGCCCTCAGTGTGTGTGTGGTGTGTGTGTGTGTGTGTGGTGTGTGTGTGTGTGTGTGGTGTGTGTGTGTGTTGTGTGGTGGGGTGGTGTGTGGTGTGTGTGTGTGTGTGTGTGTGTGTGGTGTGTGTGTGTGTGGTTTGTGTGTGTGGTGGGGTGATGTGTGTGTGTTTGATTGGGTGGGTGGAGGCATTGTGTTTGATTGGTGGAGGTGGTGTGGGTTTGACAGGCCTATAGCATTGTCTGCTGACTGTGCAGAACCGACTGTGCAGAAGGTTGGAGTGACACGGAGTGTTTCGCCAAAGGACAAAGCTGCTTCTTTGTGTCTCAGCCTTTACCACTGTGGATGAGTTTGTGTAGGTTTCTTTTTAACCTCCAGCCCAAACGGTTTTTGTCCAAACAAAAGCCTGTAGTTACAGATCTGCAAGCCTGTAGTAGACACAGAGCGAGAACGAGTGAGGTTATAATGATGTGTAAGGAGAAAGGAGAAGGACTCTTGAAAGGGGAGAAACTGGATATCATGGGTCATCAGAAATAAAATGGTCTTGCAGAGAAAGAAAAAGTGTTTTTAAAAAATGAAGGACGAAAGGGCTGATTGAGAGGTAAATAACAAAATAACTGTTGAAATCGTGAATACATAGACAAGGGAGGCAAGAAAGACAATGCAGATTAATTATAGATGAAAATTACTTTGGGCAGATGCTGACGAATTACAGAGTAAAGATGAGAAAACTGAAAAATTTAAAAATCGAAATGAAGATGAAAGGAAAAGAGCAGCAAAGTTTTAGGTGAAAATAAGTATATATTAGGAAAAACAGAATAACGAGCATAATGAAGGAATAAAAAAGTGCAGAAATCAAACAAAAAAACAGGAAATTTTAACAGGGAAAGAAGGAGAAAAGGAAGAGAAACTAATATGTGGAAAGCGATGAGGAAGTCATCAAGAACAGGGGGAGGGAAGAAACAAAAGAAGGAAGAGAGAGGAGGACTGAGTGAAGTAATATGACAAATAATGATTCTGACAGGAGGATGGAGACAGAGTGGGCTGAAATAAGAACAGTCACGACTTTCGCTCCTTCAGCTGCGCCGCTGTAATTTAGCAGCCCTCATAGTTCACAATGACCCTAATGAATCATTTATCACTTCTTATGGGACATTACCGCTGCTGGGGGGGAGTGAAGAGGAGGGGGCTCACCTTCAGTCCATTTGTACAGAAACAGCTGTCACATCCACTCCACCCAAACTGCTACATTTCATAAAAGTGTTGTGGATGAGGCTACTTTGCAAATACGAGAATAGTAATAATTAGTAAGAGTCAACATTAGTGATTTATTAATTTTTTTACATCTAAATCTGTGTCTGCTGAATCTATCAAAAATAAATATTTGATGGTTTAAGTTCTTTATTCTTGATCAGCTGGGCTTGAAATACCTACCAAAACTTAATTGGCATTTTACATTGTTAACAATTATTAATAATAAAAAATAAATAAAAAAACAACACTTTCTTCTGTTGCTATGGTGCTGATTTTGATTGGCGAATAGAATGAAAGACCTGCAGACATACTAGATGAAAAAGGGATTTTAGTTGGCAAATACTTCTACATGTTTTATATAATATATTTTAAAACAATTGCATAGTCTGATTTGTTTTGGTTGTTTATGTTTTGGATTTTGTTTTAGTATTTGACACAAAATCTTTGTATTTTTTGTCCACTTTCCTCATTCTTTCATTGAGCATCACCTTGTGAATGTTTAAATCCTGTTTCTTTTCACGTTTTACATGTTTTAACCCCAAACTTCAATGGTTTTTAGAGAAAGCAATGGAAGAAAAACAGCATAATTGTAAAGACGAAGGAAAATATATTAAATTTTCAAAATGTAAAAAAAAAAAATCTAACATTTGCTTTCTGTCTTTTCTTTGCTACTAAAACATTTCAAATTTCTACCAAACTCTCCAATTGTTCCCTCATGGTTAGCTCTCCATTTTCTGTCTGGTTCCGTTTCTTCTTTGGTAGTTCCTCGTCTCTCACAGAGTTTTGCATCTCTTTACATTTCCAGCAACATCTTCTGGTTTGCTTCACTTAAGTAAAAACTCGTTGAAATGTATTTATATCACTCATACACCTTTGAACCCCGCATTTGGGTGCACTCCTCTCCTCACTGAACAGATTTCATGCCGGCACGAGGCGCACGGTTGAATCTTGAACATAAAAGCGGTCTCGGCATTATTACCAACCTCTTTCAGGCAAAATATTTCTCTAAAAATACATATAAAAACAAAAAGATATAAAGCATAAGTGTTAGCGTGAGTGCTAGAGAGCCTGCATCTTCAGCCCCTTTTATCAGAGTGGAAACATTCTGAAGTGGCCCCCAATCCTCACTCCTCTTTTCATGTCTCTCTCTCTCTCTCTGAACAGGTAAAGGTGACCTGATCGGCGCGAACCTGTCATTAGACAACCGTGTGATAAAAACCAATGCAGACGTGAAAGCCCTGACCTACTGTGACCTGCAGTGTATCAACCTAAAAGGGCTCTACGAGGTGCTGGACCTCTACCCTGAATACTCTCATCACTTTGTCCAGGACATCCAGCAGGACCTCACATACAACCTGCGGGAGGGACACGAGACACACGTGAGTCGTTGATTGAGTAGCTGAAAATACAGCTCTGACTGTACGCTGTCAACAAACCACTTAAATTAACCGAAATGTCGTCGCCTTCCTAAAATAATGTCCTAGTAATGTCCTGTTCTACGGATGACTTTTACAACTCGTCTGTAAAACCACCGCGTACCCTAAGAGTTCCTGATTGTGTTTGTCCTGAGCATTGAAAATGAAATCAATTAAGGCACAACCGATACTTGTGTGCTTCTCAATTTCCTGTACTGAGTTTACATTGAGAGTATAAGCTCTGGCACAAAATGTGTAGGTGAGTTTAGTTTGGGTTTGTAG
This sequence comes from Poecilia picta, assembly GCA_033032245.1. Taxonomy (NCBI): domain Eukaryota; kingdom Metazoa; phylum Chordata; class Actinopteri; order Cyprinodontiformes; family Poeciliidae; genus Poecilia; species Poecilia picta. The sequence continues at coordinate 18,876,728 of CM065363.1, read as the reverse complement.
CTGAGCCTAATGGACAGAAATTAGGACACTGTCCTAGTTAAGGTAAGAGAGAGCTGGCGAAAGTAGCTGGGATCCCTGGCTCTGCTCTGCTGCTCTGCTTGTGTAATTACAGTCAGGTGTTTTACTCTGTTGCATAAACACAACTGGGACTCGCTGTCGTGCACACACACGCACGCACACACACACCACACACACACACACACACACAGACGGAGTGCGCCGCAGGGCTTTTAGGTGAAACTCATCTGCAGAGGGACAGCCTAAATCTCGGCACTGAGTAAATGAAGATAGGTGGAGGCACCTGAGGATAGAGCGCCGTTCGAGCTGCGCTGTTCAGTTTGCTCCTAGGCTATGTCATAATGGCACCAGTATATTGTGGTGAATAAATTTCCGCCGCTGTCTCACTGTGAGCTGTGTGCAGTTATTTTGTTGCGTTTCTCTGCTCGGTTTGGAGAAGAACTGACCGGAGGATGCTGCCAAATTGCTCCCCGGGAAAAAGAAGAGCTGGAACATAAAACCAACATGTTGTTTCCTCCCTGCATTGAGCGTTTCCTCTCTGGCTGTCTTCCAGGTGAAGACCAGACTGTCGACAGCAGCACAGGAGTCTCAGGTACCGGCTCATTATTTGCAGGGCCCTGCTAAACTATTCGCATTGCTTGAACTTCCCCAGGTTTTGTGAGTTTAGGAACACAAAATGTGTTTTATTGGGACTTTATGTAAGTAGAGCAGCAAGCTGCAGCTCCAGAGCCACATGTGGATCTTTTGTCTCCTCCACTGTGGATGCTATAAAACCCAGTTAAAAAATGTTTTTAATTATAAAGGCAATTTGAAAGTGTTGTTTTCTTTTTCTTATGTGTTCATGTGCATAGAATATCTGCAGCATAAAACCGTCAGTGCTATAAGACTTTTTAAACGTAGTTTCAAATGTCTTATATATGCAACCGTTGGTCTCTCACATAATAAATGAATCCCTATGCATTGATGTTGTAGGTTGTAACACAATAAAATATTAAAATATTCAAAGGGTTTTAATACTTTCACGAGGTCCTGGTCAAGCTGAAGCTAAAAGTTTGAATTAATCAATAGACATTTTAACATACTCATTGTTAATCTCAATCAGTTTTCCTTTCCAACAAATCTCTGCAGCGGCGACTCAGTAGAAATCCGCCCTCACTCTGACTATTAGCAAAATTGTCGTGGTATGATGGTTTCATGAGAAAACCGATCATGGAAAATTAGAAATTCTTCACAGATTTGTTCCAGTCATTTGCTGCGGCAGGGCAGAGAGCTGCAAAATGCTTCACACTCAGGGAAGCGGCTGAGATGTTTTCCAGACAGATCGATCCGCCTGTTGCTGGTTAACTTCAGCAGGGCTCACGGCCCTCACTGGAAACATACTAATTGGTGGATTTAGAGCTTCTATTTTTGTTTTTACTCGGGTATGTAATCCATGTTCACAAGCCACGGATTGATCATTCGTTGTTTCATTTCCGTCCCAGTCTGGGGTTAGAAGGAACGGGCGCGTGGTTCAGGGCCAACCCACGGTAGCTGAGGCCCGGGAAGAACACGAGGGCGACTCGGACCAGGACGAACATGACAACGCCGAGTCTGTATCTCTTCTGATGGAGCGCCGTCGGCCTGAGAACCTCAGGGACGCCATTGGGAAGTCTCCTCTGTGCCAGCCCCACCAGAAGACCGTCACCCGCAGCTTGGGCCGCTCTCAGAAAAACCTTCAGGAAATCACGTCGACTGCTCTGGACCCTTCAAACCTCAGCCCCAGGTGGGTTCAGTGGCCACTGGCTTCATCATCATTGGACATATTCAATAAATAATCTTCGCCCTTAGATTATTGATTGGGTCTACTGTGTCTCAAGCACATCAAGAGGTCGGAGTTTGGACGTTGCTATGCTAAGGTCGATTTTTCTTTTACTGTCTCTGAAAACTTGAGGTATCCTGATGAATATTTTTGATACATTTTTGCAATACGTTTTTAGAGTTCTGCTCAAACTTAATCATATTGTAAGTTACGTGACGATTTATTGAGATTTTGACCCCCAACTGGGACAGTTTTCTCTTATGATATATGAAAAAGTTGACCTGTAATCAAACAAAGTTAACTTTTACATGATATGCATTATTTATTAGTATTACATAACCATTGGGATCACATTTCTTTAATTTAATCTACCATCACATGTATGGAAGAATTTAGTTATCCAGAAATAACTAATAAAGGTTTGATTTGAGTACAAACATTGCCATGGTTTGTAATTGACACATGTCCAGTATGATCTATCCCTTGGCACATTGCTTTTTTTAGGATCCACGGAGGTTTAAGAAGAAATGACCAAAGCAGGAATTTCAATTTGAGGGCACAAATATGATAATAATTGTGTTTAATGATTATAGAATTGCTATTTCTTATTTTTCACGTGTTTTCAGGGTAGAGAGGCTTGGGGCAACTCCAGAGTCTAGTCGTTACTCCGTAGTTTCCTTTGTGTCTCTGTAGGATAGTGGATGGTACCGAAGACAGCAAGGGAACAGAAACTTCCCAGACGTTTTCCTTTTCAAAACGGCCTCAGCTGTCCTGTCAGTGAACCAACCAGTGCCTCAACGTCAACCACAGGTTATTCTAGGATACTTTATATATATATATTTTTTTTGTACTTCATCTGAAAACTGTCCACACCCAGAAACCATAAGTAATCTTACCTTTACTTCTTTCCATCTGTATTCATGTGAAACTCTAAATGTTTGTCTCTTGCTCGCTGATTTAACACAGATATGCTGCATATCAGCACAACAGAATTAGCAGCAAAAGCAGAGGAGACCAGGGGACAACTGCGACACCTCGACCAGCAGGTATGATTTAGTGGCGTGCACATTTTTGGGTGACAAGAATAATAAAAATGATTAACGTTTAAACGCTCAAGTCGAGGTGTCGTTCTCAGGGGAGGATTTAGACGGATGTAGTTGGAAAGGTTTGCAGGTAGGCTTCTGGAAATAAAAGCCAGCCAATTTGACGACCTAAATAAGGATATAGCTCTGTGAGAAGCGAGAACATTTGCGACAGGTGAGTTAAGGTAGAAGCTAGAAGTATCGGCATGTAAGGCCCAGAGCAGGATGAAAGGATTAGAAGACCTAAATGAACCAAAACGTACCCGTTTTTCATCCATATTTTACTCTCAATCTGAAAAGTACACAGGGGGTCGCCGTACTAGATGTCATTGATTATAATGGTTCATGTTGCAGCTTGAGATATTCTGTCCACACACCAACATCCAGATCCCATGGCTTGATTGGCAGGTAGCTAAATTGACATTAGACTTTTGGGAGCTGAGGAGGGCTGGCGTTTTCCTCCTCCTGCTAATCCTCAGTGTCTGTCGCAGAATCAAACAGCTGTCTCGGCAGGGAAAAGTGAAGGCACGAGGAATAGAAGGAGGAGAGATAAAGTCACGTACCTTTTTCTTTTACTGATGTGAGGAGACCTAAAGTTAGATATAGACATTTAAAACACTGGAGTGTGAAAGGCGGCAGCAGTGTTTTGCTCAGTGTCTCACTGGGTGACCAAAATCCTCCGCGTGCTCCACCTGATCCAACGCGTCGATCACAGCATGGATGTGGAGACATCGTTTATCTGATACATTCCAGATGATAATATACATTGATGATATATAAGACAAACGAATGATAATATACATCGTTTGATCTGGAATATACATTCCAGATCAAACGAATGTATATTATCATTGTTCAGTGGTTGTTAATGCACCAAATCCAGACCTGCAGCCCAGGGGCGGTTCTAGACAGAGGGCCAACAGCGAACCGAAGAAGTTATACTAAAAAAATGTCTTATGCTAATACTCAGTGGTGGATTTTTTTAACCTTCACAATTTTACTTTAACAATGAATTACAAAAATGTAGTGCTAAACTTTTAGCTGCTGTATGAAGATAGGATCACTCTTTCCATCTGTCAGGGATCTGCAAACTGAATCTCTGGAGTCTGGAGACACAAGGGGCTCTTTGGCTCACTTATATCAAATGATGAAATATTGCTCTGTTTTTTTTTTTTATTTTCCTTCTTTTTCAAGTGTTGCCATGAAAAAAGACTGACTACCCCTGTGGTAAATCTGGTCTAGAACCAGCCTCCAAACCTAACTCCTTATTTATATAAATATTTTGTTAATACTCTGTAAAATATCAGAATGTTCACATAACTTTTAGTTGTTTGGGACACATTTTGAATATTAAATCAGGTGTTATGATCAGTTACTCAGTGGTTTACCAAATACTTTTTACACTTGCTTAATTAAGCGTATTTAAAGTATACTACTCTGATTGGAGTACAGTTTAGGGGTACTCTAACCCAGTGGTCCCCAACCCCCGGTCCGTGGACCAATTGGTACCGGGCTGCGCAATAAATAATTAAATATTTCCGTTTTATGTATTATTTAAGTCTGGAGGATCTTTTATTTTAAAAATCCTTTAACCGGATTCTCTCGGTTACTTGCGCGCCAACATTGAGCCACAAGCAGCAAAATGAGTAAGAAACAGATCAGATGTCTTTGGAAAGTTTCTTTGAAAAGGGAAAAGGCCCAAGAGAGACAGGAGAATGGATTTCTCCCGGACCGGTAGGTGAGACACACATTACAAGCCGCTCTGCGTAACATGCAGCGACCAGCTGCTAATAAGGGAATGAATCTTCAAGCTGCTTCGCCACGTAGAGACCAAGCAGGCTGTGGATATAAGCAACACTTTGGGTGTCATTGTCTCCCATCACTCCCAGATGGGACCATCTCTTTACAGAGAAACAAGCTCAGGGCTCCCGTTAGTCATTATCATGAGTTAGTTTTCACAAAAGTAAAATATTCATTTTTGTGGCGCATCTGTATCTTATTTTGAAGGGATATGTAAACGTTACCATAGCGACCAGAGTCAAAGCGTTTGGGTGGTGGTTGAGAGGAGATGAGTAGGGCTTGTGAGTCTTCAGTCTGGTTTAAATGGCAAAATTTAAGAATTGTCCGATTCTCCAAACCTCTGTGACCACAAATCTGATAAAAGTCGAACAGGTTCGATCGGTTCGTGTCTTAAGCCACACGGCAGGAGCAACACCAACCGATTCCAGTCAGGAACAACACGATTCCAGAAGAAAATCCACAAAACCCCCAACATAGCCTACGGGAATTTAGAATGACGATGTAGAAGCAATAGGGATAGTTTGTGGACTCATTTTAAGAAAATAAAGACGTAACAAAAAGGAAAGGTGGATAAAAGAGACGGGAGCAGCTGCTCTATTTGCTGCACTATGATTTGGAGTGAATATGTTTTTTCATAGTTAACATTTTTAACTGAATACACATAATAAACATATATAATAATGATAAAAAGGCCAAGACAACCCAAATTGGTCATCAGGCGATGTGGCAACCCTAACTTGAACCTTAGAACACATGTGGTTGAATTGTGGCTGTAACAACCGCAGTTATCAAAATGGGTGACCGGAGGTAACATCCAGTAGCATTATTAATATGGAGAATCCTTTAGCCTCCCGAATCCATATTGACTGCTTTATACGATCAGACTTGTGATCAAGAAGTTATAATTTCAGGGTAATTAGGATTTTTATATTGCTTTTACAATGTAAATGTGGCTGCAGGTTGTTGTGGTCTGCTGTCGTTTTCTCCCTGACTAAAAACCACTGACGGCTGTCTCCAATGTGGGAGACCAGGAATCATGTTGACAGCGTGTCAGATTGGACCGTCCTGCCACTCTCTGCTTTTCTATTTTTGTCAGAGCCGCGGTTTCAACCCAGGCTGCTCCCAAACCACACGAGGGGAAGTTAGAACGAGCCTGTCAAAAAAAGAAAAGAGGACTGAATGTTTTTGTCTGTTAAAATTTTGGTAGCAACATACCACGGTTTGTTTAACTAATTATACTACATGTCCTTTATTTGCAAGTCTATCATGCATCTATCATGTCTGATGTCTCTCCTTAAAACTCGAACAGAGAATCGGAGTGCCCAGCCGGATTCGGTCGGGGCTGCAATCATAATATAGTTGCTCGTGCTTTGCCTGTTCGCCTCTTGACATATTCACACGGCAATGGAAGCGCTTCCCATGTGGAGCCGCGTGCCGTGCTGAGAGCTGAGGTGCCTCCAGTTGTAATGATGAGCGTCGTTGCCCAGATGAATGGTCATGAGCGCCGTGACTGGCAGAAACAGATGGCACATTGGCTGGGCTTCACGGCCATGCCCTCTGTGGACACGCCACGTGCAGAGAGCAGCTAATTACCGGCCGCCATCAGCGTAATGGACAATTACAGCAACTCGATTTTACTCGCAAAAACACCAGAGAGGTGACAGCTCGACAGATTCCTGGGTCCTTTCTGTTTTTTGCTTTTATAGCTTTTATGAGGAAAAGCTATGTGGCCTTTCCTCGTAGCTCACTACTAATGATCCTTAACACCTTCAGAGGTTCATTCTAGTGTCCCTTACACAGAAAAACTTGCATTTTAGCAAGTCTCCTAGCTAGCACACCCTAATGTCCACTTGGCTGCCTGTACATAAATCTTTTCACCTACCTGTGAACTCCTTTTTAATGACAAATCATCCATAATCTTCCTTATAAAAGTACATTACAATCAGCTGAAGTGAAAAGGACAAAATAAAGAGAGAGACTTATCCAGGAGCAGGATCCGTGTGAACTTCTAAATTTTTCAACCTAACTCTCTCCAACCTGCCGAACGTAGTAAAGTATGAAATCGATGAAACACAAGCACATGAAACACAAAGGAGTTTGTGTTTAGCGGAGGAATCATTTCTCCTCTGTCTGTCACTCATGTATGTATGGCTACACTCCCGTCTCTGTTCCAACAACTGCATCTACTTGCCTTTCATCCCTGCCTGTCAAATCTCCTTATAAATCTTCCTGATTTTGTGCTAACTGGTAGAAAAGTTACTCATTGTCTTGATTGCAGAATGCAATCAGGCAGTTGTGTTTGTGTCTGGGTTTGTGACCCCCTCCCCCTCCCCCCTCGATTGAATATCCTCAGACACCTGCGATCGTCGGTTCATGTTTAGCTGTTTAACATGTAACAGGAACACATTCTATGAGCAAACATGTATAGTTCAAAAATGCATGCTAGTGGGATCTGGGCTGTATATGACAAATCGTGATAGGTAAACTGTGTTTCTTGTAGTGTTTGACAGTGTCGCCCTGCGTTTTGACTGCTTTTAATGAGAATCGGCTGCTGGAGATTTCAGTTTGCATAAGCTTCAGCTGAAGCTTATGCAAACTTCAGCTTCCAAAGGGAAGAAATGGCAACGATGGAGGTGAAATGGCTTCCGATTACATGATTTGGTGGCACAAACAAAGACTTCCATACAAAGTTAAAACATGTGAATATAACAGAAATAATCATAAACCTTAAAAAAAAAGTAAAGCAGCTTTCCATATCCCGTGTTTGTTTTTGATCAGTTGTTCTTATAGTCGAAGGTAAGAAAGGCTTCTTATTTGGGCTGAAACAGCAAAGAAATGATTGTAATGTCACAAAACCATGAAACGTCTGTAGCTCTGGCAGGTCTTACTTTACTACCTTATTATGGAGATTATTATGTAAAATACTATGTGCCTTCTAGGAGCAGCAGGCTTGCTGGGAGAAAATACCAGTAGAGTGTGTGCTAAAGCACCAAGATAAAAACTGAGAAAAAAACCATCAAATTTTAGCTCAAATATTCGTCAGAATATTGAATTTAAGATACTATCTCTGTTTTCGTCTGCAGGTCAGCACCCTGCGGAGGGAAGTTGCGGACCTCGGGCAGGTCATGAAGAGAATGGCCACGCTGATGGAGGCTCTCACGCCGTCGGTGCCCCAGCCTGCAATAATCTGCCCCACTCACTACTCGCCAGCCCACCACACATACCTGCACTGCCCGTCCCCTCCTCAGCCCTGCCACTCACCGTCCAAAGCCGCCCCCATCTGGACAGACCCGCCCGTGCCTCTGCCCTGCTCGTCCCTCACCGTCTCCCTGCAGCACGCCGCCATGTGCTACGCGGACTCTCTGACGCACAGACCCCAGAGCCTGCAGTTGGTTTGTCCAGCTATTATGCCCAAGTCAACTCCCCCTTTAACTCCAGATTTATCGTCTCGGCATCCGCCACCGCTCTCCGTCCTCTCGGAGCCTCCGCTGCCTTCTAGTTCTATCAGGTTAAGGGTGCACAGTTCGCCTCCGCAGGACGCGGGGGGTGAGGACCCTCACAAGAGCCCCGGATGCTCTCCTCAAACCGGACCCGTAAGACTCTACCCGAGCCAGAGCTAAGGGGGTTTTGTAGCAGATCTCCTTTAGAGCTCTCCTGGACTCTGCAGGACAATTTCCAGGACGTTTTTTTTATTTTTATGTTTTTTGGGACATTCTTGAACTTAAATAGACGACTGTTTAGCTGCGGTCTCGAAGGCATCTACGGTAGAGGAACACAACAAGGGATTCTTTTTTTTGTTTTGGAAGCTTTTTAAAAAATCCAATTGCATGAGGACAGAAATTGTTTAGGTGTATAGCTTTATTAAAAAAACTAAAACGTAGTGCTCTTAAGTGGCATGTAGAGGTCTGAGTTGGCTTTAAAGCTGTACGGTGGTAGATCGGTGGACGAAGTCAATCTTTAGTCCCACACCGTGAGGCTCTTCGGACTGAACTCTGCCGTAATGGAGGTCGAGACTTGGAAGAAGAGAGTAGTGGTCTGTGCTCTCTGCTTTCCCCTCTTCTTCTGCCTGTTTACCCTTCTTTCCCTTGCTCACTCAACCCTCGTCGGATGCTCTGGTTGCAGTAGAACAATGCGTGACTGGTTGAATTTGGAAAAGGGGACACTGTGAAACGAGAGACGGGGCGTCTCGTGCTCTTTACCCACCTGCCCAAGGGGAAGAAAGGGGTAAAAGGATGAAGGAAAATGCCTGTTGGAATGGTGCTCGTGGTGGCGAGGGACTCGTGCTATGCCTTGGGCAGAACAACCCCTGCTGTGGTCTGCCACACCGAGCACAGGGACTTTTTGCCTCCCCCTACTTTTGTCTCGCTTTTCCACATGCCCCCCGCCCTCCTACCCCTATTTCTCTCTGCATGCCTTTACAAACATTTTGAGTAGTGCCTGTAGACACACATTAACATGCTGCATGTCGCCCCATGGAGATCCAGCTTGCCATTTACCCCTTCTATTTAAAGGAAACACGGTTTGGTATTTTAATCGCTAAACCTGGCATTTACTGATGCATATTTAGCAGAAGTCAGCTCTGTTTGAACAAGGGTTATTTTGGGGCACAAGGTAGTCACACCTGTTGTAAAGTGGCCTGCAGCAAAATGCTCTCCAATTGGTTCACGAGCCACACCATAATGCATTCCCCCCTGATTGGCGCCCTGGGTTAGCAGCTCTGAAATTTTCAGTTCACCCACCTGTCTGGGTGAAGGTAATATTCCCTCATAAAGCACAATAGGGAAATAAAGACACTTTTATATAAATAAAAAAAAACAAATATATACTATATATATATCTATGAATGTATCTATACTAAAAATGTATTTTTTTCTACTTTAGAGAATTCAGACGTGCGCAATGGCCATAAACAATGCAACCCCCGAAGGAAGTTATGGCAGGGCTGTTTGCTGATGCAACATTAAACCAAGAATAAGGTCATAATTTTTCTCCAACAGGTCTGCTCTCGTCATCTCAACTCCTGTAGCTTTGACTCTGCTTCTCTGCAAATGGAATGTACTGTAACAACCTTTTCCCTTTTTTATATATTTATCAGATAAACACATATGCTATTAAAAAAACACAACAAACATGACTGTTATGAGATGGATTTCTTGTTTTGAGTTCACTAAAGAAATACATCAAAGGTTTTTGGAGGAGACGTTGGACAGATGAGAAGTCGGCCTAGTAGCTGTTTTATAGCGATCACGTTCTACTGAACAGGTAATTAAATTACAAGGAAATATTTCTAAAATATTAACAAATTTTGTGCATCGCATAACTTACAGCAACGTGAGAAAGCCTTAAGCCCCCCCACCCATTTAAATGTTTCAGGTCATCAAAAAAATCTACATTTGTTTTCAAATGATAATTTATGAAGTTATCAAAAAACAGTAAATTAAACCTGCCTGTCAACATGAAGTAGACTCAAAGATCTCAAAAAGCAACATGTAGACCCCTAATCTAGAGAAATTTAAGAACGGATAAAGAAGCAAAACAAAACTAATTCAATAAAGGGTTGTAAAAGCCATCTCAAAGGCTTTATGGCTAATGAGGGAGCCAGTATCTGCAAAAACATGGAACAGTAGTGAGCCTTCCTAGATGTGGTCAATCTAAAATTAAGATTCAGGAAGGCATTGTTACCTCATTCAAAATATCCCAACATCAAGAGCCAGAAGCACTTAGAACCTCACTTTCCTCAGTCAATAAAAATTTGTGGGAGAGTGACAAGGTCAAAACCTTTGCAGACCAAAATAACTAAATAAATAAAAGTGCTCAGATTTCTTTGAAAGTGGCTCCGAAAAAAGGTTTGTGACCTATCATAACTTAGCATTTTGGAAAAAAGACCATTAGAAATACCAGCAATCAGACATGGTGGAGGCAGTATGATGGTCTGTGGTTGTTTTGCTTCTTCAGGACCTGCTTGACCATGATTCCAGCTCTGTACCCTGAAAATCCTAAAAAAAAAAAACGACCATAAAAGCATGGTGGTGATTTTCGTTCTACATTCTGAAGCGTGTGAGCGTAAATAGTTTGTTGCACAGTCTACTCCATCTGCAATTTATATCAGTGTGCGACGTGGTGGAAGCTGTTTTTCTCAGCCATGTACAAAAGCCTTAATGGGAAACAGAGGTCAGAGTTCCCGGGGCGCTCTGCCCCAAGATGATCTGGATGTTTTTTGCACTGAGAACGATTACTTGTGCATTTAGCTGCACATCTGTGGGAATGTTGTCATTTCGCCTGGGGTCACGAGACCCATTCATATTTAATGGCGTACAGACAATCCCATCCTCTCGCTGGTTACACGTCGTTTTATCCACCTGCCAGCAAACTCATCTTTAATTCAGCACTTTTCCCACTTTATCTGTCATTAGCCTGACTGAAGCCCACCTGGTTTGCTGCTTTATAGCCGTCCTCGTTCTTTTTTCTTTTCTTTATTTTTCTCCCTTGAATGTGGGGAAAATCTCCACCGAATGGATTCTTTTCAACACCTGAGCATTCACTTCAATCCTCTCGGTTCGCGTTATTTTGCGGCGGCCCTGACCCGAATACACCAACAATCCCTCCCCCTGTCCAGCCCTCCCACCTCTAGCGCACGCTTTTTATTTCAGGGGCACAGACAGCCGCACATTTTGTTCTTCCATTCAAATGAGCACTTGATTCCAGTGAAAGGAGCCACTTCACTTGGCCTTCGCCCCAGATTTCTGTTCTTAAAAAAAAAAAAAAGTTGCTTTGTCAGAGGAGAGAACTTTCCTCTCGGTAATAAATAGCAACGCTTTCATCTCTCCCTACATAATGGACATATATGCAGGAACCTGCTGCGGCCCTCACATTTAAATTAGGCTCTTCCAGCTTTAACGTTCGACTTGTTATGTTTCCCCCATAAGCAGCCGGGCCTTGAGAGACTCTCGGTGTGAGGGCTTCACATTTATCTGCCCCACTCGGAGTGAGACGGCAGCTGCTATTTGCATCGGTGTAAAAGCGAGAAGAAGTGTTGGAGGTGGAGGGGGGGAGGAAAATGTCCTTGCAGGACAACTTTTGTTTTGATAAATGAGTGTCTGCACCTACTGGTGCTTCTGCAAAAGTGATGGGAGGGGGTAGCAGAACAATAAGCATGTCAGAAGTGGAGATTAATGGCAGCTTCTTTCCTTAGATGATGCGGGAAAAAGAAAGAAAGAAAAGCACCGGGACAGCAGCTAAATAACCTCTTTTGTTGTCTCCCTGTCAGAGGAGAGTTTCTAGTGATTTTGCAACAAATGTTGGAGAGTTATCCTCTCAAAGAGCTTTCAGGATGGAGTCGTCTTCTGTTGTGCTGAGATGACGCCGATGTAAGCGTCCTTGCTGAGGCGTCGGTGCTGAAACGTATACACGGAGAAGGAACACTCGGCAGTGTTTTGTTCCCTTAGCAGACCTTGTCAGAAAGTTTGGGATGTCCTTTTATGTCTTTGTGCCGTGTTATTTTTGTACCGGCGGGATTCGAGACGTGAAAATTAGATTTCACTGCATCTTTTTTTCTGTCTTAATGATCTCTGGCTTCCAAGAATTCAGATGGTCCTAGTGGGGTTAGTCTTACAGACATCTCAGCCCCGGCTTGACCTATAAATCTAAATGTAAAGTCTATTTTTAGTTGCTTGCTAAAAGAGTATTTAAAGTTACATATTTGACAAGGTTTATGGGAATTGTCTTTTATTAGAAATGTTTTTTTTTATTTCTCAAAATAACAATTCTGTATCTCAAAACAGCTTTTACAAAGTTCATAAATCATATATTCCTTTTCACAAAGAGCTTTGCAAACCGTTTCCTATAAGCCACAAAGTGTGTGTTTTTAACATACTGATAGCTGCTGGTTGTCAAGTTTTTATCCCATTTCACTGCAGTTAATCTGTGCTTTGTGTCAACTCTGCCCCAGACGCCCATCCACAAAGACCTAACTGCACCTCAGGAATCATAAAAAAATAAAATAAAAATAGGATTGGGAAAAAAGGAAACCAAACGTAGACTTCCAGCTCGGGCTGGAAGTCTACGATCGCCTCCCTCTCTGTGGAGATACAACATATGGATCTACATCTGAGTCACCCAGTTCTCTGGGAGCGATAATATGACATGCCTGGCAGCCATCAGCATTTTGTGGGTGTTCGCTGCGTTTATCACCGCGCTCACCCCGGCATGGAGAAGAGATGGAAGATGCTGTCGGGAGGAGACGACAGTGAAGGGGGAGGCAACAGGTCACGCCCCGACGTCAGAGGAGGAGGGCGATGTCAGGGGTGACGGGAGCACCTCAGAATCATAAACTCAGTAGTTTTCTAAAGATGGAGAAACTTCACACATAGAATACTTCAAATTATCTCCGTTTTCTCACAACTTCAACTGGATATTTTATGATTTTTTTTTTAAGTAATGAATTCTTCCTTTCTGAGTGGCTCTTCAGCCCCTGATGGTACAGGCTTTAAACTACATTATGTTTTTTTTTTTTTTTTTAAAGGAAAGTTAATCCATCTTTTTATGGAAACCTGAATTGGTTTTTCACAACAATCTTTTTGCCAACCTTTTTTTTGACAATTTTGTTTTGTTTTTACCATTACCTCCTAAGTAAAAGCAGAAACACACCTTCTTTTATGGCAACTCAAAATCAAACACATATTACCTGAATAAGGGTAATATTGTAATTGACAACAATGTTTAACTTCAAGAGAAAGGTAAGGTAAGTTTATGGTTAATTCATTTCCAAGATTTTCTGTAAATAGTGCTAAATGGTTTTAGAAAAGCATGATGGAGCTCAATGGGTGGTCCTAAAATCAACAGAGGCTGCAACCAGGTCAACATAATCATGCAAGCAGTTCATATTTTCTTCTTTTCTTCTTTCTCAGATCTTACAAAAAACATCATTTTTCTTCCTTCTTGCTCTCTCTCTCTCTCTCTCTCTCTCCTCTCTCTCTTTCTCTCCTCCCTCTCTCTCTCACTCTTCACAACTCAATATCTACTTCAAGCTAACTCTCCGAGTCGAACTGTAAGAGAGGAACCTGTTTCATCACGTTATATATCACTTCTTCCATGAGGGAACGTGATTTGTTAGTACAGCAAATAACGACACTCGTAAGCATTTCCGACACTGGCGAGGTTGAAGACCGATGGCTCCCTCTGCTGTTGACAACTGAGAAGGCATTAATAAAAAAAAATTATAAAAAAAGAAGCGTCCATCCTGGTATCAGCAACTCGGATGTAGTTCCTGTGAAGAGCATCTGGTTCCGAGACGTAGCCTGGCTAATTTGTATGGTTTCTTTGTGTTATCACACTTTAAAGTCGGCGTGTTTTTCAGCGCATGCGTGGAGTGACTATATCAACTTCACTGTAGAATAAGATTATGAGACACCAGCACCAACTGACGCCCGATCTTAAAGGAACTGGATCCGTATCGAGTAGCAGATTCGGATCAGGAACTTCCCGAACTAGAGCTAGAAATCACTTTAATCCAAGAATCTGAATATCTTCTGTTTATAAAACTCAACAACTTGAAGTCATAGTATGCAGTAACAGATCTGTAGCTATTTCATATTTTTTGTATGCAAAGGATACTCCTATAAGGACACCTGAAAACTTGCTCACTGAAAATATCTGAAGCAAATAAAGTTGTGGAAAAAAAAACGTCAGCGCTCATCTTCTGTTGGATTTTATTTTTTTTTTTTTACTCTGATAACAGAGAACTCAGTTTGCTCGGACCCTGACACGTATCATCCCTGGATCGTAGGATCCCACGGTTTGGGGAAAAAACTGTCTGTTGATGACCATCACCTCTCCCCCTAAAGCTGGACTCCTGTCACAGACAGAACCAGAGAAGAAGCAGGGATGTGTCGTGTTAAACCTTCAGTAAGGGACAGAGAAACTGGGAAGAGTCGATGGGAAAACGTTTGTAGAGGAAGAGAGAGAGAGAGGACTTAAACTGGAGCAGATGTGAGCTCAACACGCAGGTTGAACAGCCAGCTGTGGGTCTGCATCTTGAAGCTGAGGGTTTGATTCCCTGTGAAGGTAACGCTCCTCTAACCGGCCACTAGGTGGCATTACACTGAAAGGTCTGCCAATCTATTACATCCTTCACGGGGGTTTAAGACATTAACTGTGAACTTTTTACATGCAAATGTACCTGTAACCCATGTGGATGTTAAGCTGCTCTACAAAATCAAGAAGAGCTTTGGGATTTTGTGTGTTTACGTAACTGAATGTAATGCAGCAAATATAAAGATTTTGTTCATATGTTTTTTAAATACATATCTGGGAATGATCCTCACATAAAATTTTGCATAGGATTTTGAAAACGAAAAAAAAAAAAGGATAAGAGGGAGGAAAAGGGTTAAACACGTGTCTAAAATATGCAAGTTACTGCAGATTGGAGGCCTGAGAGTTCAGCCTAATTACCCAGTCTGATTAGAGACACGCTGCAGGCAGTCTGAAGGATGACCACGGCCAAATCATGAGAGCTAAGTCTTGGATACCCAACCCACTGCTTTGCTAATGAGTGAGGACAACTGAAAACTTTTTTATCCTTTTATTTTTCCGTCAAACAGCAGCAGAAGTCGAGTTGAAGCTCACAGCTGGATTTGTTCTTGATCACTGGTTATATCGGCTTAAGTAAAAGAAAAACTCTGACTAGCTTGATTAAATTTAGTGAGCTGGCATTGGAACATTGGATGCTTCACATCATTCTTTTAAAATGAAAGTGGGGACTTCCGGTTTGCCATGCGGACAGGGTAGACGTAGCAACGGACTGCTCCGGAAAAATTCAGCCTTTTAACTAAATTCACCCCGCAGAAACTTGATTTTATACCACCCACCGATATAAAAACAGTATTTTGGATATTCATCCACTAAGTTATGGCCTGTAAGAGCGCGAAAGGAAGCAAGAAAGAGGACGCTAGCCTAACGCTGGAGGCCATCACCGCACTGCTTCGGCAGCACGGTGAGGACCTTAAATCTGAATTCAAGTCCTCTGCCAACATGCTGAGCTCCAAGCTAGACCAGGTGAGGCAGAGCCTGGAGGAACAGGCAGAGAGAGTCTCCTCTTTGGAGCTCGCAACAGAAGATCTGGGCCAACGGGTGGTTAACCTGGAAGACTCGTGTGCTGCTCTCCGTGAAGACAATGCTAAGCTAAAAGACAAAGTGACGGACTTGGAGAGCCGCAGCAGAAGGCAAAACATCCGCATCCTCGGTCTGCCCGAAGACACTGAAAGTGGGCGCCCTACTCACTTTTTCTCCAACCTTCTGTGTGAGCTATTTGGGAAGGAGCTGCTCCCGACCCCACCAGAGCTCGACAGAGCGCACCGCTCCCTGGCAGCTAAACGGCCCGCAGGACGTCCTCCTCGCCCGGTGATCCTCCGTCTCCACCGATACCTGACCAAAGACCTCATCATTCGGGAAGCCAGGAAGAGAGGAAAGCTCGACTACAAAGGTGCGTCTCTTCGTATTGTGGAGGACTACAGTCCAGACGTCTTAGCCCAACGTGCGGAGTATAAGGACATCATGGCGGAGCTCTACAAGCGGGGCTTGAAGCCAGCTCTTCTCTTCCCAGCCCGTCTTCGCATAACCCAATCCAGCGGTGCCAAAAAGTTTTTCGGTTCCGTGGAGGAAGCTCAACAGTTCATTAAGAGGCTTCCAAAACCACAGGAAAACCAATAAAGAAACGACGTTTTACAGAGGGTTTAACTCCAGAAACACAGGCGGGCGGCTCTTCCTCAGGGCGCAGCAGGTACTGTAAAGGTGGCCTGTCGTCATATTACCTTATTTTCAATGGACTAATTCACCTCATTCTTTTGGCTGGGACTGGACTCTATGAAGGGAAGGTAGCTGCTTTAATACCCGTTTGCTTTGTCCTAACAGTGTCTGGAGCCTCTCTTTATGCTTTTTCTTGTGGTTGCTTTGAATTTTATAACATTACTATTTTTCTAGAGGGTTTGCGGAGGCCAGCAAACCATGTCTCAAAATCTGTCACTGTGGGGGTTTTACATCTATTTCATGCCCACTAGGAGCAGTGGTTAGTTTGCTATAGGTAGCTCTGTTTTTCTGATCTCAAGGTTGTTAGTTACTGGAAGATTGGATCTCTGAGAATGTTAATTTTGAAGAGCTTGCTGCCATATTATTGTTGTTTTTTCTGTTTGGCAGCTGTTTATGTTTGGGGGGGATTTTGGGGGCGGTTAAGGTCACTGCCGGTGGTTCTCGCGGGGTACTGTCATTTTTCTTCACCTTTTCAGTTTCAATTTCTGCCTGCCACACCAATACCATACTTATCAGAATAAGTTAACACACAAAGTCTGTAACCATGAGTCAGCATTTAAATTTTTTAAGTTGGAACGTCAAGGGTTTAAATCACCCAGTGAAAAGAAAGAAGGTTTTCTCCCATATTAAACGATTCAATACTGATGTGGCGTTTCTGCAGGAGACTCACATCAGGAGCTCGGACGGGGGTCGTCTCTTGACATGCTGGAAGGGACAATGTTTCCACTCCCATTTTCAGGTTAAGGCACGAGGGGTCTCCATACTGATCAGCCAGAATACTCCGTTTGAGACTGAGAATGTGGTGGCTGACAAACATGGCAGGTTTATTATAGTGAGTGGGAAATTGTATAGCACTTTGGTCGCCCTGGTCAATGTTTACGCTCCTAATATAGATGACGAGAACTTTTTTAAACAACTATTTTCCTCCCTACCTGACCTCAATAAATACTCACTGGTCCTAGGGGGAGACTTCAACTGTTGGCTGGACCCAGTTTTAGACCGTTCATCCCTCCAAAGTAATGTCATAGGCAAATCTGCATCAGTCATCCAAACATTTTTATCGGAGTACGGGCTGTGTGATGTGTGGCGAGCTTTAAATCCCGACAAGAAAGAGTACTCATACTTCTCACATGTACATAAAACTTATTCTAGAATCGATTATTTTATCACAGATACTAAATGGCTGCAGCAGATCCGTTCTTGTAACTATCAAAGCATAGTTATTTCGGACCACGCCCCACTCACTTTTTCCCTGTCCTTTTCTCACTTACCCCTAAGAACTGGATCATGGCGTCTCAATTCAACCCTGCTGTCGGATGACAAGTTTGTAAAGTTTATTCAAGATGAGATACGTTTTTTCTTTGCTACCAATTCTTCCCAAGAGATCTCCAGCCTTGTAGTATGGGATACCTTTAAGGCTTACATCAGAGGCCAGATCATTGCCTATTCAGCAAAAATTAAAAAACAGTCCACCTATGAACAGAACAACCTAATTCAACAAATCAAAGAGGTTGATGTAAAATATGCTGTGAATCAGTGTCCCGAACTGTTCAAAAAGCGTGTTGAACTTAAAACAAGGCTTGACCTATTGACGACGCACTCAGCTGAACGCCTGCTTTTACATAACAAATTCAAATTCTACGTACATGGCGATAAAGCCGATAAACTTCTAGCAACCATGCTCAAGGGCTCTAGGGCAAGGCAAACTATTTCAAGAATTCGAAAACAAGACGGCAGTATAGTCACAGATCATGGACAAATTAATGATGCATTTAGGGACTTTTACGAGAAGCTCTACAGCTCACAATCACAAACCAATTCTAACACAATTGATAACTTCCTAGATAAGCTTCAGCTTCCTTCAATTTCAGCAGAACTTAAGAACAAGTTAGATGAACCCATCTCCCAGACAGAAGTCTCCCTAGCAATTGCCTCAATGCAATCTGGCAAATGCCCAGGTCCGGATGGTCTCCCTTCAGAATTTTTCAAACAATTCTCAGACCTACTCTCTGTGCAGCTCAGCTCTACCCTTACTGATTGTTTTAAACAAGGATCCCTTCCTCAATCATTTTACGAAGCTTGTATCACACTTATTTCAAAGAAGGGCAAAGATCCAGTGGAATGCACCTCATACAGACCCATCTCTCTCTTAAATACAGATGCCAAAATTTTATCCAAAATCCTTGCCCGCAGACTTGAAACTGTTCTACCATCGGTTATTTCAAAAGACCAAACAGGTTTCATTAAAGGTCGGCACTCATATTTTAATGTGAGAAGGCTGCTTAATATTGTTTATTCCGGTGCCACAGATTCGGCTGAGTGTGTTGTCTCTTTGGACGCTGAAAAAGCCTTTGACCGGGTTGAGTTTGACTACCTTTTTGCGGTCCTTAGTAGATTTGGCTTTGGAGGACATTTCATTTCGTGGATTAAATTATTATACCAGCAACCGTCTGCCACGGTTCGTACTAATTTTCAGACTTCAAAGCCATTTAAACTACAAAGAGGCACCCGTCAGGGCTGTCCTCTTAGCCCTCTGCTGTTTGATCTGGCCATAGAGCCCCTTGCCATTGCACTTAGGACCAGTAAAGAGATATCCGGTATCTGGAGGAATGACATGGAACATAAAGTGTCGCTTTATGCAGATGACCTTTTACTTTTTATTTCAAAACCATCAACCTCACTGCCTTTTGCTCTTGATATATTCAGCCAATTTGGTCAGATTTCTGGGTATAAGTTGAACCTTACCAAAAGCGAGGTTTTCCCCATAGGCAATAAAGCTAATTTGTCAGATTTTGCTAATTTACCACTCAGAATTGAAAGACAAAAATTCACATACCTTGGTATCATAGTGACCAAAAGCCACAAAAACTTGTTCAAAGAGAATCTGATTCGACTGCTGAACCAAGTGAAGGGATCTCTCACAAAATGGACGCCCCCTTTCCATGTCCTTGGTGGGACGTATCAATTCAATTAAAATGAATATACTACCCAAATTTTTATACCTCTTTCAGGCACTACCCATCTTTATTCCTAATACTTTTTTAATGAACTGGACTCGATTTTCTCATCCTTCATTTGGCAGGGTAAACGCCCAAGGCTTAAAAAATTGCAACTCCAAAAACCTAAACAGCAGGGGGGGTTTGCCTTTCCCAATTTCCAGTTCTATTACTGGGCCGCCAACCTTAGATGTTTAGTGTTCTGGTATTTCTACCATAATCTGGGTGGCTGCCCTGACTGGGTGGCTATGGAGCTATACAGTGGCAACAACATATCCATCCCAGCCGTGCTTTGCTCCCCACTCTCGCTTGCTTCAGCTAAGCCTATTTTAAACCCTGTAGTGAAACACTCACTGAAAATATGGGGCCAATTTAGGAAATACTTTAAACTTCATGATTTGTCTCTCCTAAGTCCAATTGCACTTAACCACCTTTTTAAACCATCTGTTCAGGATGGGGTTTTCCTAGACTGGCACCGCAGGGGGCTTATTCATTTTAAGGACCTTTTCCTAGAGAAGAAGTTAGCATCCTTTGAGGAACTTAGCAATAAATATGGTTTACCTAAGTCCCATTTTTTCAGATATTTGCAAGCCAGAAACTTTCTTCAGTCTCACCTCTCAGGCTCAGTCTCTCTGCCAGAGCATTCACTGTTAGAAACTATCCTATTATTGGACCCAACGCGTAAGGGCTTGGTTTCGCGGCTTTATAATGAAATGTTGACTATGAAAGAGACCTCCTCACCTGAACTTAAAACCTCATGGGAGGAAGACTTAAATATGGCTATACTGGATGAGACATGGGCCTCTATACTCAAACTGGTGAATACAACATCTCTGTGTGCACGCCATTGTCTCATTCAGTTCAAAATAGTACATAGAGTCCATCTCTCCAAAAGCAAGCTATCCCGTTTCTATCCTGAAGTCACCCCATACTGCGACAAATGCAAAACTGCTGTGGCCACACTGGTTCATATGTACTGGTCCTGCCCTGCACTAGGTCAGTTCTGGACAGATGTTTTTCATACAATGTCCAGGCTGGCCGGAGTGGCAATAACACCTGGCCCTCTCTTGGCTCTTTTTGGCTTCAGTGGTGAGGGGTTGCCTTTACCAGCCTTTAAACGACAGGCACTGGCATTTTGTTCGCTGTTGGCGAGGCGTACAGTTCTGACCAGGTGGAAGGGGGCTGCTCCTCCGACTCACAAGCAGTGGTTGTGTGACCTTATGTCGTGTCTGAAATTGGAAAGAATTAGATCCTCTCTTCAACACTCAAGCAGTAAATTTGAAAAAACATGGGGGCCTTTTCTTGACTCATTTCAAAACATCAAATGATGAAGATTAATGAAGTGAATTCTTTTTATTAGAATATGTTGCATCTCTGTCAGGGATAGGAATGTAGTGCGTGGATCTACTGAGTAGTGACCTGGGTGGGCGAAATGGGATTACTTTGTAGGGATTGATTTTCTGTATATTATTATTTTTTTTTTATTTTATTTATTTATTTTTTTTGTTGTATCTGTATTGGATAAACACCTTTTTGTATTCACAAATGTATGTATAAAAGGAAAAAACTTAATAAAAAGACAGTGATTAAAAAAATGAAAGTGAACCGTACCTGTTCCGTTCAACTCTTTCCAGGAGTGATTCCAAGCCAACCTTTCTGGTATTCAGAGTGAGAGTCCATGAATACCAGGACCTCCCCCACTGCCTGGGCAGCACCACTGAGCAGCACTGTCCAACGCTCAGGCGCCTGGTGCTGTGAATCAAACTCACCCCATCCAGATGAGACACATACTCAGAACGGTCTTCAGGCAACCAGAAAGGTGTAAATACCACACCTGCAGGCAGGCAGGTGTGGTACTGAGCACACTGTGCATGGTGGACAGAAGGATGGACCAAGCCTCGTCATGGAAACGGATGACCACACTCAAAACCTTTGGCCATAACTTTAAATGGCCAGTGGAGGCTTTGATCTTCCCTGCTCACATAGATCAGAAATAGAAATTCTGACCTTTTTATAATCAACAAATCTTGTTTGTTTGTTTGTTTCTTTTGCTGCTGTTGCTGTTGTTGTTTTTAGGTCAGGGCTGACCCCAAGGTTGTGTGGTGTCTGAAGCAGAATTTGATTTGGGCTCCCAATTCCAGTTCACACAACATATGAAATAAAAATCAGTCAATAAATAGTGAAGATAAGGTTATTTCTCTGATTTACTCATTCGATTTGGTAAGTTGTGTCTACTGAGTCAACACCTTAACGCTGAGTCAGTGAGTAGGTATGGATTGGTCAACTTCAATGAATGCACTGATTAATTGGCTGTTACCTGGTCCATGAAATGCGGCTTCAATTACAGACAATCATAAGAGGACTGAGCAGATAATATTTGAATGTCAGTGTTAACAAATGGTGAATGGTCTGACTCTGTCTTTGCGTTGAGAAGTATGGAAGCTGTGAGGGCTAATTTTGGCACGTGTTTGGAACATGTTGCAGCTCTGGATATCAGGGACTTTCTGTTGGCTCCAGTGTGTGAATGAGTGAGGTGAGGTGAGGTGAGGTGAGGCGATCGCTCCTCCCGTTACGCCTCTGAATCGAGGAGCACGGTTACCGAATGAGGACACCTGGAGACACGTCAAGAAAGAAGTCAGAGAGACGGTTTTAGAGAGGAAGACGAAGGTGTTACAGTGACGTTGGACATGAAAGGAGGATCCTAGTTCTTGTGGGATTGTTAAAAGTCTCAGGATTTGGAAAGCAAAGATTCCCCCTTGCGTTTCCTCACATGTAGCTGCATTTAACTTCCCCTCATGTTTCTCTCTTTGCTCCTCACACTGAAAGGAGCAAAGTTTCCACTGGCCTCATGTTCTCAGACTTCTCAGTCAGCTTACCCAGGGGTTGTGGACAAAACATAAAAGAGATTATTTTCATTGAAACTATTTTCTCAGACAGATGTGACACAAAAAGACGAAGGCGTCTTATCAATCTATCCAATGTCTTCTGGTTTTGGAACCACCCAAAGGCCAATCATTATTCTCTTAGAATGCCAGATGATGAATGAAAACCTTCTGTTTACATTTCCAGAATAAGAGATTAATATATGTTTTTTTTATAATCTGATGATCCTTAAAACATGTATTTTAATTCCCCCTTCATAATTTTCTATGTTATCCACACTTGATCACTTTAGCATTGTGATAATAACTCATTACCGTTAACTAATGAGGAGGCTGAGCCGAACAATTCGGTAAAAAGGCCTTAGATGTAAAAACTATAGACAAGAAAGCCTCAAAAATTTTACAAGTCAAACAAACAAACAACCAAAGATGGTAAAAAGTCATTTTTGTTGTTTTGGATCATTTTATTTCTATGTCGCTGTCATTGCTTACTTGTTTAGTTAACAGAATCTAACGCTGCTGCTCTAACTTTAATGTAGAAACACAGTCACGAGAAAAAGCTGCGCGGGGGTTCCGCCCTCTACTGGTCAACGACAGCATTGCCGCTCACGTTTTAAGTCCACGTAATTAAAGGGAGGAAATGTTGGATTTCAAAATCACTTCATGGCAAAGTCGTTGTTTCATCTGATGCTTTCACGCCAATCCTGAACTCTTTGCACAATCAGTGTAACCTGAAGTGATTTCAGAGGGAATCAAAGAACATGACACCTCCTTTTGTATTATTATAATCACACAATGCACCACATTTGATGAAACAGTAAAAACGTTTCGCTTTTTTATCATTCCGTTTACTATGACGTTCGTACATCAGAGCTGACAACAGTCCGACGATTCAGTTTAAAGGTTTAGATTTTCTTCCAGCAATTGATTTGAATGCAGTAAAAAAAAAAATCAGAATAATTCTTTCCAGTTTCATAACAGTACTATTATTTAATTGACATCATCTTTATTTGGATTATAAGGGCATGTTACAAAAAAAAAAAAAGCAATAATTTCAACAGAAGCATCATGTCGTGTTCACTCATTGCGCCGAATATCTACAATGACATCTGTTAATTTTCCACATCAGATTAATTAAAGGCTTTGGCTGCATGACTCAGCAGAATCCTCTCCTCCTGACCTCTGTGTGGACAATCGGGGTTCATGTGCTTCGAGCCCTTTCTGTCACCCTGTCCTAACCCTCCTCCTTGTGACGGCGCTGAAATTACCATCACATGTTGCAGATGGTGTCGGAACAACCGGAACACGCACGGACGGCGTCGGGTATATCATACTTCTTCCTTCTTCTTTTTGCGGGCGCAGCTGATGGGGGGGGCAGGAGGGTGAGGGGGGGGGGGGGTGTCATGTGTGGATCCTTTCGTGTTATCAGATCAACGCTCTAATGCAAAAGATCGTCTTTGATTGGAGGGGAAATGTCACTGTGAAAGTTCACCTATATGGATTTAAATAAATAAATAAAAGGAGAGGCGCCAAATTATATCTAATTTTATTATTGCTTAATCAGATTTCACACTGATCCAACTTGTTCCGCACATTGTTTTTGTACATTCTTTATTATTTGTGTCGAATTCCTAAAAAGAAATTAAAAAAAAAAAAAGAGAGAAACATTTACACAAAAAGTCCGTGTTTGTTATTTTGCAAGTGGAACATTCGAATACTTAGAAAATAGACAAGAACGGAACATTGCAAATCACATTTCAGGAAGAAAATGTCTTTTGATAAATCGATTTGTGTCCGAATCGTTATTGTGACAAAGGTGTTTGTAAAATAGGGGAGATGAGCATGCGCGTCTCCTGTCTTATGTTCCCTTCAGCAGTGAGTCTAAATGAGTGATGACATGCACCTTATTAGGAAACATCACATGTTTGTGAGCTCAGCCGAGCCCGTTAAATTCGAGGGCATTCCTGCGGACAGAAGTGAAGAAGGTGCTGGACGTGGAGAAGTGGACCACAGGCTGGGTCAGTCCTGTCAGAAAGCGGGTTTTTTTTTTTTTTTCCTTTTTTTTTTTTGTTTTCGCTATTTGTGAAACTTCGTTTTTCAATTATATTTTTTGTTTGTGTGTGTGTGTTTTTTTTTTATCATTATTATTATTTTTAGGATTAGAAATTCTGTTTCCACACTGTCCAGAAGCGGCGGACATGGCGATCCTGCAGTACTTGTGTCTCCTGGCTTTTTGCGCTTGCTGTGTTGGTCGAGTTGATGGGCGAAGAAGTAAGTTTGAACTTGTATCTTGTTTCTGTGAAGACGGGGGGGGGAAATTGTTTTTGGACAAACAGAAAATTTGCTTGCTTGTCATTCAACTGTTATAAGCCAGATGCGTCCCGCAGTCCTCCACAATAAGCTGCCCTGTGCTCGCCTGTCTGCAGCCAGTCCCGTGAAACTAATTACGGCTCACGATCAAGCTCCAAGTCTCTGATCAAAGTGTCATCCACCCTTAAACTATTATTTATTTACGCACTAAATATGTATTTTTTTTCTTTTTTGTGTGTGTGGATCAGTCACATTATTCAAACTGTCACTCATATCAAACCGCGCTTATCAAATTCTAAAAAAAAAGTTGAATTGAAAATATATATTATATTAAAAAAAAAAAAATAGAAAAATACAATCTGGTTTCGATTGGTTCGTCCGCACCCGTATCTGCGCCATCGCAGATGCTCCAGTAGATACTCGAGTCATTTTCTTCTGTAATCAAATTAGATCGATGGAATTTGTTGTTTTCGTCTGCGGTCCGTCTGACATTTGAAATGTCTCACCGAGGCTGAAGTTGCTCTGAGTAAAGTAACAGTTCTGCGTCGCGACCACCTCGTTTGTTTTCAGAGGAAAAATTATGAAAACCCGAACCATAACGGCTCCCACAGGATCCGACAGGAAAATAGTCTATTTTATTATAATACCTTTTGACTTATATTCTTACCATCATTTGCATTTTAAACAACCAGATTTGACTCTTGAATTCCGAAATTCGTCGGAATTCATAATCAGAATAAATCATTTTTTTGTATATTATATTTTTAAGACTACTTTTGGCTTTGACTTTACTTCTTTTTAGAAAGCAAAAAGATTTTACCCTTTACTCTCTCAAAAAGAAATTCAAGATTTCACATTTCAACCACGAGTTTCAATACGTTTGTTTTATTTTTTTTAAGATTTTATTTGATTGAACAATTTTAAAAGAATTGAGTGTTTTGTGTACCATGCATTTGTTCCCAGGCTCCTTTACTTGTGTGCCCCCAAATAAAATCTGCTTGAGAAGACACACAGTTAGTAACTAGAGTCCTCTTCTGTGTCGTTCAACTTCAGTTTAAATCCAGCTGTTTGTTGGAGAACATTAGAAAACAACAAGTTATGCTACCTTTGCAATGAAAGGTGGTTCTATAAATTATTGACCAAATGTACACCATATTTTCACATTTTATTTTATTTTTTTTAAAGATGTACCTTTCAGAATTACGTGATATTTTCTGTTGATCAGTTACACAAAATTCAGACACAACAAGGAGGTTTGAGATAGTGATGCAGATGAATCTTGCTTGAGTTGTTCATACAGTTCTTTGTGTGTTTTTCTCCTTCTCTAGCATACAGTGATGTTTTCCCCCACAAGCATTCATTAGCTGGCAAGTTCCCATTTCCAATTCCAGCAATCCCCGGATGGGAGCCTGACACCAATCCGTGGGACGATTACCTCTACCCTCCACTAAGCTCAAACCCAAGAGAGCTTCTGCATCACAGAGGTGAACAAGTCTTTTCTACTGTAACTTCAAATCGTCTGCAGATCGTTTCTGGCTCTAGAGTAACGCGCACCTCTCTGCAGGCAAACCGAGGGTTCATCTGACCAGCGACAGCCCAGCTCTCAATGGCTCATGCATTACTTTTACTGCTAAGCTGGAGTATCCTCCATGCCAGAAGGAAGATGCAAACGGAAACCTTGTCTGGGACGAGAACTGCGAGGACGGTATGGAGCTGGAGGCCTCAGGTGCTGCCAGGAAGTCAAGCTAGGGCACAAATGGCACATCACACCTTCTAGACATAGAAAAATGATCAATCTGGAAAACTGTTAAGCTGTGATATCAGTTTTTTTAAAACCAATAAACAAAACAAACGTGATAAGAGTAAATAAACCCATAAATAAGGGTTTGCCTCCTCATAAAATGAAAAGTCAAATTCATTAAATGCATACCGACCGAATTCGCTGAACAAACTGAACACGATAGTTTTAGCCTTTTGTATAAATCTTATTTCAGTTACCTCATTGTACACTGAAAGACACTCATTAGTAGAAGTCCCCAAGTCTAATTATTATTATTTTTAACAAGACAACCCCTTCTTTCTTTGCCTTTGGACAGCCAACGGACAGCTTCGCTCAGGCTACGTCTATAACTGGACTTCTTGGTTAGATGACTATGGCTTCGGGAAGTGCACAGACCCGACAAAATGCAACGTGTTCCCCGATGGGAAGCCCTTCTACCAGAGCAACGACTGGAGACGCAAGAGTTATGTCTACGTGTGGCACACAATGGGTGAGACTGAAACGACAAGCAGCACCAAGCAGAACAGCAAACGTCCCTACATACGAGCCTCCTCCCTGTTTCGTCTCTGCTTTCTAGGCCAGTACTACGAAACATGCGATGGCTCTTCTTCCAGTGTGACCATCAATACCACTAATATCCCCCTGGGGGGAGAAGTCATGGAGGTTATGGTGTACAGGAAGCGTGAGCGCAGGAAGTACAGCCCCTTGACCAGTGACAGCACCGTCTTCTTAATCACAGGTAGAGGCATATTTACATGTTCAAGTGTCAAACAGAACACAATCTGAAAGGTTTTAAAATAATAATAGCTACTTCCCGCATGACCTCAGATAAGATCCCGCTGGCCGTCGACATTTCCCAGAAGTCCGTAGTCAACACGTCTGCCAGTGTTTTCATCCGTGGAGAGGAGATTGTCTTCAAGGTCCAGCTTCACGACCCCAGTGGTTACCTAAAGACAGCCGCTTCAGTGGATTACATCTGGGACTTCAGAGACGGCAACCAGGTCGTGACACACCGCGAGGTGACCACGCACACCTACAGCACGCTGGGAAGGATGAATGTGAAGCTGGTGGTGGAGGCCGCGTTTCCTGTCGAGTGTCCACCCACCTCTGCCACTCCGACTCCGAGGCGCCCCACATCGCCACCTCTCACAGGTACTCGACCGAGACGGCCAGGCTTGTAAAAGTGCCCTGGTCAAACGGCACAATGTTTTTCGGCATGGAGAAGTCGCAAAGCTTATGGAGCATGGAGTCGAGAAGCTCCATGCTTCTCTGGAAAAGCTTAGCTTCCAGGAAATCTGTAAGCATGCATGAAGCATGAAGCATGGAGACGAGAAGCTCCATGATTCTCTGGAAAAGCTTAGCTTCCAGCTTTCCTGGAAGCTAAACTTTTCTGGAACTAGGCTTCCAGAAAAGCTTAGTTCTGGTCGCTAATGTTAAGAAAAGGGTTTATTCACAGCCTTTTAATGAATGGCTCTTGGCAGTAACCAAACTAACCGGATCTGAGCAGGAGTCCTGCCAACTTTGCACAAGTTTGCGGCCGCACAAATGTAGCAACAGAACACAAAATGATATTCTGATGATAATGCAAAAACCTGACTTGTTTGATGTAAGCTCTTGGTAAACGTGTTGAAGTTGGTGGATTCCATTGGCAGAACCAAACTTTATGCAGCACCCAAAACGTCCAACACTGCCCAGGTGTTTGGTGTTGGATTGTGTTTGATTATCTGAATCATATCAATGTGACAAAACAGGCAAAAACAGAAACAATCTGTTCGGTGGTTGGTGAATTTTATTCACCAACCACCTGTTATCAATTGACTTAGCAGAGTAAAGACTGAGAAACAGCAACAACCAACGGACATATACGGCATCTGCATGAGATTTCTGATGAGTTCCAGCTTACATGTCGTTCATTTCTCTAAAAATTAACCTAATTTTCAATCATTTCTATAAATTTATCACTTTACCAAACCTAAATCTGACTGTTTTCTGTTTAGCTCAGTGTGGATTACGAAAATAATTTTTATTTGCAAAATGACAGAGTGACGAGCAAGCTGTTTTATTTTCATAGCTTTTCTAAAACGCTGACGGTTCACACACATTTCCTTAATATTCATAAGAATAGCTTTGAATTAAACGATTCGGCTACTTTTCCATAAAATTATGATTCTAAAAATTCTCCATCAGCGGCCCCCACAACTCCTCCGGCTACACATGCTGTCACAACGAAGATCAAGACAACGCTGGGTGAGTTTGCTTGTGGACTGGAGATACAGTTTGTCCATGAAAAGAACCATCATCCTTTTAACTGTCCCTCGTCTCGTCTCTGTTTCAGCACCACCCAAAACCAGTCAGCCCGTTAACTCCTCCACTTTATCTGCCGCGACGACGACGACGGGGTTGCCCACAACAGAGCCCCTCCTGTCCACGGTCGCCACAGAATCCAACCCCACCACCCTGCCTTGGCTCCGAAGCATGGGTCTCTACGCCAACGAGTGTTTCCGATACGCCTACGGAACCTTCTCGGGCAACATCACTATAGTCGGTAGGCTGAGCAGAATATCTAACAACTTCATTTCTTTTTTAACACTAAATCAAGCAGTATTGTAATTTGATAACTGCGTTCGCTCCAGCTTCTCTCAAGTGTGTCGTCTCGCTCCTTGTGTTGTACGCAGAGCCAAAGCCCCCACTGAGGAACCGGCTAAACAGTCGCATCGTGGACGTGTCGGCTGCCAGGGTGACCAACACCGACATCAGCTTCAGGGTGAAATGTCTGGGAAGGTGAACATTTAGTTTTCTTCTTCTTCTTTTTATTTTTACTTAAAATACAAATACAATTTATTTAAATCTTAATATTAGGAAATGTTTCAACACTGCATATGATTGTGAGATCACATTTAGATGGAAACTGAAGAGTCCTTAAATACAAGAATGCTAAGGAAATATAGTATTTTAAAACGACTGAGTCGTAAGAGAATCCAAGTTGTAAGAGCAATAAGTGGGACAGGAAAACCTATTTGCGATTCTAGTACAGGTTTGGATTTGAGTGAGTGAAACCCCAGCATCTTGACTTGAACAATGTGGTGAAGACACATCTAATCTTCATTTCAGAGGGATGAAGCCTCAAGTTTGTTTAATAACATAGAATCTGGATTTTACCCAGTTTTCTCCATCGCTCCTTCGCAGCATCCCCACTTCAGCCTGCACCATCGTGTCAGACCCCAGCTGCTCTCAGGTGCGCAACGTCATGTGCGACGACGTGCCGCCGTCGTCCGAGTGTGAAGTGCACCTGCGGCGAAGGTTCCTGGAACCGGGCACCTACTGCGTGAACATCACCCTGGAGAACTCCAGCAGCATGGCACTCGCCAGCACCACCATCACCATCAGCAAGTCTCAAGACGCACCCGGTTGGTTGGGAAAGTGCTCTGGAAAAATAATGCCCTCCTCGGAAATTTGTCTTAAATAATAATAAAAAAAATTGTCCCTCTTGTGCCTCCCAGCGCCTAAAACGTCAAACACCCCCCAGGTGGTTCTGACTTCAAGTGTCGTGCTGGTGGCAGTCTTTGCGATCGTCGCCTACATGGTCTACCGGTGAGCGTGTCGCACTTGCATCATTGAATCCTGTAAATTAATGACCCAACAAGAACAGATGACAAAGATGTTTTCTTGTGCAAATAAAATAAAGAATTATGACCGCCTGAAATCTTTTTTTTTGTTGTCTTTTTTTAAGACGACACAAGGTCTACAGACCCATCCGAAGGACACTGGTTGAGGATGCCTGTCCCAATTCTGGTGCTGCAGGTCACATGGTTCGCCTGAGGGAGGCGCTCTTCCCCTCCAGTGAGGAGAGTCGCCACCTTTTGACTGAGAGACAACCTTTGTAGGGTTTGGAGGAGTTGCATCAAATAAGCTTTTTTGTTTCTTGTACTTTAAAATAAAATACACTTCTGAAATGAAGCAATGAGAATTGATACTAATAGTGTTATGTCCTAATTCAGCCGAATCCTAATGCTCTACTACAATTCATGCACTAATTTTAATGTCAGCTTGGAATGAATTAGCTGTGAAGGAGTTTTGATAAGCCATATTGGTGCCTTTGATTAAAAGCAATATGAAGACATGTCAACATCGAGGATGTTCTGTACCTTTTCCCTTAAACTCTTGCAAAACCTTTGGTTTTTGATTCATTATTAAACTATTTCAACTTTAAAGTGTGAGCCCTAAGTTATTTATAGATCTCTTAAGCAACTCATTTCATTAATGTAATTCTTTATGATCTAATATTTGTGTAATAAAGATTTTTGCCCTGTAATCTGACTAATGAAGTCACCCCGGTATTTGCTGAGTGCATGGATTCCTGACACTATATTACATGTTTTAATGCGACAACTGAAGGTTTTCCTCAATTATTCCTGTGGAAAAATTGCAAAAAGTTCCATTTTCAAATTGTCCATGTATTTAAAATTTTGTTGCCATTTTAATAGTAGACACACTAACAACAATAACGATGTCTTTTTGAATCACCATACTGATTGGTTTTGCATTCATCTGATAATGGCCACTGAAATATTTAGTCTCAATTTGCTGTTTAATAAAGAAGAAAACAAAACTTTAATGGCATTGAAAATGTTTACAGCAGCGTCTAATACTTGGAGTCTACGGAAACACCAACCAGTGGATTTTCCATATACTTTCCTTGCCTGTTATATCTTGAACAGTTTTGATATAATCCAGGACATTCAGGAATGAAATATCAACTTTGAGGCGTTTTGTTGTTGATGGAGACTGTCAGGGTACACCTCTAGTTTTAGATTATTCTTTTTAAAAGGGACAGTATTACGTACTTCACGTACACACAGTGTCATTTTGTATGCCAAGTGGGGTAGGGCTGCTTAGAAACTGCAGCTCAGTGGAGAATCTGCGATTTGAAGGCGGCACTTTCGCCACCTGACAGGTGTTTTGCACAGCTGAATGGTTGCCACTGGAGACTAAAGGGTTTTTCAAATGTGCATGAAAGAATAAAACATTCCAGGCATGTTTAAACTTTACATGATGTAAAACTAAAAATGAGTCGATTTGATTGTCGGAGCATTCTGCAGTAATGTCTGGAAACTCAAACATTTTCTCCATGCACTGCTACCCCACTCCATCCAGATGTGAAAAAGGAATCCAAGTCAATGACTTTCAAGATGATGCGATGTGAAGTCTGGATTTGCTTTATTTCCTTGTGAAAAAACTGACAATATGGCCAACTCCACTGAAAAGCCTATTCTCTTAAATGATGCCACAATAAGGAAATTACAAGTGTGGGTTGCGTTGGAAAACTTGCCAAATTTTCCTCGCTCGATGCCAAACAGCTTACTCTGCCCTTGGTACTTCATCAAATTGTATTACTGAAGTTTGAACACACAAGAAATCAACTTAATTCAACATGGAGAACCATATGGAACCAGAACGGCCAGAATCTTCATGCCTCCTCTGGCATGAGCAACACAACCAAGTTGATCCGATGAGGTTGTGGTAAGGACCCTTCCCTCCAATCACAAATTCTAGAGAAACACTGAAACAATTTTGTGGATCTTTGGGAAGGAAAGTAAAGGCGTCGAAGGTAAAAGCTCAAGCAGAGAGTGGTAATATGTGATACAGGTTGGAAAATCTCAACATCTCTGCACTAATTGCCTCCAATGCCAAAAATAAAACCTTCACCGTTTGTGAACTTGAATGCATTTTCTTTACGAATGTGGCTCATTTTAGTATGTAATCTTTACTTGTACAAGATGTGCAATGAAACTAAAGAAAAATATCCCTCATTTTATGCGTTACATTTAGAAAAAGTAAAGCACATCTGAATTTCTTTTGGCAGATTTTTAAATGAGTCGAGAATGACTTTAAAGAAATGCTGGTTTCTGGAATTGTATTCTACCAAATAAAATGGAACTTGGCAAGTTTGATGGCCACAAAAGCAATGGATAACAACCAATCATTGGTTGTAGAAAGTAGAATTTTGCAGACCTCTTGGAAACGACATGCATAAAACACAAGACCCGCTTCTGTCTCATCAATATTAAAACAAAAAAAGAACTTTATTTTTTTATTTATTTTTTTATTCAGAGGCATTTGACAAGTGGAGCTGTGTGTTTGTGGGGAGGTGACGGGGCACAAGTATGGTTGCAGGGAGGGGGAGGAGAGAACATCATGCTGAAGATCGATCACTTTTCCATAAACAGATTCAGTCCCTCTAATTTATCCCATACCCAAAAAAAAATGTTCCACATTACACAACCAAGAAACGCTAACCGAAAAATGCCAAAGCAGCTAGTGTAGCATCTTGTGAAAGAAAACAGACTTGCATTTTCTTGTCTAAGTCTTATAAATCTGAAAGAGGAAAGGAAAAACAAAAACAGGTCCTATTTTGCATTAGACTGAAAGCAAAAATCAAAGATTTTGATTTGTTTTCCAGTAGGAAAGAAAAAAAAGTTTGAATACATGTAAGCCACACCACCAAAAATAGAAAGCAGAAAGGAATAATCATTGAGGATCTCAAAGCCAAAGAGGAGTATATATAAATAAACACTGATCAAAAGAAAACATTTCTATCACTTTCCATTATTCTCAATTCTACATAGTTCATTAGTTTAAATTTTCATTTCTTTTCTGGGGAGGTGCACAAATGTTTGTGTGTGGGGTGGGGGAAGGGATGGGTGATTGGGGCGGGGCCTAACAAATGGTAGAATGCCTCCAATTCAAATATGTGTCTAAAGAGGTAGATCAAAAACAAACTGGATGAGGGGAGGGTGGGTATCAGGAGGATCATTTTAAGCATCACTTGTGCCCCGTGGTTAAGCGTGACGTCAGAAGGGCGCACCCAGGTAGAAACAAGTGTTCGGGGTACTGAGGTATTGGTGCGCGCTGGCGCTCAGTGGGGGCGTGGGTGAGGCGTCCAGTGCCACAGCAACTCCCTCC
The DNA here is from genome assembly GCA_033032245.1 of Poecilia picta. Classification (NCBI taxonomy): domain Eukaryota; kingdom Metazoa; phylum Chordata; class Actinopteri; order Cyprinodontiformes; family Poeciliidae; genus Poecilia; species Poecilia picta. The sequence continues at coordinate 18,843,297 of CM065363.1, read as the reverse complement.
CCCACCCCTCACCCCCCTCAGCTGAGGTAGACTGCGTTCTACTGTGGAAGCATGGATACACTCTAGCACTTTACCACAATCAATATATATGTACATTCGGCACGGAAACAAAGAGGAAATAAAATTACTGTTTAGGATTTTTGTTTCCTGTCCGAGTGGGGGTGTGGGGGGTTCATTCACAATTATGCGTCATTTAACTTGTTTTCCCCTGGATGAGCAACCAAAAAAAAAAAATTATCTAATCAAGTTGCAAAAAAAGGACAGCTCACTTTCTCCAAGCCTAAAACGTAAAAATGCATCCATCTGTGCCACTCCCCCGACTCACCACGAAAAGAAAATGAATGACTTGATGGCCACGTCACTATGGCAGTTTGAACCTTACCAGGATAGCGTTAGCAATACGGCGCCGGATGACCCAGAAATGAAACAGACCAAGAGAGGGAAGAAAGAAATAAAAAATACAGATGCTCCGACAACAGCTACAGTGAGGACCCATCACAGTTTGAGCTGCAGCATCCTGATCGCAGCCCTCAATAAGAAGGCAAAACGAATTTTGACATTAAAAACTACCAGTGAAACCCCAAAATAAATGGCATTGCTGCAAATATGTACGGTTGGCTATTTTTTTTTTGCACGTGTTTAGTTGTTCTGTACTTGCTTTTGTCTTCAAGAAGATGGTGGACCGTCAGGGGGGAAAAAAACTGAGGCAATTTTTTTCTCTATATACTTCTGTCAGCCGCCAGCTGAGGGGGGGGGGGGGGGGGCGCCAACTCTTGCTGCAAGGCTGCTACGTACAAATAAATTTTATGTACAGGGTCATCTTTGTTCACACATCCACATGTACAATGCCGCCTAAAGCACCAGAGTTGAAGGCAAGGTCAGTTGGCAGCTGACCTGGAAATTTTAAATTTTCTTAAAAAAATAAAAATGTTCAAAGACTATCAGCTTTATAAAGTATACAAAATACCACAAAAGCAAAATAAAAAGAAAGGAACTTTTTTTTCTCTCCATAATCATTTTTTTCTCTTCTGAGGTACTAGATCCTGAGGTAGTTAAACAAAATGCATAAATTGTTTTTTTTCAGGGCAGCAGCTCGGCACCCCTTTCCCCAAAGGTGTCAGTCGCAGCGCTCCCCACTCTACTAAATATATATATGTATTTATATATCGATCTATTTATATAGGTCTATCTATAAAATGCATCCGAATTTTTCTTTAAAAAAAATGCCACTTTCATTCTGAGGGCAGGACGCCTGATATATAACCGACCCTCACAGGGGTCCTGTCCTAAAACAAGGATTTTTCCCCTAAATGTGGCCCACCTGGCCAGAGCCAACCCTCCCCCCAACTAAACCCTCCATTGGTCCGACCAGGACCGAGCAATGCCTTTTCTCTTTCCACGGAAAATCTCGTGAGAAAGCTTTAACCAATTAAGAAAAACTAAACAACCTAAACATCTTTAAGGTACCACACCATAGGGGGTGATAAAAAGGGGGTGTAGGGGGGCCTGTATTTCTTCCTCATAGTTTTAGTGTAAAAAGAACCAAATAAAAAACAAACTACACCCAAGGCGGGGTAAAGGAAGGGGTTGAACGGAGGGCAGGTGATGTTGACGAAAGCCCTCTAAAGTACATTCTCACAGCAGATGCAGAGACGTGAAGTGGGTGGAGCTTAAGAGGTGTAAGGTGTCGTCACCCGCACTTTAAAGTCGTCAAGTTGTTCAGGGAGGGGTGGATGTTTGGTTCCGATGACCTTGACCCCTGAGATGTGCATTAGGATCCACTGTCATTTTTCTTTTCCCCCTATGAGCTTTACTGCATCTGTCCATCTTTCGAGTTTCACGCCGGATCCAGTCACCGTTCTTCCAGAGCTTGCTGGAGCTTCACTTCCTGCGTGGCGTCGGAGGCTGGCTGCCCGATGGAGACTTGGGCTGCTGCTGTTGATGCTGCTGCCGCCTCACCTGAGCCAGGATCTCCTGAATCTTCCTCTGGGCCAACTAAACCAGATAGAAGAATATTAGTGTCCTCAAAACACGTCATTGGAATTTTAAGATTCATTTATAAATATGGCTGAGACTAAAATTTCCCCCATTGAATGCTTTGTTAAATTTGCTGCAAATATGTACGGTTGGCTTGTTTTTGCACACGTTTAGTTGTTCTGTACTTGCTTTCATCTTCAAGAAGATGGTGGACAGTCAGGGGAAAAAAAAAAAAAAAAAAAAAAAAAACTCCTCTAGAAAAGCAATGCAGAAATTCAAATTTATTGCTTTTCCTTTTGAAAGACACACCACTGTAGATGTTATATTTTTCACTTTTAACAGTTTTTTTCCAACAACTGCATCCATGTAATCAGATTCACTTAATACTAAGTTTAGCTGTGGCTTCAACTACTTCAGAGGAGAAATATAATTTAAATGACCATTAAGTCGAATGAATAAACTTAAAGTTTGATCTTGTATTTTTAGACATATTCGTGTAATTGGTCACAGGTTTTTTTTTGTTTTGTTTTTTTAAGTGAAATAATTACACATCTTGAAAACTGTTGCCTTGTACATCTATGATTTCCTGTACCCACCTGGCATGCAAAGAAGTGTCCACTGATCTTCACTATGACCTGGTCGTTGTCGTCAGGCGTCTGGTCCCTGGGAACCACCACTTCTGCACAGGTCAAGTTCTGCAGCTCATTCACCTGCAGTCACATCAAGACAAACTTATTACTGGTGCAATATTCAGATTTTTCTTTTTTCCTTCCCCCTCCCGCTCCTCAAGCCCAACATTTGGGAGCATCTATTTATGAAACTATATTTACCGTTTTTCCACCTTTCCCAATGACACGTCCAGCAGCAAAAGAGGGAACTTTGATGTGCGCTTCCAGCTTCACCTCTTCTTTCGGCCCAAAAAAGTTCTCTTCTTTAAGCTTGCCAAAGATGCGACACTGAGCCTGAAGACAGAAAGGTTCAAGTAGAAATGAAATAAAACAAACTTTTAACCAATTTTAACATTTGCTCTTTCCAGCCGAGCAACGTTAAATAGGACAACCTTCTAACTCATGTGAGAGATACAACTTCCAAACTTTTAAATCAGCAAGTCTCAAGGTTCAGCACCTTAAACTGAGCTTCTGGTGGCCCGACAATGATGACCATCCTCTGCTTGGCATCCATTCCTTCTGCTGGAGCGATCTGAACGAGGGTAAAACGCAGCATTAACAGCAGCCTACACCCAGACGTCTACCTCGCATCACCACAACGTTTCCCCTCACCTTGATTGAGGCTCCTGCAAAGTGTGACAGCTGTTTGATGTGTTGGCCCTGCTTCCCAATGATGGCTCCCACAGCAAGTGCAGGAATGAACAGGTGAACTGTCTCAGACTCCGGCTGGCCCTGCTGAGCGACAACAAAAGGTTACAAATGTGACCGGAAGACTCAAACAGGACCGACGCTACAGCTCCAGCCACCGATGTGCCAAGGCAGATAAGGGATCAAGCAGAAGCTGCACTTTTCTGTAAGAGTTGAATGTAGACATTTGAAATTAGTAGCTGAGAAGGAGTAGCTTCTATCTAGAAGAGAGACAAAAGGTGTAATTTCTATTATTAATCTCTAAACTGTTGGATCAGATCAGTGTAAAAACATGTAGGGATGTGATTAGTCCAAGATTAACAGCAGGATGTAGAAACATGTTAGTGAAAACTTGAATATGTAAAGAAAGGGGAACACAAAAAGTCTAGTTTAATCGCACTCCATGAAAAGCTTTGATTTATTAACGTAAAGAGGCTCTATAGTTTAGAAATCAACACAATAAAAAACAAATTAAGCTCTCTAGACAAGGTCAGCATATACTTTTATTGTTGTTTTTTTAGGTGTTGCTTGCCATTCACTCATTTAATTCTAATATAAATTATTCTTGAATGTTCACATCTTTGTTGCAACCACAAGCTTCAAAGCATTTATGTGGATTTTGTTTGGTGGGCTAATAGAAAGTAAAAAAAAAAACAAACAAAATAACATGGTTTTCAAACTTTGACAAATCTTAAAACGCTTGTTAAAATTAGTGCACATGCTGGCAGAATCCTTTAAAGACAACTATGATCTGCACACTCCACAAATCTGGCCTTTGTGGAAGAGTGACAAATAAAGCTAGTGTTCAAAGAAAGACATAAGCACTGCATCATGTCCCTCTAAACGGCACCAGGACTGTTAAAATTCTGTTTTTTAAATTTAAATAAAAAAAAACTCACCCTTTTTCTCCAACTTCACAATTATGTACTGCACTGACGTTTGTGGTTGTAACGTCACCACAAAAATGTGACAAAATTTGAAAGTGAATACTTTCTAAAAGGCAATGTAGACACTGTCGATTGTTCACACCTGGTAGAACTCTGCCTTATATGGAATAAGACCATATTTTCAGAGATGCAGATGATTGGTAGAGGTTATAAAAACCATTCACCTGCTTAGCTTTTTTTGTATACAGCGTATCAGAGAAATCACCATGTTCACGTTAATATTGGAGTCCGTCATCCTCGCACTCACTGCGTATTTAGAGTTTGCCTAAATCCCAACATGTGGGGAAATGAAGGAGAACTTTACAGCAAACCCAAACTCCTAATCTCGCAGCGAGCAGCCACAAGCCGTGCAAAGCACTTTGGGATGGGTGACTTACAGCAAGTGGCTGGCTGCTTGCCGACAGCATAGAAGCCCAAAATGGCCCCTCAGCCCCATAAGGACTGCACTAGAGGGGGAAAAAGGAAACGTGAAACTCTGTTGCTCAAGACCAATTTCTGCTTTTATTTCAGTTGCAGACTTCACAGGCCTCACCCAACAATTTAGAAAACCGAGTCAACATTCTTGGCTTTGTAGTGTTGGAAGTGTTAATAGCCGACAGACTCGTCACTTACGCCGTACGAGCATCCACCGTGAGCTCCAGGAGGCGAGACGTTGGCCATGGAGGGACCCATGCCTGGTGCTCCACTGGGGAACAAACCCAAAGCGTTCAGATTCAAGCCAGGAATGAGGTTGGATTGGAGCTGTAAAGAAAATAGTATATTAATTGGTGACCATACAAACGCATTTGTCAAGCATCCTCCTTTTTCATGCGACACCCCTGTTCTCCCAAAAAAACATAAAATAATCTGAGTTCTGCAAAAGTTTTCAAAAAGCAATGAACCTCGACTCTTAAAATTTTCTACAATTCAAGTAATGCATATTCAACCTACTGGCAATAAAAAACACTTAAGGTTATAAAAAAAAATACCTTAAGGATTACTGAACAACCATTACTTGTTCAGTAATCGTTGAGAGAAAAGAAAAAATCCAGTGAATTTGTTCATTAATCCAAACATTACAGTTTGTCCTGAAGCACTACAAAAATTAAGAGGAAAAATATTAGGTCATCTTCACATGATGTTTCAGGATCTGAAAGTGCTGCCATAGCAGTTGCGTTCAACAGATATGCCGATAAGGAATTAAGCATTTTATTTCCTAAAACAGAACTTTTGTCACTTTCCTTCCTTTTTGAAGTCAGTAGTTTCAAAACTGGGCGCAAACATGCTCACATCATACATACAACAAACTTTATAGGAAGTAAAATGGAGGATAAAGCAGAATAGTATAGAATTCTAATATTTCCTCTATTTTTAATACAAAGAAAAATATGTTACATATTTAAGCATTATTAAAGCAGTGTTGTGCACAAATGCATTGAAATCAGTTTGTTCAGGAGTTACCTGAACTTTTTTTTACCTGATGCCACAAATTTTGGTATTTGTATATTACCTTAGTTTTACCTCTAGGTGGTAGTTTTGTGTTTAAAACAATTCTTGCATAAAAAGGTAGGAACATTTAATTTGGTGTCAGACCATGTAATTTGAGAGAGTTGCAGTTCTTTAGGATTTCTGTCAGATGTAAAAGTGAACTAATGTATTTGACATGAATTAAGGCAAGATATGGCCAACAGATATATATACTGGGGGCTTTATTGAAAAGTTAGAAATAGATTTATGGCACAGATTTTGTGTTTAACAGATGGGCTTATTTAAACACCACCAGGATTTAACTAAAGATTAATACAAATCTACTAATTTTTTAAATGCGGCCATAAATAAAAAAGGATGTCAACGAGAAGATTTTCACATTTATGCTTTGCTTTTTGACATCTGTAGTTACATTACAGTTTGTGGGCAAATGACAGGATTAGAATTAGATATATAAATAATTTCATAGCTCAGTTTTGGTGCATGGCATTAATTTTCATGAAACAAAACAATAAGGATAAAGCGGCACAACCCTGTTGATGCTTACATTCATAGCAGCCATGTCGCTATCGTAGGATTCCCTGATCTTCTTCATCACCTCCTCCTCAGCCCTGGAGCACGCTTCAATCGAGCCCTTTATTGTGATTGTCCGCTCTGGGTTGTACAAGGTGAGATCCTGGAGCCTGGAAAGTAAAAAGAAAAAACAAACGGTGAACAATAGCAACAAAAAGCACTGAGTTGATGCAATGCCGACTGCCGTCGTTGTGGATTTACTAGAGACAGCGGCAGTGAACAGGGTCAAACTTTCTTACGGTGAAATTGTGATCTTGGTCCCCGTGTCTTGCTCGATTTTCTTAAGGTTGCGGCCTTCTTTTCCTATTAATCTTCCTACGAAGTTGTTGTGTGCAAGGATCTTCAGTGGGATCTCCTCAGTGCTGTAATTGATGACGGCATAATACATTTAATACAGAACATCCAAATACACAACACAGGAATTATTCAACATATTAATTGGTCAATATATTTCTGATCAGTCAAGTTAATCCATTTCTGTGGGTGCACCGTCTGTGCTCTCAGATCCGTTTACCTGTTGAAGATCTTTCATGGTCAGGAATGATGAATCATTCTCTTCCTCTAAATATTACACAGGCCTCTTCATTGCCTTTTAACTAATTATTAAAACTTAATTGCGTAAGGCTTTTAATAGCTACATTTCATTTGTATTTTTATTTAATTTTGTTTTACATTATGTATATTAATTGACTTGGTAATCTGCCATGTTTTAATGTGAAGCACTGTAATATTCGTTTTAAAAAGTTCGCTACAAATAAAGTATTTTACTGATTTTGCACAGTCATAAATTCCCCAAGAAAATTGTAGAAAGTAAATCTGAAAATGCCTCCTATGATGAGCTCCAGTTATTAAGAGGTTTGTGCACAATTCAATAATATTGGGAAACCATTTAATAAATTCACATTATACTGATGTTCACATTTAAAGTTATAAATGGTGTCTGCAGCAAAGCGTAGCACCAAATAAGTGTTGAACCTCTGAATGAATGGAACAGGGAAAGCTTTAATTTTGACATTTAGCCAGAAAGGGTTTCATAATGTTGCAGCTGGTGGGACAGCAAGAGTGCCAAAGAGATTGTTTATTTTGTTCTGAAGTGATCCAAACCATAGCTTTCACTGGGAGAGACAGTCGCTTGGTCATTATGAATCTAGAGTCGACATGAGCCATAAACATGTTAACTCAATCATGTTTATGGCCAAACATTTCTGGCCAATCAAGCACAACCTTTAACAATAAAACATGCACAGAAGCTCCAGTCTGTTGCCAATATACCAGTTTGTTTTCATCCAGTCTCAGACCAGACATTCAAGTGTAGAATCTTCCATTTTTGTAATTTAACCATGAAACTTGTGTGAGTGCTCACCATCACCATTTTTACTCTCTGTGCAATGGAAGGAACCATTATCCACTACAGGTCCAGTCTCCCTGAACGATGAACGAACAGCAGCTTCACTCCAAGCTCCTCAACCCATTCAAAAGTCCAGACACTCAACAGAAGAAACTCATTTAAGGCAGTTACATCTTGTTCTTCAATGATTCATAATCTCATGACTGCAGGCTGGAGTTGGAAAACAAACTGGTAAATCTAGAGGTTTGACTTTTGTTTTGGCCCATTCACCAATATAGCAGCACCAGCCTTTCTGCAGATGAGGCCCCAGTCAGGCAGTCAGTCTGTTTCCTACTCATAACAGATTAACAAAACCCAATTTTCTTGAAATAAATATCAACCTGAAAGGGAGAATTCATTGACTATGTGTTTATGTGTTGAATCTCAAATACTGCAGTACTGTCACCACGGAAGGAAAGGCCTGTATGGCAGGCTGCATTTAGCTTACTGACAGACAAAGACAGCGTCCCCACAACTTCCTGTAATGTCCTGAAGCTCTAACGGTTGAATGCTTCTATAAGTTGTGTCAACAATGAAATGTTGCATTAGTTATTTGCCATCAAAAACTACACTAAGTTTTACAGCCTTAAAACATTAATTTGTTTCAGACGTCTGATATTTCTTTGGAGAACGGAGGATTCATGTTAAGAGAAATTACAGTCAGTATTTACACCTGAAATCTCAGAAAACATGAACTTATTTTGCTTCAAGTTTAATTTTTCTGAACTTCTTGGCTAAAATCATATCTCTGAACATTTAGAAAGAACAGTGGGAAAGGTTTGATTCAGCTATTAAACACAGTTCAGAAAGCTCAGAATTAAGACATAGCAGAAAAAGCCTTGTGTAACTATCAAAATAGCTTTAGTCAGTTTATAAAATATATGTTTTTAAAATATTGTTTAGTCCAACTTTTACTGCCTTCAATATGAAGTGCATCTTCCATGGGAAATGTCTTTAGATATTAAGAGTCGCAAGGGAGAGTACTGTGGAAGTTCTTATAAAAAAAGGAAATCAACTAGTAACACAAACTAGTTAAAATGCGTCAGTCATTTGATTGTTTAATGTGACCAGACATCTGAATTAAATTAGCAGGCTTCTGTATAATTTGATGACCTGCTGAGGAGGTGATTCAATTATTTGATTTGGGTGAGTTGATAAAAAACATCTAAAAGTTGCTAGAAAGTAACTCTTAAGGATTCATTTGTAAAATGCACCCACCTGCCCTTTGTTTCTTAGGTAGGTAGAGAATCAAACACGAGAAACTCAACCACACAACACTATTTAGTTTCTCAGGGTTTTTTCTAAGAGAACTCACAACTTTGTGTCAACTGCTTCCTTCTGCATGATATCCATGATGGTTCTGCAGGCGTTTGAACAACCGTCAGGGGTGGAGTGAATTGTAATGGGTTTTTCCGCTGCGCCTGCATTTTCTTTCCGATGGATGTCGATCCTGTTGTGTAGACAACCAAAATTAGTCAAAATTTCCAAGATGCTCAACAATAAAATCTTCTAGGTTCAGTTTAAATCCTGACCTCCGTGTACGTACTTTGAGTGGGTCTGTTTGGTGATATTCCGTATGGTGGCGCCCTCCTTGCCAATGATGGCTCCTACGAACTGCGTGGGTACCAGCACGCGCAGCGGGATGTCGGACTGCACTTTGGGACGCGCACCCAAACCCGGAGAGCCAGCGCGGGGAGGCCCGCGAGCGTTGAAGCCTCTCCGACCCCCTGAAGGAGGACCCTCTGGTGCTGCCGTCTCATCTGGGATATATGACACTTTCAAGGCATAGTTCTCCATCATTGATCCATTGAGCTTCTCCATTGCTCTGTGGAAAGTTACAGGACAGATGAGGGTCAGTGATCCCGTGTCAGCCTCAAAGATTTAGGGTTTTGTGAGGTGCAAAAAAAATGTAATATAATTGATGTACACCAGGGGGCACCAGATGGCTAATTTAATCCCCGCCTTTCCAACACACATATTCCCTCCTTTCACCATTGACTGGATGTCAAATTTAGCTAGACTGACTGAGACAGCAGAAACATGGCACATTGGAGGAATTAAAAGACTAAAGACATGCTGGTGCAAAAGGATAATAAAACAAAGTCAAGGCAAATGTTTACTTACAGCCTTGCATGGTCCCGAGCTGCGTATCGAACATTCACTACTGCAGTCTCTGTATCAGTGTTTACTGTGGGGGAAAAAGACATGCAGTCAGATTCAATAGGAATAGTCCCAAAGACTAGAGGACAGAAGATGCTACATCAATCCTTCACTTATTTCACAGCAGACTGAAGCCACCAATGTTATGTTTGCCTGTTTAATGATGATCCTTATACAAAAATCCACTTAATTTCAATGGTCACTCTTGGCAGTACTTCACATTTTCTTAATTTCATTTTAATTTTTTTGCTGTCAAAATGATCATCTTTTCCTAGTGCCCAACAGAATTGTTTCTCTTCATAAACCCAGGATTCATATAAAAAAAAATTAAAATATATATTTAAAAAAGATACTTGGCATCTATTGATCAGGAATGTTGATCAAGTTATATTAAAAACATCTGGCTCAAAATTAATTTAACAGTTTTGGCAAGGAACTGGTAGATTTTCTCAACTTGTAATGAGTCAGTTTGTAATAATTTTGCTCATGCAATACAATTTATTTGCTGATTCTTTGGCACAGTATATTAAACAGGCATGTGACTATCATAACATGGTTTCAATTACAATTTTCTGATAGTCGCAAGTAATACATTTTATTAAATTGAGAAAAAGCGTAGGAAAAAAGTTTTCACATTTTCCTATTCCTTTTAAAACATGAAAACTGATAAGCCAGTTTTGTTTTACATAATGTATACATGTTTTCTCTTGTCCTACTGATTGTTTCTTATTTTTAAAAACCCGTTTGAAATAAATTTTAATTGATGAGGTTTAAAGCACCATAAACTCCACCTTTTAGTTTAATAATATTTTGTGAGAAATTAAAAGCACACATTTAAAATGGATGTGAATAAAAAGGTTTTTTGCCATGCTAAATAGTTTTCATATACAAACACTGCATTAAATGGTTAGCTTTGACAAACTGCTCTGACATTTAGTCCCCATAGGAGAGTTAATACTCCTTCACAGGTTCAACTCAGTATAAGAGACTAATCAAGTTCCAGTTTATCACCAATATGTAGCTCTTTTTCTGATGACCGTTGCACCTAAACCATCTTTCTGATATTTTGCTCCTGTTTTGTTGAGCGGGAGAACAACTTTTGCCCAGATACAACTAAGAGCTTCACTTTAAAATGTGAAAAGCTCAAAGACTAATTTTACAGCAACAGTGTGCACAAGCCTACTGAGGAGCTGCAGTGATTGTTAAATGTGTCACATTAAGGAGGTGGGAAGCAGCAGTGGTCAGCAGGGTCCGACTTTCACTGTGAAAGTCGGTGGAAAGGGAGAAAAAATTCACAAATTCTACAATATTCTCACAGATTTTACTTTAATGCTTAAATTCCTCGTTTCCATTTGGGTTTTCCACATAGTTGTCATCACTGGACCTTACTATCCTGGCAGTGCAATGTTGCGTGTTTAACATCACTGTTCTTTTTTGCAAGATTTTCCAACACAATATCTACAGTCACCTGCAATGTGTATACTTCTTTTTATTGCAGTAATGAAAATGAAGGGAAGGCCACGACTGTTTCAAATACTTTTAAAAATGCTCTTTAGTACAAAAGTAGCCTCATCAGAAAATTATGCTTAACAGCCAAAAGATTCTTTTTAGTTTGAGGAACAATCATGTGAATATGTGTCACCACTTGAATGGTAAATTTTCTTCCAAACACTTATCCGTTTTACCACACTCAGTGTCTGATGCATCATGACCATTTTAAATTACACTTCAAGCTCTCAGATTCTTAGCAATTTCTTGAATATTCAATGATAAATTGGATATTCTCTGCCCATTATTTTATTCTCAGTATTTAAAATGCTGCTACTATCACATCTAACTTAAAATTCAGTCACATGGATCCTGCAAAAATATTTGGTGTTTTTTTTAAGGCCCCTCAAGATAAATTTTTATTAAAAAAACCAACATAAGAGCCATAATCTGTCCAAATTGAAAAAGGAAGAGCTGCAGAAAATAATTGTCCTGGCTACTGCCCTAGCTCTTTCTCTCAAAGGAGTGTGTGTCAAAACCAGTACTAAGCAGTTTGACAACGCTGCACTGATGTAGAACAGAAGACCTATTTGCAGTAATAACTGGACAAAAACACTTTAGAAGCTTGTTTGTTGTGCTCATTTAGTGTTTGAATGTCTTAAGAGCCGCTTAAAGGCTACGAGAAGGCATGAAAATAAAAACTGAACATCAAAGAATTCATATAACTGACTCCGTAGCTTGCACACAGATTTTGGATTATAATGAATTTTGAGGCTTACTGTTGAGTGTTCATACAGTTCAAAATTATTCACATGAATCCACTTAACCCTTTAGCAGATTCTGAACATATGTGCAACTTTTGCAGCTCAACACGGCAAGAATATAGATTAAATAAATTGACCACAATAAAATACAATGTGGGGAAAGAAAAGAAATATGAAAAAAAAAAATCAAAGCCATTTACCTTGTTCACAGCTCTCTACTGCACCATACTGCGCGAGCATACCGTCCAAAACCTGAGAATAAAGAAGAAAATCTATTTTTCAGACAACTCTCAACTAGTTAAGATGTAGATGTTTAAGAGCAACTGGTTCAGATAAAAGCTGATTAATTCTTAGTCTAGTAATTTTGTATATTTTGAGTAATTTGCTGCTTTTTTGAAGAACTGTGCAAAATGAGTCAATTGTGGCTAAGGACCTGAATTATTACAAAAGAATAAAAATATAAATAAAAGCTGGGAAGAAAAATAAAAACCTATGCATCCATCCAATGTGAAGGGAGCTAAAGAAAAACAAATACCACACCGCCTCATTTGTTTTCAGGAGCCGATTCATTACAAAAGATATAAATAACTCAAACCTTAAAGTTACAAAAACAATACTACAGCTACAAAGTGAAAAATCTGACAGGAAATATACTGAAAAAGTACATTATGACTGAAATGTGTGGTCTACACTATAGTTAATGTAAAGGTAAAAAAAAAATAAAGCTACAAAAACTAATCTAAATGCAACTAATTTAAGAGTTTAATAAGCAAATTACAGACAATTTTTTTTATTTATATTTTTGAGAAGCTATAAGTTTTCCATCTACCAAACTCTGAAGAACACAGGTTTTTAATTTTAATTCATGGATGTGGTTGTGAGTTGGCGAGAAACAGAGCAGGCTTGTAAGCTAAGCTAGGACCTCTGACCATGCTCAGTCGAACTCATGGCCACACCCCCTCGAGAGCTCAACCCCACTTTCCAGCCAACAAGACTGCGTCCCCCTGCCCCCACCTCCTTAACTCTAATAAACCACCAACCAGGCAACCTCCCGCCTCCCTGCCATCTGTGCTCCCCGTCATTGGCTGCTCCCGCGGCTGATATGGTTCCCCTGAAGACGAGCCTCGCTGGCTGGCTTCTGCGGCCGCCTGTCCGCCTGGTGGGACCAATGGGAATCCAGGCCATTCAGGAAAGGGTGGGGTGCATTCCAGCAGGAAGCAGCAGCAGCTGGGGGGAGGGGTGTGGGTTCATGCTACACATTCTGTGAATCAGCGGCACATGGAGGGGAAGGGGAAGCAGTCCAGGCCCACCCACCCACAACAGCTTGTGAACACGCCACTACTTGGTCCACATTCTGCCTTTTCAGAGAGCTTCACACGCTCATTGACTTATATACGTTACTACACATAACACAAGGCTGTTTTACTAAAAAGACCTTGCTATTCTGCTGATTCAAACCCTGCAACTCCCCCCCCCCCCCCACCCTCTTCCATTCACTACAGGAAAACAAGCTGTCTCGCTACATGCTAGGAACATACTGGAGCTGCATTAAAGGGACCCGCGTAGGCAAAGCGAGCCCACCATTACAAAACGTGGGCTCGTCTGCAGCCATTTGATCAGTTTCTGAATCACACCGAAATGTTAAAGCTGTGCATTAACCTCCAAGATTTGGAGCAGCGCAAGCACACGTTGTGCAATAAGAGAATTCTCGTTTGGCTTTGTTTGTGCTTATGAAGCAGAAGATAAAGAGGACAGCGCAAGCACATGTTATCACAGTTAAACCTCTGCAAAGCAGGGTGGAGGTGGGGGGTGTCGCATAAAGCAGCACGAAATTCCACATTCAGACAGTGGGATTGAGCAAAAATATTTTTTTTTTTAAAAGCTGATGCATTAATTTGCATGGCCTAAGAAAAGGAAGTAATATTCACTTAGGCAGCATACTTGTGTGACTGAACAATACTTTCATACGCACAAAACAACAAAGGGAGACCCGACTGAGGTCCAAGCCTCAATATGTCTATCCAGAGGGCGGCTGTGAACTCTGACTTCAAGTGATATACATTTTGACACAAAGTTAACCCGAAATGGAGCAGCAAACGGCATGAACACAGACAGAGGGTCACTTTACCCACGCCAGTGCTTCCAAAATCTGCTGTACAAATCCGCCTGAAGATCACGTAATTTACGCAACCGGACAGCTTCGCATTGTCAAATCAGACTTGTTTTCTTGAAAACTTGAAATAAATCAGCACAGAGGCCGACTTCCAGAATAAAAGTATACTACACCGAATTCACAAATCTGCACAATTCCAGACCTGAGGTAATGGTTAACCTCAGCAATGCGGCTTATGCCAACACTATGTTTCAGTTTTATAAGATTAATGTGGTTCAGAATAATTTTGGATACTTCAAGAAATTTTACAGACAACTACAGGGAAATTATATATACAAAATAAATAAATAAATTTAAATATCCATCCCCTTAAAATGAGAGACTGAAAGACATAAGTATAGGAATATATATTGTGAAAAGTGTAGATTTCAATTTGTTCTTCAAATACAATACACAAAATTTGACATTGTAGACAGGAACTGTAACAGCACTCTTGTTAAAAAGAGTGCATCAGGATTTTTAAAAGTTTCATCAAATTTCCACATTCCAGTTTGAGAACACGGGCACAGTGGTCTTCTGCTTGGTGAACCACTGCATCTTGAGCTCCCCTTCCCCCACCTGTTGCTGTGAATAATAAATAAGCTTAAAAAAAAAACAAAAAACCCTTGCCTCCACAAAGACTAATTTGGCTAAAAAAAAATTTAAATAAAAAACAAGCATCAAGACAAAACTGACTTGGAAACTTTAGCATCTCCAACATATATACTTTTTCCCTTTTTTACAAATGCATTAAAAAAATAACAAAATAAAAACAGCTCACAAGCTACAAGCAAAATGTCTGTTAAGCAACCTACTACAGGCTGGCTACCTGAGCAGATAACTAATAATTAACCAGCAAATTGCAGCTCGTTACAGTCGTCTTAATCTAAAGAGAGCATAACAGCGATAATGGTATAATATTCCATGCAATAAGCAACTCCACCCCAAAACATAGAAGGGGCATTCAGATTCTAAGCACCACAAATCTGGAACAAACTTCCAGAAACATTGCATAACAGATGAAACACGGTTCCTTTCAATCAAGGCTAAAAGCATTGAGCAACATACTTCATGTGTGTCAATTTTGATGATGGCACTTGACAAAATGCAATGCTCGTTACTGGTTCTACAATTGGTGCCTTATGTTTTTATGTTTCTCTGATGTAAAGAACTTTGAACTGCCTTGTTGCTGAAATGTGCTATACAAATAAACTTGACTGAAAACTATCGCATTTGTCTGTGGATATGTAAACTCTTTGTTTTAACTCAAATATAAAATTTCATAACCAGATCTACACAACATGTAGCATTTTTTTCCTCACCCTTCATATTTACTAGAAAAAATTTATCCAAACTGGTCAAAAATGAGAATTGGCAGGTCAGACCTAAAGGAAAACAATTACATTTCTGGACAAACCCTGCTCAGTGAATGAATTTGTAACCAAAACAGACTTGCTTTCTTTTGGTTACAGAATGAAAACAAAAAACTGATTAATTACAAATTAATCAGAGTTGTATTATTTTAGCAGCAGCATTGTTGCTTTTCTGTTTTAAATAAAATTTGATTAAGCTCATGTGTAGATAATACTAAATCGCGATATTTTTAATTCACAATCGCCACATAAAGAAAGTCTTAAATCGGCTTAAAGCTTAAGTGTATGCTTTAAAACCCAACTTCAAAAACATTTCAAGCGTTCCGACTTTTACAGTTCCTGAAAGAGTGATGATGGGAAATTTCCGTGACTTATCCTCAGCTGCTAAAGAACCCATGTTCAGAAGAAGAAAAAAAAAAATCTCTTGATCTTTTCAGCCACAAACATTTGATACACAAATCTAAGTCGCACTACTGGCTGCAGCCCCAGTCAGACAAATAATCAAGTGCATGCTCAATTGAAATCCAAAGGCAAGGTGACTCCAGAGGCCACTAAAGGAGAGCCCATTTGAGCTGCCCGATTGTGCCACACCCTGGAAGGAGTTAGCAGCCTGTTAGCACTCACCTCCCACTGCATGTGAGGCGGGATGTTCCTGATCTGCAGCTTACAGCTCCTGGAGAGACAAGAGAGAAAGAGGGTGGGGGATGGATGAAGAAGACGACATTACATGAATGGGTGGGGGGGGGGAGGCGAGACAAAACTGTTAATGCCACTAAGGGCAAGAAGCTACAAGTGGAAAACACAAAAATCAGCTTTTGTTTCTTTTGAGTTCAACTTAAACCACATGATTGAAGGATCAATACATTTAGAAAAAAATTTTAGACTTTGGAAAACAAAACTGTGCAGGGTTTATGGTACTTTAATACGCAATCAAAGGCATCAACATCAAACACATTTAAAATAGAAAATTTTTCCTTCCAGCACACTTCCTGTCATCAGTTTTAACACCATCCTAATTTTCCCTCATGTTTAATCCTTTGTGCAAAACGTAATTTAGAAGAACACCCAGACATGCCAACAACTTTACTTTCAATCAATACATTTAAAATTATTTGCTCTGTTTACATAATTTTAAATATGTATACAGAGCACATAATTTTAGCGAGTCTTTAGGTTCGCTGGGGTTCCAGCGAGTCTTTAGGCCAACTCTTCCACCCAAACAGATCCTTATCCAGGAGCACCCAGTTGTGGTGTTAAAAAAAAAAAAAAAAAAAAAACTGTTCAGGGAGGGCAGATGCAAATGTCCTCAGAAACCAACAGGAATCTGGACCAAGACAAGTCAAAATCGTGTACTTGTTCACACAGAGTGTGCATACAGCAAGAGCAAGTGGAGACCAGCAATTACAATGGTGCTGCTGTGCTCCGTCACCAGAAACACAACGAGGACAAAAATCCCCAATTCATTCCTTTTAGCATTAAGGGTCCACACCACCAGTTTCATAACTCAACATACTCATGCACAACAGCAGGAGTACACTGACTATCCGTTCATTTCCACAAAGATCAATGGAACTTGTGAATCTGTGTTTTGGACTTCCGTAATTGTTAGTCTGCATGATTTAGCTTACACATTAAAAGCAGCAGGTACTGTTCATTTTAAAGTGCACACACACACCTACCTAAATTAACAAAGCATACGTAAAGACAAGGCTGGGAGCCAGAACACATACACCATGTCTGCTTGAACTTTGAACCCAAACTGGCTGTAAGATCAGCTTCACACTCACGTCACATGATTTATGTGCAGTTCATCTACAACGGTGCGTTGACCTTTTTCAGTAAGAGTACAATCTTTAAGAGTAACGTTTAACCTCCCACAATGATCTGCTAATAAAACCACTTAAACTCTAAATGCACACAATTTAATTGAATGTAAAATGTGTAATTATGATGTTACCTTTCACGGAATTAAGGTTTAAAAATGGCATACAAATCCATTTTTGGAACGTAATGGCCATAATTCATAAAATTTCCCTGGCACGTGCTACACCATTTGTCAAATCTGTCAATTTAACAAATGGAACAAAGGGGAAACTACCCAATTGTCAATGAGCAAATTGTAAAGAAAATTCAAAAATAACTCAACAGGAATTTCAACCCTTTCCACTCCGCCATGCCATTCCTGGCTCATCTAGAGTCTTTCCTTTGCATGCTCCCAATGCTCCGCATTGCAGTGGGAGCGCCATGCAAGATGTGCAAACGCACAAAGTACTTCCAGTTGGATTAACCTATAGCTGCGCACACACACAAGAAGTCAGCCAGGGTATGTGTTGGGATTGGGGTGGTGGGGTATACATTCCAAGCCAAAGCCTTTTCATTTGGGGAGGTGTGTGTAGATGTGTGGGGTGTGGTATGGAGGGTGGGGGATAGCCCTGTTTTAGGCAAGGGTAACAAGGGCCTTCTCTGCCCCATGGGGGTGGGGCCCTGTTGCCATGGACACGGACAAGTCCACTGACAGCAACATGCAGAGCAGGGTTAAAAGTGGGAGGGGAAGGGAAGCAGGGAGGCCTGCGAGTGACTGGGGTTGGCTCGTCATGTGATGGCCAGGAGTAGGCCGGGCTCCTTATTTACTTTCAAAATTGACCAACACTCTACACATTAGCCGCCTGCTCAAGACCTATGGGCCCATATGGCGGAGACGCGGGCATACAGACACAAGTACTTAGGCACATGCGGCCATAAAAGCCACAAGTGACGGAAGCATGCAGATCACCTGTATTCTCTCCATTTGTTCATAATCCAGCCATACAGAGGTAGTCAACAAGGGACACAAGGTCCGTGCTTGACGTCCATTCACAGCAACTGAATGCCGTACGCAGACCTGAGTGACTGAATATGACCCGGTTCCCAGTGACCCTCACAGACCTCAAGCTAACTACTCTCCCCCAAAAAATTAAGAATTTAATGCAAATCAGGCATTTAACGTTCAGCAGCCTACTTTTGTACATTTCAGTCTTGATCCAACCGAAACAAATCCTGTCCCTTTCCCCCCTTGTAAAGAGCCACAGCATAAAACATAAGGTCATACTGAAAAATATGGCCACCCAAAACCCAAGAACGGTTATTTTTCTGCACAGGTGGGCTCCCTAGTGACCTCGTGACCCAGAATTCTGCTACCAGGATGGAGCAGATATTTCTTAGAAACAACCTTGATAAGATATACACATGTAGATAAGACACTAGATTTACGAGAAAAAAAAAAAGTTCATTAGAATTGCAATTCTAATTTCCCACATTATGTACTGAAAAAAAGGCTTATACGTCTTTGAGCAAGAAAGCCGTTTACTTGCCATTTTACACACAGCCACCCCCTTTTGGTCATGCTGTCCCCCCCCCCCTCTCTTCAAGTATGACACATAAACATGTGCTTTTCTCTGGTACGCAACACATACGTCTGACAAAATAACTTCAGCTTAAACCATTTTAATTTTACTGAAATTGCTTAATTGCAAAAAAAAAAACTTTTGCAATACAAGTGCAGTTTTAGAGTGTTAAAATTTTGTAAAGTAAATACACCTTAAACAGTGAAGTGTTTTACTTCCTTAAAGGGTTTTTAAACACCATGAGCACATGACTGAGGAGTGGGTGTCATTTAAGTGAAGAAAAAAAGCAAAAGATTGAAATGGTCCTTTACAAGCTGGTTGTGAACCAAGATATTTAACTGAATGTTGTAGGGAGAATTTTTCTGACATCAAATCTTTTTTTTTTAAACACATCACCCAAAACAAAATCATGCTCCGTAGCATGTCACTTTACACCAACCTAATATAAACCTCCTAGATGTAGCAACCCCACCTTGATCTGTGGTGTAGCCCCTCCTCTTCCTGAGGAGTTCAAAGGTTAAGGCGTAATGATTGGCCAAGCCTTCTAGTCAAAGTGTGCAGGCTGGAATGTAAAGAGAGCGCCCCCCTAACCCTCCTCGCCATAGTACAAGTGTGTGCATGCAAGTATGTGTGTAGCCTATAACGAGCACTATTCCCATCAACGGCCATCACAAAGTCCTACATGGCGTAGGACTAGCACGTTTTAACTCTCCTGGCGCCAACAAACCAGCACAAAAACTGGACTTTTGTGCAGCCACAGTCGACACTGCAGGGCATGCTATAAGACGGCAAAGATAGATTTAGCACCAAAATTATAGTCACTCACCTGGCTTCTGAAAGCAGCATAAATATTACAAATAAAAACCCACCAGTTGTCAGAGAAACACACATTCCAGGTCAAGATCCTAAAACTCCTGTATACGCTTCCCCCTCTCCCCAAACATCCAGTGACAAATATTAGGCCAGGGTAGAGTAGGAAGTCAAAATGCTCGTTACTGCCACACGTGAAATTTTGAGTCTATACATTTGACCTTATAGTCTGCTCTTCTGCAGGACATAAAACTAAGGTAATTTCCACTGACCAGTGAATTCTATACTTTTGGGGAGTTTTTTAATATTAAAATGCCACATATTAGTTACCTACATAAACAAATGTCACCAGCATTTATAATAAAAACTGAAGCCAATACCCTTGATTTGAGATAGGTTTTTCACTTGCAAGCTAACGCCATGTGGTAGCTAGCTCAAACATTTGTCAAGAGCTTGCCTAGGGTTTGGTGCCTCATGAGTACGTAGGAGTTGAGGAAAAAAAGCCATGGACTGTGGGCTCTTTTTCCACTTTTGTTGATTTGATATATAATGTAATAAAGATCTGCATTTTTTTTTAAAGTTTAGCTCTTCACAAGTAATTTGCAAAAAAAAAATTAAGATGCATTTTTATATTTAAAGTACACCAAGTGTAATACATTTCTAGATTTGTTCATCTGAAAAAAGGAGTTATTTACTGAAACTTTGGTTCTGACTTTCACACACATCTTGTGAAAATCAGTCATTGGTAAAATTGTTAAAATTACAAGAGTAACTAAATAAATAAAGATATGCATTATGATGCAACACTTTGTAATATAATTTAATTGAGGACGTTATTTAAGGCTGTGTTTAGTAGAAAGTGAGCCAACCAGTCCAAGTCTACCCAAGCACGTAAAAACATTACAAATAAAATTAAAACGTTCCCTTCTTCCGCCATTACTAAAAATGCACATTTTAATAAGGCAAGACATAAATTGGCATAATGCATCAAAAATAATGCTTCAACTAGCAAATTCAAGGCATGTATTTTATGTTAAACGAGATTAATTATGGGCAAATTACGTCACCACTAAAACACACACATTTTAAAACTTCAGTCAACTGGTTGACGAGCTCAAGTTACGTTACTTATACGAGAAATATGCAGAATTTCCTCCCAAAAAATAAAATACGCCACCACCAAGCGTGACTACGAGGCTCCAACTCTGACACTGAAGGTTTTTTCTCGTGAGTTGGGGCCCAAAATCTACAATTACGCTCATGTTTGGGAGTCCATCTCATGCCACAGCAGCACAACGTGCTGGGGAAGGGCGGAAGCGTGGGGCAGACAGGGAAGAATGACGGGCAGCTCCTTCTCAAATGGACGACTCCACAAAAGGCCCGTAAGCCACAAATTCAGCCTGTAACTCGCACTCAAAACACACATTTCGAGGGGTTAACCAGCCACCTCGAGCTTTTAGCTCACACAGTCACTGTATGCGTGTTTAAGAAAACAAATATGGTGGAAGTGCGAAATGAAGCCAAATTCACAGCGGTTTCAGGAGCGCTGTCCAGTCATGGCGAAAAGAAGGAGTACAGTGCACAACCGTGCACCCTTTTTATTTGACCCCACAAGACTAAGGGTGAAAACAAATTTCAGAATTTTAAAAAAAGGGCACCATTTCGAAAATAAGCGTGGTTAATACCAATACAGCGTATTGTACACACTACTTTACTAATAGAAAAGACGCTGCTTGTAAAATAAAATGTTAGGTGTTCAAAGTAAAGCTAAGCTATCCTACAAAACTTAATATTTGACCTACCTTTGACGTTTAGGGACAGAGTGCTCCACTTCCAGAAC
The DNA here is from genome assembly GCA_033032245.1 of Poecilia picta. Lineage (NCBI taxonomy): Eukaryota > Metazoa > Chordata > Actinopteri > Cyprinodontiformes > Poeciliidae > Poecilia > Poecilia picta. Next base: position 18,821,621 of record CM065363.1, on the reverse strand, counting down.
TTTCCCATGAAGTTCAACTTTACCTAAAGAAATAAAAAAAAATGCCGCTTTAATTTATCCACCACATGACCTCCATTCAACTCAAGCCTCATAAAAAAAACCTAATTAAGGACGTTTGTTCCTTCCCTTTCTTACCAAAACAGTACGTGAACATGGCGACGTAGTACATTTAACTAAGACGTGATATTTAAAGTACAAGTTTGACGAAGTCGTATCGTATGAAATTACACGAGTTTCGCTAAATTCGTGTTAAACCCCAATGAGACGAAAAGTCTGAAAATATACAAAAGCAAAAGTGTGGCTCTCAGTAAGTTGGCCTACATTTTCGCTAACACAATTAAACCACCTGGTGTGTCAGCATGCATGTTCGAAGTCACTTCGACGGCCTACACTTTGAAAACCTGATACAGAGTTTATGTTCAAACTGGAGGCTGGAAATTGGGAAGAAAAAAAAAGTAGTACAAAATAAAAGCAGAACACTGGCTTCCACGCTCAATACACAGCGTCCACAGCCTCGCTGCCTGCGAGCAGCGTTAAGCCTTGATATCCTCATGATTGTGTTTACTCTACCATTTTATCAATGGAAATAACTGAAATTTCACTCAAACCTGTGGGGGGGGGGGAGTTGAAGCCATTTGTCTCAACCCAGAGTGTCAAAAGGCCATGCAAAGGTTGTGCGCTTTTGTGTGTGTGTGTGTGTGAATGTATGCATGTGTGTGTGAGAGAGAGAAACAAATGGATACAACCCCCACCCTGCAGGAGTATATGCATTTGCCTTAGATATTCGTAAAGAAGTCTGGACACATGTAGTAAGGCCGTGCGTATGCACTTTAAATTTAATTTTTTTTTTTTTTGGGCAAATTGTTTTCTTTTTTATTTTTTTTTATTTTTTTTTTTTAAAAAAAGGAAATCTCACCTGAAAGAACATCGATGGCCCTCATCGCCGCCTTCTCGTCCGGGCAATCCACAAACGCGTAGCCAGTTTTGACGAGAAACGGACCACTGTGCGGAATCTTCCACTGTTTGAAGATACTTTCCAAGTCCTCCTCGCTCGCCTCTGCGCTCACGTTGCCGATGTATAGCTTATTCATGTTCCACGCCGAAACGGGACAATCTTTACGCTGGAGAGAGGTGGAGTGGGGAGGGGGAGGGAGGGAGGTGGAGAAAAGAAGAGACAGTTGTTCGCCCTCTCTCTCTCTCTCTCACACACACACACACACACACACACACACGGATGTGCGCCCGAATGGCCCTGCTTGCTTTGCTTTGCTTCTCCCCTCGCCCTTTTACTACTACTACTGTACGGAGCGGCTGCGGCGTGCTTCCCGGTCGGTTCGAGCCACAGATGGATTTAAACTGGCAGCCCCCTCCACGGTGCGTCTGCGCTCCCCCACCCACCCACTCCGTCACTGTCGCGCAATAAATAAATGCTCAATTATTAATCTCGCCTCGCTCCAAAACGATGGCGGGCCGGGCAAGGGAAACAAAAAAAAAAAAAGAAGAAGAGGAGGAGAAACTACTTTTTAATCTCTTCCTCCAAAAAAAAAAAAAACACCTTTTGGCAAAGAGACAGAGAATGTCACACACAGTAAAGGCTGGCTGGCGCCCGCCTCTGAGTCTACAGCCTGGAATAAGAAGAAGAAAAGGCAGGAGGAGTATAAAAAAAAAAAGATCCTCCGCGCTATTCCGGTCTTTTTTTTTTTTTTTTTTTTTCCTGAATGAGCCACGTGTTCAAACTACAAATCAGCCCACACGTGAGGAATCCCAATTGCTCAATTAAGTGTTTGGGGGATTGGAGGGGAAGAAAGAAATTGCGCGAGAATCTGGGGTGGAGACAGCAGCGAATGAGGAGTGAAGAGAAAAAGGAGGGGAAGAGTGGATTGGTGTTGGAAAAGAGAGAGAGAGAGAGAGAGAGAGAGAGAGTGAGGGAGGGGAAAATGCCATCAGAGTTATGTGCGTAAAGGTTTTCCGTGCAAACTAGTGTATTCACTAGAATCACATTGGTGGTGCCTTGCTCTGCAAAGCCTGGCTTCTGATTGGTCGGCTGAAGCATACGCACGCCCATAGCAGGGAGACGCTGATATTGCGGGGGCTTGCGCGCATAAGTGCGCTGTAGTGATGACACAGTTGAATGAAAAGAGCATGGCAAAAGGGGGTGGGGCCAATCATATACGAGTTTTGCACTATAGCCTATTAAAACTTTGCATTAGCAATATTTAATATTAAGAATCCCGTTTGCATGGGAGGACCCTGGGTCGCTCCTTGGGCCCTCATGCAATGCGAGAATGACACGTCCACCACTACTTCCCACATGGCGGCATCCATCTTCTCCAGCATCGCGTGGAGCCGTGCCCTCGTTGGTCCACAACTCAAAGTCCAGCAGCAGGCCCCATTTGCCCCATTTGCTCGAGGTCACACGCAGGAAAAGTGTGGCTTGAGCCGGGATCCTTGCTATTTGCTTAAAAAATATCTATAAGACATCTTGGCGCAACGGTACGCCATGTGGAGCGAAGACACACGAGAATCCCTAATGCCTGTATTTGAAAAAAAGAAAAATCACTGAATGAGGGGAGTGGTTTCCCTCTCCAGTGTTCCCCTAGTGTGCCTTGTAACGTATAGACACATGTTGCATGCATACCTATGACCTATATGTGTTAACTGAAAACATAGGAAGATAATAATAATGTCCATTTTATGAGTCACACCAAGCAATCCTACTAATGGCCAGGGGGTCAATATATTGTCGAAGCAGATTCTATACAAGGTTTTCAACTTGTGGTGTGTAATCAGTGAATGAATAAAATCCTACCTTTTTATTAGGGTGGATTAAAAACCCTGATAAAACATGTCAAAGTATAGAAATTGATGAAATACAGGAGTAAGTCCCATCCTGTAAATGTTTTTTTTTTATTTTTATTTTTTAAAAATCAAGTTATTTTCATTTTAAAGGGAAAAAAATAATGAATGTGCTAAGTATGAAGTAATGTCTAATTTTCTGGAATCCCCCAAATCACCAGTGTAAGCGAAATGATTCAAAATTATTCAAAAATACATATACATAGACACGCAGAAATGTATAGTGCACGTTAAATAGGGGTAAAATGTCCAATAATATCAAGTAAGCAGCAAGCTGTAATGATCCATTCAGCTCCCTTCACTATCTTCTGCAGGACACTTGTCGCTGTCATATTCTACTTGTTTAGACTAACTGCTGCTGTAGTATCTCCATGATTATCACTTCTGTTAATGCAGAAAAACAATAGAAAGTTATTTGTTTTATAAAAACAAAATATTTTTTATTTTACAAAACTAAAACAGGCACATTTATTTAACTTGAATTGTCCGTGGTAAATAAACTCAATTAAACTTGTCCTGAATACATTATTTTCAAACAATGACTTCAAAAAACTTTGAAGTAAACAACAATGCATTTACGTTCTTCTTCTGATAAATTCATTCAAAATCACATATCTAATTAAGAAATTGCACAACACGATCATTGCATGTCCTCAAAGGTAGCCAATAAATAAATAAAGTCATAACTTTAATCCACTGGCCACATGTTACGTGGCACAAATAAGAACTGTATGCTTTGAAAGAAAAAGTTGGAGCATGAAGTGTGAACGGGGGTTGTAATAGAATTTGTAAACATAACTTATCAAGTCCAGACATTGATCAAAATGAGTCATAAATTGATAAACTAGTCAACACAATCTCCATGGTAAAATTGGGGAAAGTAGTTATTGGTGTCGCTTAATCAAATCAGTTGTTTTCATTCATCTGTCCATCCATCCAGCCATCACCTGTCCCATCCGTCCACTGTACCTGTTTGATCCATGTCGGTTGGGGAGCGAAGGGGTCAGCCTAAAGGAGGGGGTCCACTCACGAGAAAGGGGTGCATATATGCACTGGTCATTGGACAAGAGCTGTTGTTGCATTGGAGAGCAAATTGCTTATGACAAACAAGATACTAAGCTTAATGTTAAACTGATTAAATGGAAAATGTTGTAAACACAGAAAGCAGAAAAAGATTTAACCATCATAATATAAAGTGCAAATATAGGCAGAAAATCTCCAGTGAACCTTTTAGATCCCTTTCACTATCTTCTAAAGGCAGTCTTGTGACATATAGCAGCTGGGATATTGCAGTTTTTCAAATATTGCTTTGTACTATATTGCTAGGATGCTAGTAAAGAGTAATTTGAACAGAACTGCATCACACCCTGCCCTGTTGCTGCTATTTAGAAAACTCTTGCCGTGTAATGAATGTGTGGTTTTTATAAGTACCACTAGTCTGAGAAAAGCTGGCACAAGGTAAACAAAAATGATTAACTATGAATTAAAGCTAGAGTATGTGAATTTTATAATATATTTACATATTTTTTGAAATTGTCATTGTGTCGTCGCAGTAAGTAATTTGTGAAAAAAAAAAAATCTAGCTCCTCTGCCTTCTTCCAGGCAGAGGAGCTAGAAACAACCAACTAACTAGAAACAACCAATCAGAACCATGAGGAGAGTCTTAGTGTTGTCAGTGAGGCTTGTGTACCCACTGCTCACCCCCACTATGATTTCTCCAGAACTCTCAGCATCTCAGTCTGGTGGCAAAGAGAGTTCATGCAACTCCCCCAAATATATTTGTAGTGAATGCAAGGAACTTGAAATATGATATCCTTTTTTTTTTTTTTTAACTCTGGGCACTAAGGATGTTGTCTTTTTATTTATATATAATAAAATCCAGACAGGTTCTAGCCTGTTTTACTGTGAGATGTTCTAATTCTTTGGATCTGTGGCGGTTTCTGATATGGGCAAGTGCCCAGGGAAACAACTTGTAGGGGACAGTACTAAGTGCCATGCCTTCTTTTTCCTGTGTATCTCATATTGCTACAATAGAAACAACCATAGTTACTAAAATCTTCGAGGTCGTTTTTGTGTTTGTATCCTTTTTAGAAAGGGAAAAAAAAAATCTAAAATAGTTTCAGAAAAACTACGTTTATGTGGACAAAATTCAAAAACCTTTACAACAAGATGTATTCACAATAGTTACTTACTGCTAAAGCAATGCCCTGTATGTCACTGTGGGTTTGGTGGTGTTGAAAGCAAAGCTACTGTATTATCAGTTCTGTGGTGAATGATTTGTTTACATCATGTTTCTGCAGATTTACATTGCATTCTAGGAAAATCATATGGTCCTATAATTTAAATTAAAGTAATATTAACTGGGTACAAAACAAGTAGTTTGTTGTTAAATGAGACTGTATTTTAGAACCGCAACAATAATTACAATAGTATTTTTCTTTTTAAATAAATCTGCCTTTACAGAAAAACTGGTTTATTAAGTCAAACAGTAAAGTGGGCTCTAATCAGGGCCGGATTTAGGTCCCCATGTTTGGTGCCCCACCCACCGATAGGCCTTTTTAACTTATGCAAATTACAGCAGATTGTTAATTACAAAAATCCTCAAAATTTATTTGAAATAAATTTAGCTTTTGTCTTTCCTAAAAACATTCTCTTAAAAATGTAGCAATTTCTTAACATTTATTTTCCTGTTACAAAAAAAATAAATAAATAAACAAGACAGAAATTGTACAACAACTATGCCAGACTTGTTTGTGGCAAGGTCATACACCCATAGAAATACATCAAAACCAAAGCATGCCGTTGTCACATTTGCCATCCTTGTAGCACTTCTTAGTAGTTGTGTATTGGTTCTCTGCACAAAAATCCAACAATTAAAATATCTGGCTTGATATGCATTTCTTTGGAAATGCATAAAACACAGAGTTTGCAAAACATCCATTCATAAATATATTTTAAAAAATTATTTTGAGATCTTAAAAACCTTGGGGCCGTGGGTCTGCGTGACTCAGATGGTGGACCGCATGCACCAGGTATAGGGGGTACAGTTCTTGAGGTGATTGTCCCAGGTTCAAGTCCCGGTTTTGGACAATTTATTGCATGTCATCCTTGTCTCTTTACTGTCCAAATCTATTCACTAAAGGTGACTAGTGCCAAAAAAACAAAAATAAAAACAAAAAAAATTGGGTTAAGGAAGCTTAACCCAATATTGTGCCTGGAAGCTCTTGCTAATGCCTGACCTGTTAGCTGGTGGATAATTGGTGTTGGTTTCTGTTAGGCAATAAACGATCAATATGCCCAGTTAATAGGGGAGGTTTTTGTGATGCAAAAAGTTATATTATGCTAAATAATTTCTAAATATTTTCCAAGCCTCATTTCAACCTATAACCTGTTCAGTTCAGCTGAAAAATGAACAAAATTAAAAGTACATAAAAAATGTTGCAGCCACTTGGTAGATCTGCCTAAACACCTTTTTGCAGAGGGTCAGGATTTAGTCTTCCATGGTACACTTGTTGAATCTTGCTTACCCAAAATAAAGTTCAGCTGTCCCCGAAGAATGTGTGGTACATTTGCTCATTGAATAATTTAGCTAAAGCCTCAGCTTGAGGAGAGTTTACAACTGATAAATAATGGTTTTGTACAAATCAGCTTGGAGAAAAGTACAAAAATCTACTGCATCGTGTAAAAACAACAGGACAATAAAGACAGTTATGACTAGAGGAACAAATTATCTGAAACTGGAGGTTTCTTCAAAATGGCTGAAAGGATAGAAACTGGCACAGAGACTGGAAGTAACCCTGATGAAGCGGCAGAAATTTCTGCAAAGTTCAGTTTTTTTTCTAGACATGATAAAAGTGTTCACTGTTCTCCTCATGCTTGGACAAAGAGTCAGGGCAGTAAAACTTTTCTAAGTCTTTTCTTCCATATAATAAACCATCAAAAAAATTGCAAAACATTTCTGAAAGGTTGGCTTCGATTAAAGCTTAGCTTTAGGGCCATGACTCTGACATTTGTCACAATAAAAACAGTGAGAATGAACAAAAGAGAACCACCGCCACAGTGAAACACGGTGGCGGCTGCATCGTGAAGTTAAAATTATGAACGGTTGAAAATACTAGTCATTTCTGACCTAAAAGTTTTAGGTGTTGACGATGACGAGGAGTTTCATTCGTTAGTTTCAGAGGGGAGTTATAAATCAGAATGAAGAGAAAACTAAAGAGATAACGGGGGAAAAATTTGTATGTTTTGAAATTAAAAAGACAGAATTTAGAATTAAATTCCAGACAATATCCTTTATTATTGACTGAACGTGAGGTGTGCTCACGATCTGATGGAGTTGCTGAACTTTTGCAAATGAGTGTTTGATGATAGATTCCAACCAGTGAAGATAGAATATTGAAATTAATTGAATAGGCTTCATCAAAGTATTAAGGGTTTGTTCACTTGTGCTGTTGGGTTGCATATGTTTTATCATTCTTTATATGTTTGTTTTTAAGTTAAAGTAGACAAGGTACATTTCAAATCACATGGTGGGGGCTGAAAAAAAGTCATGAAAATACTTAGGATTCTTTTTATGTCACAAAACCTGGGGGGTGTAGACTTTTGAAAGCTACTGTATATCCCTGCAGTGTTCATCTCCATGTGCACACTCATCTAAAAGCAGGTTACAAAGGGGAAGTGTTACTTCAGTGGGCCCTTCATCCAGCGGCTCAGACTCTAGGGGCCATGTCTGCTTCAGAGGGTGGTGCTCCTCCTCCTCCTCCTTTTCCCTGCTCCTGAGCAAACACCCCGCGCCTTCCGATTGGCTAACCTGCTCGGCCAATCAGCGCGGCGCGGAGCCTCCCCGTACTACCGCTGCGGGCTCGGCCTCAGCCGCGCTCGCTCATTGGCTCGCCGGCTTCAACTATTCTATATGAATCAGCGCGCCAACTGTGCGCGTCTCCGGCCGCGTTTCCTCCGCTCGGCTTCGTCGTAAACCCTGAAGATGGAACGAAACACGCCAGATCCGGGGCCGCTTTTTCTAACGGCTCTCAACTTCTTCAAGCGGTCCCCCTCCGCGCTCCTACTTTCCCTGCCGCTGCTCTCATTAACCAGGGTTATTTAAATAATAAGGCCACAAGAAAGAGAACGCATTTAATTAAAGATCCTTAAAACTTTTGAATACAGGATACGTCTAGTGAAGTTTGCAACTCCTAAACAGTCTCATAAGAATTGTTTCATCAAATTCAAATTAAGACATTTATTCCCTGTCGATCCGTGTAAGCGATTTAAATAGTGTTTAAGCAATATAAGCAAAAACTACCTCCCCCCGCCCCCTCACCCCCCCCCCCCCCCCCCCACACACACACACACACACACCATGAGCTAAGGTTTAATAATTTCCACCGCTATCCAAAACAATGGCGGCCACACAGAGGCGCTCCGTCGGTTGGAAAGTGTCAGATTGTGCCCTTTGTGTTGCTCCAGGATGTATAGACAGCAGCCATTTGCACTCTCCTCTCCTCGCCCTGTCGGTTTAAATGAACTGATGCATGGCTGCAGCCTCTCTGTGTGTGTGTGTGTGTGTGTGTGTTTTGTGTGGGGAGACTCTGCAGGAGTGGTAGTAGTAGTGAATGTATCGCTGAGGAATGTACAGAAAAAGTCTCCCCGCCCTCCCCCACGTCTCCTTCTTCGAGTTTCAGGGCAAATTCCATAGGGGCTGCAGACTAACGTAAAGTTTCAGAGCAAAGCTGCATCCTGTGTGGGGAAGATCCGTGCGCTTACTGTAGATTAGACCTAGAAATCGAGCTGCTATTGCACTTTTTTTTTTTTTCGGTATGGGGGCGGCGGGGGGTATTTCTAGAAGGGGAAAGGACTGAGGGAGGAGGAAACAGAGGGGGGAGGAGGTGGATTGTTTAAGTAAAACGTAGCTTATAGCCCAACTTTGAGCCGTTATTGGCCTCTTTCCAAGATATAGTCTGAGTCTCCAAAGCGCAAACAAACCCCCATTAGGCTACAGTGAGTCCAGAGCTTCTGTTTTCCGGTGAGACTGCTTTTATTTTACTGTACATTTATATATATATATATATATAAATCAATTCTTTTCTTTCCATGTATATATTTAACTTGGCACCATTTAAACCCTGCGACTGACCGCTTCGGACAGCCAGAGAGCGAGGGAACACTGGCTGTGAACGCCATGTTGAAGGAGAGTCTTGCAGTAACTGAGCTGATGCAAACAATCTGTGCGTTAAGGCAGCTGCAGTGGAAGGTGGAAGCAGAAGGGCTTCTGTTGCATTAATGCGTTTTCCAAAACTATGAGAAAAATGTAAAAAAAAAAAAAAAAAAAATTGTTTCCTCCTCAGATTTTGTTGTGTTGAGAGCCATCAGAAAATGGCGGGTGTTGCCGCCCCCCCCCCCCCCTTCATTCAAAACAATATGCAGACGGAAATCTCCTTTTTGCAGCAAGAAAATGCTTAAAAATGGCTTTTGTGTCTCAGCAGAACTCTTTTTATTATTATTTGAAGAGATTCAGCCAAGTAGAGAATTTGTACGCTTTGTTTTCTACTCTTGAAAAAAAAAATAGCAAAAAGCTGGAAAAGAGTGAATTTTAAGATGTTTATGGCAAGTTAAACAATTATTTACACATGATCCTATTTCGCTGCAATAAGAATAACACTTTAGTTTGCTTTAAAACAACTCATAAGAGCTAAAAACAGCCACCGTTATAGCACTGTTTGGGTTCAGAGGGCAACAAGTGTCTATTTATTTTTTCCCTAAACTTCAAACTGATCTGATCTAATTCTGATGCAAATGATGTTATGTCTAGAATAATCATTTAAGAACTCTCTTGCTTCTCTTTTATTTGAACAAATTCTAAGCTTACTGTTGATAATAAAATGTGGTTACTTAAAAAAAATCTTCTTTTAATATTTTTTTTCTGGCATATTTTTGCAGCACGTGTTCCTGCTCTGCTGAAAGCGTGTGGTTCTCAAAGAGTCATACGGATATTTGCAGACTTTGTCACACATTTCAGCCTGAGTGCAGCCTATACGGCCATGCGTTGGCATGCAGCTCTGTGCTAATCTTGTTGAAAAACTTTCTCCTCCAGGCTGCTGCCTCTGTTGCTTACGGTTTTCATTTTTGTCTGGCGAGTTAATTTGCTTTTTTTTTTTTTTTTTTTTTTTAAATGCCTTAAATGTAATCAGTTTTTGGATTGTCACGCCCAAAATAATTATATTTAAAAAATACTGTTTTGTGTCAAGCTGTCAAATATGAAATAGGCAGTGAATATTGAGATTTAAAATGCACAATTTAAAGAATTTGGAATGCATTTAATCGTTTCAGTCTTAATAGGTGTGAAGCAGTTGTTCGCAGGATCTGAAACTTAAAAATTATGCAAAAGTTTTAAGTGTAATAGGGTGTGAATTTTATTTTTAAGAAATATGAAAGCAAGTATTTAGGCAGTTTTAACAAGTTTGTTTGGATCCAGAAAGCCTTTATATGCTGTGATAATTCTTTTTTTCCCTTTTGGTTTGCATAAAAGTCATTATAAGCATATTCTCAAATTTATGGCAAATTACTTTCCCAGGTTGACACAATTTAGCTTATTGTTGAAAGAACAAAAATGTTATAAACCCCTTTCAATATCTAGTTTTCATGATACAATTAAAATTCTCATTTTACAAACCTCAAATGTTAGATTTCGGTCTATATTGCCATATTAAAAGTATTTCTGTTATAAAAGAAAACCAGCAAGGCATAAAGAATAACATGTCTACTATTTCAACATAATCAGACCATAAGCGATGTTTTTATCTTTATCTCTCACCAGTTTTTGTTTTGAGCCAACAGTTGTAGTGTTTTCAATGGCTTCCTGCTGTCAGAAAAAGTCTTGTTCGTAGCTCTTAGTATACGTATATGTTTTAATGCTTACTTTTGTTACAACACAATTGTTGAACGTAGGTGATAATCTGGATGTAAAATCTAGATCTGGTCCTTGATTTTATTTACTTTCTGAGCTTCACACTATTTAAATTCTATCAATTGTGAAGGATTTCATTAACCTCTGCATCAAATTTCTAAATAAACTCCAAACACAAGTCCCCTCCCAGTTTTTACATTCCACTCTACAAATGCTAAGCTATTGTCACCATACCAGTTGGATTGAGTGGACGTAATGTAGGGGGGGGGGGTGGAACTAAGATCATAAAACAAAACATATACCCAAAAAACAAAATCAAGGCAAGTACCCGCCTTTGCCTTCCTTTGCTCCACTTGCACCTGCTTAGAGACGGTAGAAGGTGTTGATGCCAAATTTCACTTTAAGGAACAGTAACTTTCACCAGTTCTATAAGAACGCAACTGGAAAGCAAGATGGGAAATCTCAATTACCACATAAAGACCTAATTAAATCTTTATTTGAAAGACACTGCATAGTTTGAACCTCATGTCACTTCGACACATCATCTACCTTGGAGCCTTACGACTTTCTCTGATCCTGTATGAATGTATGCAAAACACTAAGAGGCCCCCGGGACGTGTCAGCAGTGATTATTGACTCCCTCTGAGTGGAGCAAGGTCTACAGATAAAGTGATCTCCATTTCTTAAGGGTCTACCTGTTTAATTAGCCCATTCACATGAGAGATGCTTTTTGCTCCCGGTTTCTAAGAAGAAAAATGACAAACAAATATGAATCAGCGAAGAGACAAGGATTTCTATAGTAGATGTGACCTGTATGTTTTGTTTTCTTTTCTTTTTGACTTCCAGCATAGTTTAGTTAATAGCAAGCCCTGTTTATGTAATTTATTGACAGCATCTTATTAACTTATGTCACGGTGAGAGGGAAAACCTTGCTTGAAACACTTGAAAGTTGCATCATTTTGATCTTGACATAAACGCAGCGTAATGTTCATCTTCTCCTGTTTGTGCCTGAAAGCTCCCAATAAAACCCTGAGAAAACGTCTTCTGCGCATGTTCTCATTGTTTTTATTAAAAAGTAGCGTCCAGTGTTGTATATTTGTTTTCACTGACAATAAAACTGGAAATAAAAGAAGCATGGATTTGTACTGCAGCAGGATTTCACAAAATACAGTTCTTAATCGTACCAAACCGGAAAACATAAAAATAAAAATCTGGTATGATTAGATTAGGTTTGATAACATCACAAAAGGCACAAGAACAGAGTTGATCAGCTAAGCGTCGATAATCTCTGGGGACAGCATGCAAGTAAACCCCTTTAAAATGAAGAATTTACTTAAAAACATGCAGATAAACAAGAAAAAAGTGAAAGAAAGAGGCAAAAGAATGTAATGAAAAGAACTGATAAGTTGTCTGTTCCTTTTGTGATGCCAGTTGATGCATATATGTATCTAAGCCCGTCTTGAGTTTTTTTATGACAAGATAGTAAAGCAAGTAGAAAAATCTCATCATGACATGGTATTCTAAAGATATAAAAATCTATATCTGAAGTGATGTTGATTGATAAAAAAAGGGACATGCAATGCAACCCTACAGTTTGGTGCTTCAACTGGACAAGATGAAATCATTTAAAACACTGGAAATTTGTCAACTGACTAAAGCGACTAAATTTGAACAAAAACCAAGCTACTGATTCAAAACACTTTATTTTATAGCCCAGTAAACGGTAAAAGTCAAAGCGAAGTAACGCAGCAGTAAATCTGTGACGCTCGCCGTTAAACATGTTCACCAGACACAGGCTGTAAAAATCAAGTGTCCCCGTTGTTTCCTCTTCCTGAGCAATAAGCGCAACCAGTCGGGATAATCATCAGCTGGCTAAAAAACCTGTAATATCTGCTGCAAAAGGCAAAGAAGGAAAAAAAATGCTGTAAGCCTGAGGATGAGGCTTGGGACTTCTAATGCATGTCAACGAGTTTCGATTTCAAGAAATCTGTTGATGAATACTTGCAGATTTAAATCGCTCCTTTAGAGCACCACAGAAGAAGAATGAGGGGAGGCTGAACTTTGAATGGAGCCGCTCAGTATTCGCCTGTGGAAAGAATAAGAAATTTACTTTTATTGCTGCAGAGTACAAATAAAACTGATCTTTCTTCATCTTCATTATGGTATGCGTACGAGGCTAATAACGGTACTGCATCCTAAACGGCACAAGAAAGGATCTCAATTTACGCTTTTCGATAGTAAAGGAGAGCTACATCATTAGGATGATGGAGACTCCGTGCAGCAGAAGGTAGACAATAAGAGAAAATTTCCCTTTAGGGTAAGAGCATATTGCTGCGTTCCTACTCACAAATCATAACTTGTATAAATGATATTTTCGTTTATCATATCTGCCATACCTGCATTTGTCAGAGTAATTCTACACCTCATTTGCAAGGTGAGACTTTTTAAAATCGACTGAAAACGCCACATTCTATATTTTTAACAGCAAGTCAAAGCTGTCCAAAAAGTGAAGCAAAGTCCAACCTTAACATCATCGTTGCTCTTCCTGAGCAGGATGGCTGTAGGCTGTGGATTTCAGGAGGTTCCAGATGAAATAATCTACTCCGATGATGGCTCCCTCATCCATCTCCAGCTCTTACTGTCCGAGGAAGAGGAGAGAAAGGAGAAGCGACATCTCCTCTTTGGTGAAATTTAACTTCCAAAAGCAAATGCTCCCACAGAGTAAATCCTTTTCGAATGAAGATGCTTCATTTCTTTGGTAAAGGAATATAAGACGATACTGACATCTTGTGGCAAATCTACATCATCACAGCTAATAAAAACAAAAAGCCCGACATTTTACGTCATTAACTCATCAAGAAAATCGTTAATTCAAGGGAGTATTTACTCTGAAATGGAAATAAATACATAAAACTGTGTTTTTTAAATTCAATTTTAATTTTTGTAGTTTGTTAATATAATTAAAATATATTTAAACAGTGTAGTTTTAATTATGCTGTTGAACACATTTTTTTTTTAATTTCTAAACAAACAATGGAGGCACAAAACAACTTGGATTATATTCTGATGCCATACAAGCTTTAGCTGAGTAACATCTCCTCGGGCCAGATTTACCCTAAAAGGTTATGAGGAGTCTGGCGTAGCAAATAGACCAATATTTTATAAATAACATCATAAAGCCTATGTGTTTAAGTTACTCACTCCCCAGAACCCTAAAGTAAAGTAGATGTAAAGAAAAAAAACCTAAACAAAACTAAATTGCTAAACTAAAATAAAAAAATGCTTACCTTGTACTGACTTTTCCCAAATGATATTATGGTAGGAAATCTTCTCCACTTAAATAATTCACAATCTGTAAAATGTTTTTTGTAAGCCTAAGCTTACAAAAAAGCTTTGTACTTTGTAAGCTTTTTAGTGAAGGCTTGCAGGGCCTATCAAAATATAAACATACTCCTTAGAAAGAAAGCTTAAAAAATACAATAAGTCAAGGCAGAAAAATTGGACACGTTATTTCACCAAAGACTTGAATGTTACTGACAACCTCCATGAAGAGGCTGAGAAACAAAAGGCCATTGCTAATGGCCTGCATTGCTAAAGAAGCTGGTTGTTTACACCAGTGGAAGGACAAACGCCTCTTAGATTGAACTAAATTTTCCAGTTCATTTCAAAATCAAGCTCCCTGTCTCTAAAGAGCGAAGAAGTACATAATTCAAGTTGCTTGAAATTCAGTGTGAATTGCTCTCAGTTAAGAATAATTTGGCTGGTCTTATTAAGACTAGTGCCATCTAACGTCACATTTTATACCACTTCCTACTACCCTCTGCTGACGAATGCGAACCATAACCCTGATTTAATTTTCCTGCAGGACTTGGTGTCTGTCCACACTAGCAAAAGTACCAAGAGCTGGTTTATTGATCAGTTTTTCATCTCACCTAACCTGACCTAATCCCCACAGGCAGTCTACGGTCCATGGAGACTCCATTTGCAATAATGGAAATTACCCACATTATGCTATCAAAGCAAAGGTTCCATTACACCTCAGTAGAACTGATGCCACATCACACTGATGCAGTAATTCGTGCAAAAGGGAAGCCGGATCAAATGGATTTACTATACAGTACATGGATATACTCATAAATAGTGACCCTACTTTTTAAAAATAAAATAAATCCTTCTTAACTGGTCTTATGAAATATAAAACTGTTCTAATCTTCGAATACATCATTATCAATCTGTGTAAAGGATCCTTATAGTTTCAGTAACTGAAACACACCAGGCTTTCGATGATGTTCTAATCCATATAGCTCCATCTGCCAATTCTAAAGCAGGCAAAACTATTACCTTTCCGGTGTATAGGTGGACCTGCACAATTGGTTCAACACAGGGGTCGAAACAATTGAATTTCACACTGGAGGGTGTTGGTTTTTTTCGAATACGAGTCCATAACCGTCACGAGCTAAATACAGAAGAGACTTTTACAAGGACTCCAGATAATATCGAAATCACTGTTTTTTATACCACCTTAATATAAACTTAAAACAGACCAATAAAAAGGGAAGAAAATGTACAACGCATGACTACTTACCTTATCTCATCGTTTCTGGTCGTTAGTGTCACTTTGTAACTGGTAGTATAGCAACTGAAAACAAGCTTCAGCATAAAAAGAACAGCAATGGGGGTCTAACAAAGTGTTTAATATGACCTAAAATAGGTTCTTAAGTACTACCCGCAAGTAAAAATATGGCGGCAGGTAGGAAGGCTTACAATACAGTCGACTGTTTACTCTCTTCGTGTTCAAAAAACGTAAATCTTTTACCTTCTCCTTGTGAAGCCGTGGATGAGCTAGAGATACAGTGGGAGGAAACGCTCTCCTGTGATTGGTGGATAAGGTAGGTTGGGTTTAGACACATTTTTGCAACAAGGAAACGCTGGGCTGTGAGTGGCTCCCCGCTATCTGCAAAGCCAAGATATGGCAAGCAGTTTTAACACATAACCAAATAAAATTCCTGAGTCCTGATTCCCTTTTGTTATCAAAAATAGGATTTTTAATCGATAAAAAAAGCATTAGTACATTTACAATAACATCCTTATTGTTAAAATATCAATTTCTAGACCCCAACAGCTCTGACTGTAGGTTAGATTTTTTATTTTTTAATTATTCATTCATCTACTGTCTGAAGCAGCTACACAGTGGAAGGACTGGTGCCTCTTTCCACAGCAGGCAACTTAAAAACATTCTATGTTTTGCAGATATCCACTAGTCAGTGATTGATAGTAAAATCACTTCAGGCTTCATTTCCCAATGTGAAAATTCTTCCTATTCTTTTCTTTTTCTTTTCCCAAAGAGTCTGTGTATATTTCTTAAAGGTCAGTTGGTGGATGACCTGGGTACAAGTAATAGGGAAGTTACTTTAAAATGGAGGACAAATTGCTGGTCAAGATGGTCTTTACCACAAACTGGTAAAATATACATCAATGACAATGCAAGCCTATAAGTGACCGAATTATTGCTGGTTATTTTCATTTATTTTAGTCACAGAACTTCATTTCCTGGGGCACACTATGACTACGAGACAATATTTGACATATTTTAAAATACCTTGAATCTTCAATGGCTTTTACAAAACACATATTCTGGGGAAACTCCCAATTTATACTCAAAAGAGTCAAAGTATGAAAAGGGAAAGAGGTAAAATGACCATCATCATCTTGAAGCACATTGGCTGTTTAAAAGAGAGATAGCTGCTGAACAAAACAGATCCTACCACTGTTTGAAGAACCTTGGATAGTACGAGTTACATTTTATTTCCCTTTGGGATTAATAAAGCATTTGTAAAATGAATAGAATTTGTCCGGTCAAACCCAGAATCTGTGGCAAGAATTGAAAATTGATGTTCAAAGACACTCTCCACCCAGACGGACCAAGTTACTTTGACTGTAAACGTAGCAAAAGGGGATTCAGGAAACTGAACGTAAATGCATGACACCATTTTCAGATTTTTATTTCTTAAATATTTGAAAACCAAACATTTTCCTTCCACTTTACAATTATGAACTGCTTTGTGTTGGTTCAACACATAAAATCACAAAAGCTATTGATGTTTGCTTTTACAGGAACAGTCTGTGTAAAATATAAATGCAAATTAGTTACAGATCACAAATTGGTATATTAGTACTTTAATTGCCTTCTGAGACAAAATTTGACCCCAAACTGATTCAAAATAAGAAACACTTGATTCATATCAAATTATAAGGAAATTGTTCTCAACGTGGCTGGCTGATCTAATATACCACTTTATTATCACAGCATTATCGTCAAAGCACCACTTGGTAATTCAAGACTCTTTAGCTCAGTTGTTAATTTCCAAGCAACAAAATGAAGCAAAGCCTTTTTTTAATTATAGTGTTATCTTGATTCACATTGACTTTGTCACACAAAATTCCCAAATAGCCTCAATTTAAGTGTTAAAAAAAAAAACTGTAAATGAGTTAACTGGTGAGGTATTTCACCAGTTCATTAGCAATACAGAAAGCGACTAAAGTAGAAAACTGGAACAAACATTCCAGGTTATTCCTCTCCCCTTTAAACATTTCTAAAGCACAAGTGAGATGAGCCTAGTGTATTGAGACAGTCGCTATAATCACAGTGCAATACGAATCCTGAACGATACAGATCTACCGACGGCGCAGTACATTCAATGTTCTTCATTACCTCAATTCAAACAGATCTAAACGGCACATGGGATTCATTAGGTTTCAACAGATATGGGAAGCCCACACACTCGGGGACAGATGCTTACGGCGGTCGGACTTTCCACACCGACTCTCACCGCAAAACACACACATTTATATTGCCTTGACTGCAGTGCTAAAAAATATTCTTTGGATTATCTCTTAAGAGCAAACTTTATTTAGGTTTAACAATCACAAGTTAAAATAACAATCTTATTTATCTGTCCCTCCTAAAAACTCTAACATATAGCCATTCTTTATTATTATGAGTGTAATGTTGAGCTCAGTATTTTGTCTTGTGAATCTATTTAAGATTAAGGCTGTCAGATTTCTAATTAAATGTTCAGCTTGTTTGTTTTGGTTTCTCTGCATTTATTTTAACAGTCAAAAAGTTCAAAAGCTGCAGGGTTAAGAGAAAACCCCTAAAAATAAAAAAAGAAAAAATTAAGGCAAAAAAGAATGTTTGCAATGCAAATATAAAATATGAACATGTCAGTCTCGATGTAGGAGGAAATACAGGAGAATAAAGAAGTCCATCATTTCTTTCTCCAACTGGGCTGAATTTCCACATCCAGCACTTTAGGATTTCGGATATCCATAAATATCTCTATTGCTACTCGATCACTTGGTGTCGATACACCCGTGAGCAGTGACGGAGGGGGAGGCTTCTTAAGGTGGTCGAGGTCTTTTGGGGACGTGTGGATGAAGACGCGACATCCCAGGATGGCTCCCCGGTGACTCCTGCTTAGAAGCTTTCCGCAGGCCAGCGGGAACCCCCGCTGCCGCTGCAGCTGCTGCATGGGATGTGTTTGTTAAAGAGGAATTCGCCGCCAGTTCGATTTTCCCCTCCAGTTTGACCAGCCGTGTCAGAATGTCATCCAGCAACACAGCTATGGTCCTTTTCAGGTCAGCTGGAAGGTCACAGACAGAATTAGAAAAAGAGAGTGGATTAATGTTTGTGACGCTTTAATCAGCTTTCGTAATTATCCACTACTTTATTAGGTTTTTTAAATTTTGTCTATCACAATCTCAATTAGGGATGCAGGTTAAACATTAATGATCTAATCTATGGTTGACTGAACTGATCGATTGATTAATTGACAGGCGGCCATTTTCTTAAAAACTTCTATTTACTGTTGTATGAAAAGGGCATTTAAATTTATCATACGTTCAATTAAAAAAACACATTATTTTGTGTCAGCTGTATTAAATACTGACTGAAAAAAAAACATAAAATTGTGGGTTTCTCACATTATTGAACTTAAGACATATTTATAGAAATGCACTACATGTACGTAACTAAACAGCAACTACTTAAGTTGCTGAATAGAAAAATAAAGGAGAAAACGTAGGGAGCTTGTCAAGTGTTCTCAAAGTCTCTGCATCCCTCACTGGACTCCTGTTCTTGTATCAACTGGCTCTGCTTAGGAATGACCAGCGGCGCCCTCTTCTGGATGGCCGTCAAACTACCATACTGAAAGGAGGCTTAAGTCGACATTTTTAGTGAATTGATTAGAACTAATTTTAGTATAAGAAACAATTAAATCGACAATTAATCGGAAGTCAATTAATTGTTTTCGTCCCAATATTATAAACTGTCTGCATGTGATAAAAATACAAAAACGTTCAAGGGGTTTGAATACTTCTGCTAGATCTCATAACTTTGAGTGAAACTGCTTACCATATCCTGCCATGGACGTTCCCTGCAGCCCCCCCGGCGCGTTCCGGTTCTCCTCCGTCAGGACCTTGACGTATCTCCGGCTGAGCTCCAGGATCTGCTCGCGCAGCTCGGCGCTACTCTGATGGCGAGGCTGCTGCACGGTGTAGCGCAGCAGCATCAGTCCCCACGCCAACCCGAATACCAGCAGCAGCACACTCAGCTTCTGGGACATGTTCCTCCGCAGAAAGAGTGCACCCAGCATGGTACTGGGCGAGGGTGAAAGAGGGATGGGGAGGGGGGGCGGACGGTGGTAGAGGTGCCTTTCAAAAGGCCAAAGACCTTTGATGTGCAGTCGATTATGTAAAGTTAGAAAACGTGGTGCCTTTTTTTTCAGTAAGGTCAGAGTTCTGCAAAAGTTACCAACATCCTGCCTCTCATGGAGGAGGTGAGCAAGTGCTGAGCAACTGCAGAAGCAAGGAAGTGCAACCAGACGCAAGTTGACGCCCTTAAAAACCAGCGATCAGGAGCTTCTGGAGGAGTTCTTTGCTGGCGAGATCTTGAAAACCAAATCATCTATGCAGTCATGGCGTACAGGCTCCACAGGCATAGTTACCTACGCTAAAGAAAATACAAAAAAAACAACCATACAATTAATAGTTAAAATTTATGCAAATGCAGAGCATTATTATGCACAGAGCTTTTATTTAGAGCTGATGATTTAGAAAATGAAATTTTTCAGATTTTTAAAAAAAATAATTATGTAGCTAAAGGCAGCATGAAAGTTGTATCCTAAGCTACTTTTCTGTTATTAGAGAATTTTTTTATTTTTTTTGCTGCTGCTACTTTGGCTCTGGGCACACAATAGTCCACTCAGACAAATCTCTTTCAGTTCTTTTAGCCCAGAAACCCAATTACAAGTTTAGATTTCATAGAGGCCCATTCTGCAGCTCCACACAAGAAGACAGGGCAACAGGCAAGGATCGTTGAGGGCATTCTTTTTCTCATTTCAGCCACACAATGGCTATTGAAATTAGGAAAATAAGGGGCTAAGGAGGCGATGTGCACACAGAGAATAAAAACTAGGCGATCAATTCTCAGTTTTCATAACTTTGTCACCAAATTCGGTCTCCGGAGAGTTCTGTGGGTGTGGGAGTGTCACTTCCTGTTCAGGTTCAGAAAGGGGACAGCAGCTGAATTTATAAATTATGAAAAGATGAGGTAACATAATCTGAATCTGAACTGAGGCTTTTGTAGATGACCTTTTCTCTGACCTGTGCAAAAACTAGGGCTGTATAAAAAAAAAAATCTATTCGGCGATATATATCGATATTTTCCGCGGTCGGGAAGTATCGATTTTTCATCCGCGAGTATCGATTTTTTAAACCATAGGGATCCATAACCTTATAGCTC
Organism: Poecilia picta; assembly: GCA_033032245.1. Classification (NCBI taxonomy): domain Eukaryota; kingdom Metazoa; phylum Chordata; class Actinopteri; order Cyprinodontiformes; family Poeciliidae; genus Poecilia; species Poecilia picta. Next base: position 18,801,060 of record CM065363.1, on the reverse strand, counting down.
TTATTAACATCTAGTTTGTTACGGCGTAGGAGCAAGACTCCGCCTCCCTCAGTCTCACTTTCAACTTGAGCTTAAAGTGCACATTATAAACTACACACCAGTTTTTAAATTGTGTTAATAGGCCAAGTATAACCGGAGTTATGCTAAAATTAGTAAACCATATTTTTCCGAATGTCAGAAATGTCAAAAGCGCCGCCATTCCCCGGCTTTTCCTATTATGTGAGAGGGAATGCGAATCCAAATGTACAAAACGAAACCAAACATTAGACTCCTGTGCTTTTGGACATGTAAAATCTTCAATAAATAACGATGGGCTGTATTTTGATGCTGAGAAACGAAGGAAAGTTGCGCAAGTAACCGTGAAAGAAAAGCGGAAAGGAGCAGTGGCGCGAACGGAGCAGCTGCAAAAGAAGTGAGATCGCGAAATTAATGCTAATTTCTACTGGTAGCATTCACTTCGTAATTAGTTTTTAGCTTAGCGGTTTATGTTCTGTATATAAAGAATTACCTGAATAATGAACATGGGTTGATATTAACATCCGAAGCGGCGCGCAGCAGCAGCGGCAGCGGCACTGTGTTTGGAGCAGGAAGAAAAAAAAGGAAAAACCACCAGCCGGAATCCCCGGCGCAGTGAGGATTTCCATGACAACAATGGCTGATCGATCATTCTTATTAGCAACAGACAAAGAGTATCAGAGACTGAGAGTATGATGAGATCCTGGCAGTCTGAGAGGCAGCTACTCAGAGATCCAAGCCGGGGAATAGCGGTGCTGCGTAGCTGCAGGGAGTCCATCACTACGGGGTGATGAGGAGCCTCTACTTTAGCAGTTAGTAGTAAACAGCTTACAGCCACAGATAACTCCGGGAGCCAAAGTAGAAAAGCCTTTTTCCCCATAGTCCAAAACACTGCATCCGTTAACATGTGTTATCCGTTACTCCACAATGCAGCCACAGTGTCCAAAAGAAAAAACGTAAGTTCAATCATTTGCATCTTGAGAGTCTACAGAAGCTCATAATCTCCCCACTCTGCTCCTGGATTACCGTTTAAACTTTTTAGTTTTATGTCAAATCCATATGAATTAAATGACAGAAACTAATTCTCTCACTGTATCTTTTATTCATTTTGTCCAGCTGCAGACTGTTAGATTGTCCAATCAGAGTTAGGTATTGTGTAGTTGGTGCTTTTAATCAGTTTTCAGTTAACTAAATTCAAGTCTATGGAACACAAAATGTCACTAAAACCACTCTGTCCTTCTAAAATCTGTCAAAAAAAAAAAAAAAAAAATCGAAAAAAATCGTATGGAATCGTATCGCTCAACAAATATCGTGATACATATCGCATTGTGACCAGAATATCGTATCGTAAAATTATTGTATCACTACACCCCTAGCAAAAACCAGAAAAAAAATGTAGCTAAAAGAATGACAAAGGAATTTTTAAAGTTAAACGCAACAAGAAATCTCTAGCACCCTTTTCAATTTGCATCACTTTGCAAACTGAAGTACTACTGGAAGGCCGACTTACATTCATAGTACTCCATTCATTTTGGACAGTGAAACCTGCACTTGGATACGGCTATAATAAACAAAATAGAACTATAATCATCTTTTTACTAAACAACAAAAACCGGATTGAAATTTATTGTGAATTTTCTCAAACACACGGAGGATTTTAATAAAAGATCTGACTTTTCTGAAGCACAGCCCACATATTTTCATAGGACTTCAGGTAGGACTATTCCAGGAGGCTCGTGGTATCATGCTTTGTATATTCTTAAAACCTGTTTCCATGTTTGTTTTGAGATTCTAGTCCCATTGGAAAGGGCTGGAGGTGCTCCTCTTTTTCTAATATGCCATCCACTATGTCAGTGTTGACAGTCGGTATGGAGATTTTAGGTTTGACAGCCTCACTTTGAATCCTCTAAATATACATTTAGTCGTGGTTATTAAATTCCTCAACCGTGACTGTAAAATATTCCCCCTTATATCTTGGTCAGCCTCCTCTGAAATATTGTGTGGTTTCTTCAAAACATTTATCCAGATTTAAGTGGGGATGTATGTATTTTTATTCATTTTTAGCATTTTTGAATAATTTTAACTGGGGATTAAACACCATTTGCATAATTCTAGTAAGACAAGCTGAAATGCTTGTAAAAAGAAAAAAAAAGCAGTTTAAAAAGCTTCAAATACCATTCTAAAAGTCCAAAATTACTTTGAGATGCATTTGTATGGTGAAAGTGTGTAAAACATCTCAACACTGTAAGCGCAAGGCTGCTCTAGAAAACGTTTTGGTCTCAGCAGATTAGTTACGACTACACAATATAAATACATCTGGCTTGGTTTAGTTCAGAGATAGCTATACATGGGCAAGATGTTTGCAACAATTCCAGAAACAGGAATGGGGTGGTGTCATATTTTCATAGTATGATAAATCTACGGTGGTTTCACAATAACCTAATGTTAACACAAAAAGTTACGCAAGTAGGACAAGATCTAATTGCATTTCTTTCCAAGTAAGAAAGTCACAATCGTTCCTACGGACGCAAAAATATATTGGTTATTGAGGTTGAAATAATATTATAGATGACAGTTATTATTTTTGACACGTAGCCTAAAAATATGTAGACAGCAAAAAATCATATTTATTTATTATTGTGTGCTATATATAATCTCTTTCTACCTAGTTGATAAAAATACACAAATTCAATAAGCTAGAAAAGCTTGTTATGTAGATGAGCTGTGGAGTCTGCACACAACTGTAGTTTTCAAATGCTGTTACAAATTCAAATTCAAAAATACTTTATTGATCCCATAGGAAATTTAAAGAGGAGATATGGAAAGTGCTCCTTTAGCTTCCAGGCTGTGCTTTTTGTGACCAGATATATTTCAGAAGTTTCTGTTTCCTGGAAGCCAGTGGAAAGCATTTCAGACACCTGACCAGTAATGCACATCTTCAGGCAGGGGAGGAGTAGGAATAGTATGATGTTTCATTTTAGTAGTTGTGAAAATACAATTTTTAAATACCTTAGTACTGGCAACTGGTCCGTGTGTAGCTTAAACTGATCAGATTGATCCATGTTACTATCCCGGAGTCAATTGATGCTATATATATCCAACACTTTTAAAAAATTGACAAAAAGTGATCAAAAAGTAAATTACTGACATTTATTCTGACCTCTAAAAAAAATGCAAAACATTTTTTTAAACTTTCATAGCAATTCCTAAAAATATAAAAAAAAAACATATAATTCAGTTTTTTTGTTTTTTTTTTGGTAATTTTGGGTCAAAACCTTTCAAGGTTTTAATATAATTTTAATAATTTAAAAGTAGCTACCATAGAATTTCAACTTTTAATACAAGTGTTGTGAGCTATTAGCGCCATAGATTTTTGTTTTATTTGATTTAATCACATTGTATCATACAATTTGTATGATAATATCCCACAAATAAAGACGAGTTTAAATGTAGCATTATGTCCCTGACAGACTAATAAGGCGATCAAAATGGAAAACCTCCAAGTTAAACAGTGACTACAGCAGCTGTCAGATGTTATTTTACAGCTGACAGGATCACCAAGTGGCTTAATCAGTTAAATTGTACAATATATAGTGAAAAGTCAATAGGCTTTTGCCAGAGGAGCACACAGCGCACACCCAGTAAGAGATAACTCACTGGCAAGTTTGCGTTAAAACTGTCTGGACTCATTCACACAATACCCAAACGTGACAACATGTAAAACGCCCCAACGAACACGGACGCTGGCGGATTCACAAGCATTTGAAACAAATTCACTTAAAACAGATTTCCTGTCAAGCGTTAGCTCGACGTGTTAGCTCACAAACGAGCTCTCCAAAGGCACAGTATACAAAAGCGCTGGTCAGCAGATACGCGAAGCCGGTAAAAAAAAAAAGCAGCGTGACCCCGACCGTGTTACGTGTCCTGAGTCGATACCTTGAAATGTACGAGCTGCGGAGGTGCTGGGACCGGGGCGAGCTTCAGAGGGAGGATGCTTGCTCTTCGCCGCCCCGCGGCTCGTTTCGCTACCGCTGGAGAAATGTCTTTGGCATGCCACCATTTCCGTTAAATAAGGGGGGGGGGGGAACTATCAAAACAGTCTCAGCTGAGAAGCAAGGTGTTCGTATGTGCTTTCCGCTTTCCTGCTTATTTTGGCTTCGTCGCTCTGCCGACAATGTGACGGTAGCTTCGATAGAAAAAAAACAACCCAAACTCGTCAGCTGCTGTACTTGTAGGCATGGGACCGTGTAATGTACTGTCATGGATTCCCTCCCCCCTCCCCCCGGAACGTCTTCGGCTACGTCAAAGCCGTTGCATTGTGGGAAATGTATTCGTATTTTTGGTGCAGTTGAAAATAACCTACCTTTACGATAGCCGTTTTTCATATTAACGACAAAACTACACAACAAGTAGCACTTGATCAAGTAAAGTATATATGAACGCCGCTTATTAATTATTATCTTTTCATACACTTCTTAAAGAAGGATGTTGTTTGCGAATATGAAGCCTTTTAGCTAGTTTTGCTAATTGACTAAAACTAGTTTTGTTGCTTTTTAATGTTTGACTTTTGCCTGTGTCTGCCTATGTTTTTGCTTCACTATTCTTGCTTTGTTTAAAATAAGATTTTATGTTATTTCTATTATTTAATATAGTTGTTGCAGTTCCCTTTGCGAACATTAGAGGGAGCCCTAAAACCATCTCCATAGCAACATGCTGCGGGCCATAAACAAGTATCACTTGCTATGCTGTTGTTTTAATGTAACGATAATGACCCCGGTAAATCAGAATAGAACGGCTTTGGAAGCAGTGGATGACTATGCGGAGTACAGAAGGTATATATACCGAAACATTTTATCTAATAACTTATTTAAAAATAGTTTTCCATGAATTCGAGGGAAAACCATCATTTGAATTGTTCAGAGTAACATCTAGAACAATTGAAATATAAATGCCTAAATAATATGAAAACCTTTGACTTTTAAGTTTGTGTTGTACCTGTTTATAGTTTTTATTGACATTTAGTTGTTTTTAAGGATCGTTGGTGATGACGATGGTGGAAAACTTTTCACTCCAGAGGAATATGAGGAGTACAAAAGGAGGGTTCTACCGCTACGTATGAAAAACAGGTTGTTTGTGAGCTTTGGTGTACCAGGGGGCATTGACTGCAAGCAGATTGGCCCTGAAACACAGTGCTTTTGTGAACACAGGTAGGGTATTACTTTGTGACCTGACTGACTGTGACACATGCCTCTTCTTCGTACATGTGGAAAAATGAGGTATGGATACTTTTGCAATGTGAATCAACCTCCCCCAGATACAAGCAGCATCAGACAGAGTTTGAGGTGATTCCCTCCGAGCGACCCATTGCTCTGCGGTGCAAGGTCAGCGGTTGTCGCTGTTCTTCTTATAACTTCATTCCTCAGCCTGGAGGTGCGATGGTGCGCTGCAAGTGTAAACATTTACCGCAGGACCACAGTGAGGCTGCAGGCCACTTGTGCAAGAAGTGTGAGTCAGACATCCCTGCTGTCAAGATGCGTTCGTTACAACCCAGTGCATTGCCTTTTAAACTACTTGAAAATAATATGTTATTTTTCAGGCAAAGCCTGCTCTGGGTTCTACAGTCCCTACACTTGTGGGTGTGGTCGACCCAGCTTTGAGCACCGTACCTTGGTGAGTGGTCATGGACAACAACAGCTTCCTCTGAAGGAGCATTTTTGTCAGCTCATTGTTCCAGTATTTCATGTATAAGCTGCTTTCCCCCATCCTCCCACAGGTTGAGACGAAGCAAGAGAGGCTGGCAAGAGGTCAGCCTGTTGGCAAAGATGTTCCTTATGCAGCCATGGGGGGTCTGACAGGATTCACCTCTTTGCTAGATGGTTACCTCGCTATGCAAGTCCTCAGCGAAGGTAACGGTTGTGTTTTTTTTCATTTGAAACTTAGAAGTGGATGCTTCTTTTTTTTTTTTTTACAGTTAGTGCATCAGTAGACATTTGACACATATACCCTCCCCAAGAAGACAAACAGTCTCAAGGAATTTTCAGGCTTTTTAGTTATCTGGAGTCTGTACATTTTAGTGACATAGCCTTCCTAAGACTGCAGCAGCACAGGCGAGAAGAGCAGAGGCTTTCCATTAGAGCTAGGAAAAGTTCCTTTTAGAGGCATGTGAGGGCAGCAAAGAGCAGCGAAGTGTCAGTGTGTGGAATAATTTGCAAGAGTATGAATCTGCAAAGGTGACAGGTATACAGTGTGTTTAGCCACACTGATTTGTTGTTCTGTGTTCTATTTGTAGCAGGCATGAAAGAAAACAAAAATACAAATCTCGCAGCTCCATGAGAGATTGGCTGTGCGTGCGTCAGTGCTTTAAGGCAGTTTCAGGATTTTATAAGCAAATGATAGTTTTACGAAATCATGAAAATTTAAAATCTCTTCTTTGGCGGAGAGTCAGAAGTACCACAAATCAATTAATAATAACTAAATGTTGAATAGTGCAACCGCAAATCAGAAAAATAAAAATTGCTCTTGTGAATTGCACGTGGCCATCTTCAAAGAAGTGAGGTAAAGTCAATGAACGTGTGACTTCTGGCCTCTATATTTGCAACCCAAGAACAGCATTTCTTTTGTCCTAGTCATGAACAAGTTCCTCAAAATGATGCATGCCCTCTTGAGAAGCTAAGTCCCAAAGAGGGACTTTTAGGGATGCAAGGCTTCTGATCTTCCGGAGGGTGTTAATGACCCACTCTAGAGTCTTCCTGTGTCTCCTGGTGTAGTTTGTGAACCACACATGCAGCAAGTGAAGACACTCAATGGAGCAGCGGTAGAAGACGGTGCACAGCTCCTGCCTCAGGTGTAGCCTTCTGAGGAGCCTCAGAAAGTGGAGACATTGGATCCGTGTTGCGCACAGGACCTTAAAAGCTTACACATTCCCCACTGATAGTGATATACTTCCTCTTCCTGAAGCCAACCATTACATCTTTGACCTTAAAGACGTTGAGGACCAAATTATCACCCAGGTACCACACCAGCCCAACGTCGTCAGGAAATTTGATGGCGACATTGTCAGAGTGACAGCTGGCACAGTCATAGATCTACAGAGTTTACAGTAGGGGCTTTTATCTCAAAAGTAAACTAATACATCTTGACGCATGTTTTGAGAAATCCTTTGTACGTCCACTGCTGATTGCAGCCGCATATTTACCGGCTGTACCACATCGTCTTCGTCCGCAATCCGATTCCTACTGATCGCTGTGATGTTCCTATTCAGTTGAAGGCAGAGAAGACGACTGCCTGGAGAGGAGCTCGGCAGCGAGAAACCCCAGCACCTCTGCGAGAAAGCCCAACGCGTCAGTGAGAAACCCCAGCTCCTCTGCCGAAGCAAGCAGCTCTGGTGTCTCTGAGAAACAAACCAAAAATCAATGAATTGCAAGACTTGCGTTTAATTATTTTGTCATACTGTTTGTTTCTGCGGAGACAGTTCAAATCTTAACATATCAAATACAAAATTACATACGTTATAGCTCAGATCTTTCCCAAGAGGCAAAGAATATTTGGTTTGTTCCCGGTCATTGCAAATAGCCTCAAAGATTTGTATACTTGTACTTTATCAATGTAATCCTGATTTCAAGTTGGTTGCAATGAATTTTACAGTTTTTGCCACTGATTGTAGTTTTCAGCTTAAATTCTCTTTTTCTGTGCAATGAGAATAAATGGCTTGGTCAAACTTGAGCTATGTAAGGATATCATATTTTGAGGGTGGGGGTTGTCAGTAAATAAAGTAACAGATCTTCAGTTTATTTCACTCACAGTTTTCTAGATATTTTCCTGAACAGCTCCCTAATTATTTGTCTGAGGTACGCTTTTATGTGTGATGACAGTGTGCTTATTGTGAAAAATCCACCCACTCAACACGTCACCAAAATAACACCAGAACCACGGCGCTCAGTGTTCAGCGATGAGCGCGGCTTTTAATTTATGGATAGATGTACTGTCTTCGATTGATTAATCCCATTCATCACGGTAGATCAGCGGCGACGCGCTGCTGCATTATTCCACGCTGCAAATGCAGATTGAACATCATGTGTTCTCCGCTGGCGGCCCAGTTTCCAGCATCTTTAGCAGGGAAACATAATTAAAGAAGATTTAAGTGAGGATTTACTCCCACTCGGATGTTCCTACTCCGAGGACAATGTTGGTTCTGGTCACTACATCTCCGGTGTCAGCGTCATGGTGCCTCTCGAAAGCTATTGTTGAAAGGATCGCCACAATGGGACGCAGTATATCCACCCTTCGCAGATCACCTAACCAGTGAAATGTGATGGTGGAAGCAGCATGCTCTGGGATAACTTTTCTCTACAAGACGTGGAAAGTTGACATTTTGCACATGCAACTCACACAATCTGACTGATCTTGAGGAATTTATGAACAGGAATGGTCAAAAATCATTCCTGTTATATAAATTGAGACGTTGTCCTTTGTCTTCCGTTTCAGAATTATTTGCTATTTTGTGTTTGGCTCATCACATAAAATAAAAAAAGTCAAATAAACTGTGGCTGTAATGTGATAAAATGTGGACTAGTATGTTATGATGCTGAGTAGCCAGCGGTCTTGAGCCTTGCCTGAAGGGTTGTACGGATGCACCTGCGTCTCCGATGATTCAAAGTGCTGGAGTGGATGCAGCCACATCTGGAAGCTTTACGTCTGTAGCACAAAGTGTGTGTGTGTGTGTGTGTGTGTGTGTGTGTCCATGATCTGAGATTTCAGGCCGCAACACAATAAGCAATCCTGGTTGCATATCTTCATGAACAGAGGTGAGCAAAGGGAGATGTGCGCGGAACACGGGGAGAGATGAGGAAGAGTGAAAAAAAGTAATTAAATTAAGAGGGAAAGCTATAACATATTAGTCTCAGACAATTACAATTTAGGTTAATTGCCTCTCCATAGCAACACTGTAAAGGAGGCTGAAGGTAATTTCCTTTGGACAGTGGCTGAAGCATGTAACTGCGACACTTCTCTTCCGCCGCTGGCAACCCCTCCCTGCTTGATTGACATCTTTTAGTCAGTGAATCCAAACACAAGCACAGGTGATTAAATCGACAATTAGAGCAGAGGGAAACACTTAATTGGCATAACTGGCAAGTAAACAGGGACTTAACTGGAGACGACGCCACGTCATTTCTCCAAAATAAAATTCATTCACACAAACAGAAGAGGTTCAGACAAATCACGGAGAAATATCTCACCTGCTCTCAAATAATAATAATTATAATTATTATTATTTTTAAAAAAGCAGTTTGAAGTACTGGAAAGACAAAATGATAATGTCACACAAAAGGAAAATATCAGCCAATTTGATACAAAGAGCAGTGAACTGCAAAACTGCGTAAGCTTATGAAAGCAAAACCTGATGTCCCCTCTGTTTGCATTTGAAGCAGCTGCATCAAATGTTTTGGTGGCATAAGGGGAACAAATAGATTGTTATAAATTACAAATTTCAATTCCCTTTTCACACAAGTATCCAGTCGAAGACATTCACAAAAAAAGCAAACAAGATAAGTTGACCAATGTTGTTGTTGCTCGGCTTTGTCCCATTTAAAAATCATTCCCAATCGACCATCCTTTTACGCTTGGGAGAGAGCTGGATCAAGACTTTGATTCAAAGATAAAGCAAATTTCTGTAGCTAAGCCTTCTGTGTTTTTTATGTTGTATTATGTTACAACCATACGCTTAAATGTATTCTTTTGGGATTTTACGTGAAAAGCCAACACAAGGTAGTGAGAAAATTGGAAATGGAAGGATGCCGATACATATTTATTTTTTCTTTTTTACATAAATTTTGACAGACAAAATTGAAACTGTAAGTGTGTGTATCAATTTTGCACAATTAGAAAAAGCATTTTTTTATTTTCCTCCTACTACTCTTTTTTCCAGTGAATATAGATGTTTAAGTCTTTGCAAAGATTACCAATCATATTTAGGTCATACAGGTTTGTATGACCTTCTGAAGGAAAACATCCCCATAGCATGATGCTGCCATCACCATGCTTCACTCCAGGGATGGTGTGTTCTTTGTCAGGGAGCACTTTGGATTTTGATAAAGATGTTCAATTCTGGTTTGATCTGACCACAGCATTTTCTCCACGTATTTGCCGCTTGTAGCAAACTGTCAATAGACGTCAGATCAAAACAAAGAGAGCCAAATACAATGCGCACCGCGACTTTAAGATTTTCATTCGTGGAAAAGTTTGAAATGCTCAAAATTAGGTGCTACTTTGTTTTGTTTTATCTCTTAAACCCCCTGCCCTCCCAACTCCCAAAATACACTGAAGTTTGTGGTACAGTGCAACAAAACGAGGAAAAACGTAAGGGTTTATAAATAATTTTGAAAAAGCAGTTTCAGGACCCTTTTAAACAGTCTTTAGGTTGCAGTGTAGCACTTATAATAAATACTTGAATTGGTCCAGTTCTGTATTGTGCTGTGTAGCTTCTACATGTACAAAAAGTCATTTATTATGCAACATTTCAGCGGCTTCGTAATTAGTGACGATAATTGTGGAAATGCCTTTAGTTTACAGACAAGGTATTTAGGCACAGTGCATGGCTGACTGACAGTGAATATAATTGTGCTCTGCTGTGAATGCAGTTAATTCTTTGAGACTCAGCCTGTTGAAATGCTTTCTAATTCTTCCTCTTGCATTAAGTTAGACCCCCCGCATACATTTACCCTCCATTATCAGATTTTATGTTCATGTTGCACGCCTTTAACGTCATGAATATATCTGTTAATATATTCAGGGTCAGAGTAGTTGTTACATATGCCTTAGATTGCTGTAAAGTCATTGACACAAATGCAAGCGATTGCCTTTTGTTGCCGCTTGCTCGTCCAGGAAGAGGGAATGCTGCAAGTCGATGACTCGTGTCAATCTGGTTTTCTTGGAAAACATCTTTTCCATCAATTTGAGTAATAAACTGAATTTGACTGCATTGTTTCGCCACTGGGATCAGTCGGAATAGAAGAACCGATCCTTTTAAAGCAGGAAATAACAAAAATGCTTCGGTTTTATTTAGTTTGTTGGAAGTGTTTAGATGATCAACAAGGCTAAAAATATTCTTCTCTACCAATAAATTTCCCCCTTGTCGATTGAATGTACTCAAGTGCTTTTTGAATGTTTATGTTGAGATTATTGCAGGGCTGCAAAAAAAGAAGCTTAATTTATATTTTTACTAGCATTGACCAGCAGTGCCGATGGTTTTCAAGGCAACTTTTGCCATTTTGTACATGTACATAAACATGACACAGATCCATGAAAGTGTGCTGCTGGCATAAGAATGATGCATCAAGGCTAGTGACCTGACGTAGATCGTGACATCAAGCAAAAGTTTATCACCCTTTGACGTAGGTGCAACTTTCATCGGGTTCCCTTATATCGAGGCTAAGGACTCTGACCTGCACACCTGAGCCAACCCAGCCGGCCACAGCTTGGTGGCCAGACCCTCAGCTAATCTGTCCATCAAAGCAACATGTATGATGGCCGTCTTGACACAACGTTTGTGCTGCTTCCACACCAGACGCAGATGAGACACATTTCCAAACACACACACACACACACACACACACACACACAGAGAGAAAGACTCGTGCCCAGACAAATCAGAAGAGACAGCGAAGAACACTGAGAGAAGCAGCAGAGACAGCTTAGATAAATACCAAGACAAGTCAATGTAGCTCTTTAAATAGTGGGTGTTTAAGTGGAGAAAATGACAAACAAATGAGAAAGAATGGTAGTTCTTCGTTCCCCACTAGGGACTTTGCACTATTGTGAACTAAGAATAGAGGGAAGCTCGATGTGTGGCTCAGTAATTGCTTTCAAATGATGTCTGTTAAAGTCAAAGTCACAACAAAGAAGAATAATTTGAGGACACGGTTTTTGTTGTCGGCTCAGAAAAGACCAGAAATTGTGCATCTTGCCTGTATGGAAAGTTAATTAAACTGCTGAGAAAATGAAATAAGCTTGTTGTAATCTTATGGGAAGACATCTCTCAATTCTTAAATATACAGCGCTGTTTTCACTAGTTCACTAAGATGGTAAGATAGTCTGATGTTTTACATAAATATTATATCCTAATGTCTTTTTTAAAGTGCTCTTGGATTGAATAAAAGATTTTTTAAAAATACATAAATGACTTCAGAAAGTAACACATTTCCATGGGAAATTTATACTCAGACATTTTGCTTTTTGATGATACAAAACAATATGCACATGTAAACGAGCCATTGTTGCTGAAATGTGCTGTACAAATACCTTTGTGCCTGAGTTTGGAGAGACAGGCCAGAACATCACAGCAATCCCACCGTGAAATCTTTGCTATGATCACAACTTCATCTGAACTTTTATTCCCCCCTTCTCATAAAGAACTCTGTTTGTTTCCTTTCAGCAGATCAGCCGGATTTGTCTCCCAAATAATTCCAATCTCTTCATATGAACCAACACGCACATTCTTTTAATGGTGTCGGAGTAAGGTCACTATTTTTGTGTTGAGGAGAAATTTTTCATTCGAAAAATAAAAATAAAAATAAAAAAGGCGATGGAGAAAGCGTGGCCTTTTTCTTTTCACAAACAGTACTCCTTGCCAACCACAAGTAGGCAGATAATACAATAGCTTGCAGAACGAAGTAACAATTTAGATGTCAAGACTCGAAGCAAAATTAGTGATAGCCAAAGAAAGCAGGGGAAAAAGTTTGGCATTTTGTTTGATTTATCTTCTGTTTGTATGCAACTGCCTGGGGTGAGAAGATAGATGCCGCCTGCATGTTAGTGTTTCCTTTCCCCCACTTGATCACTCTGTAAATTTGAAAAGTGTGATTCATGGTGCTGGAAAATTACAGGGCTCTTTCATCTTAACAAATCTTGGAGCAGAACTTATTGTACAAACCATGAGGCTGATGAGAGGAGGAGAAGGCACATTTGCATTTAAAAAAGCTCACTCTCAATAGGAATTGGCCTCCACAGAACTGATTTCTGATAAGGCTAAGTCTTTAACAAATGGATTACTGAGTGCATTACTTACCTAAAGAAAGGAATATCGCTGTGAAATTGGTTTGGAGCTTTTCGAGATATCTAATCAGCTCATTGGACAGTACTGGAGATGATTGCTATCCTCGTAAGAGAACACACCATTAGCAGTAATGCTGATTAAATCTGATGATGACCGCATTTCAATTCAATCCAGCTTTTTTTCTTTTACATATTATGGCACTGTTTCTCTTTTAGCATGTATTAAAACTTAACCATCTTTTTTTTTATTCTTTATTTTAGGTTGTTTTTTTTTTTAATTCGCTTAGATCCAGCAGACTTCCTCTGAGAATTTCATCAGAATTGAAGTTTTCTTCAATAATTTAACATGTTGTACTATAAATTTTTGATGGGTAGCATGCTGTCAGAGTTTTGCGTCTTGGTAAAATTCACAGCTTAGCAAACTTTTTTTTTTCTTCAGATTTCATAAAAAAAAAAATCAGAAACAGAATCTGTTGTGAGATTAGCTTCTATTGTATATCAAGTAGTTTGGTTTCCTGACCACTGGGGGGAGCACTAGAAAAGATATACCGGAAAGGGAGTTCGAATAAGAGGCTGTTCATGTTGTTACCTCGTGCTCTACCAAGAATAAAAGAAGTACAGTTTCCAACCGACGATTGCCTCTCCTGTCTTTCCTCATATCATGACATGGTGTCAGAAATAAGGACTTACACGCCTACGGAAAGAGCACAATGGCAAAGTTTGGACCTCCGGAGCCGTTCGATTTTACACAGCCGGCGGAGTGGCCGACCTGGCGGCAGAGATTCTCCCGCTTCAGAGTCGCGTCGAAACTCGACAGAGAGAGCGGCGAGGTGCAGGTAAATTCGCTCCTGTACTCTATGGGGAGAGACGCCGAACCTATTTACGGCTCTTTTGTGTTTCCCGCTGCGACGGAGGATATGCCACATCCTGAGTATGAGTTCGCCCTAGTGATGCAGAAGTTTGACGAACATTTTGTTCCAAGAAGAAACGTTATCCATGACCGCGCCTGTTTTCACAAAAGGAGCCAAAGGGCCGGTGAGACGGTCGAAGCTTTTGTGCGGAGCTTATATGAGCTCGCGCAGCACTGCGAGTTCGGCGCGGGGAAAGACGAACAGATTCGGGACCGGATCGTTATCGGAATAATGGATAAAGAGGTTTCTCAAAAACTTCAACTTGAAGCGGACCTGACTCTGGAGAGAGCCATCCAGCTCGCACGTCAGAGTGAACAAGTGAAGCAGCAAAGTGCAGAGCGCGTGGGAACTACAGTGAATGAGGTGAGACAGAAACCGTTTAGCAGCTCAAAGAGGAGCTACGAGAAATCATGGCAGAAACAAGCGCAGAAATACGGCGAGAACAGACAGAACTGTCAGAGATGCGGTAGGACGGATGACAGAAAAGAAAACTGTCCTGCCCGAAATAAAAGATGCAGAAAGTGCAACAAAACGGGACATTTCGAGGCTGTGTGTAAAACTAAAATGCTAAAACAAGTCAGAGCTGAAGCTGTTATAGATTCAGATGAGGATTCATTCTTTATTGGTGAACTGTTCCTTAGAGCAACAGCAAAGTCAAATGTCATCGAGGAGTCGGATTCAGACTTCGACTGGGACATTGAGCTGCTGGTGAACGGTAGCCCAGTGAATTTTAAAATTGACACTGGTGCTGATACCACAGTCATGACAGACGCAACTTTCAATAATCTAAGACAAAAACCAAAACTGCATAAGTCCAGATCAACAGTGTACAGTCCAGGTGGAAAGGTCAGATGTGTGGGTGCGTTCCTCGCTACCACCACACACAACAGGCAGAGATACCAGTACTGGATTACAGTTATTAAAGGACAATTTGTCAGTAACCTATTAGGCAGAGCAGTGGCAAAGCAAATGGGACTGGTTAAAAGAGTCAATGCTATCGGCGGTGACTATTTATTATCCAGTGATGTGTTTGGGGAAATAGGACTGCTGAACTGTGTGCCTGTTAAAATTGAGCTGACGGAAGAGGCAATTCCATACAGCGTCAATACACCACGTCGAGTCCCTTTTCCCCTCCTTCCAAAGGTGGAGAAAGAACTAAAGCGGATGCTGAACCTTGGGATCATTGAGGAGGTCACTGAACCAACAGATTGGTGTGCCCCAATGGTACCTGCTCCAAAGCGCAATAAGGATGAAGTCAGAGTGTGTGTAGATTTAAAGCGACTGAACAAGGGGGTTAAGCGCGAACGCTACATTTTACCTACATTAGATGACATAACACCTAAACTGGCTGGAGCAAAGATCTTCTCCACTCTGGATGCCTCTAGTGGGTTTTGGCAAATTCCATTAGACCCCAGCTGCCAAAGACTGACCACATTTATTACCCCGATGGGCCGGTTTTGCTTCAAGCGCTTACCATTCGGGATCACATCTGCTCCTGAGATTTTCCAGCGACTGATGAGTAATCTACTTAGGAACCTGGAAGGAACTGTTGTCGTGATGGACGATATTCTGGTCTACGGATCTACTAAGGAGGAACATGACCGCCGACTCGATGCAGTTTTGCAGACGATCAAGGCGTCTGGTCTTAAGTTGAACAGGGCCAAATGTTACTTTGGGAAAACTGAGCTACAGTTTTTCGGACACATCATTAGTGCTGATGGGGTAAAGCCTGATGAGAGTAAGGTGGATGCTATTGCTAAGATGCCAAGTCCGTCAAATGTGGAGCAGCTGAGACAGGTGCTTGGATGCTTGCTATGTCGGGAAATTCCTGCCAGGTCTGTCCACAGTGCTGTACCCACTGACTAATCTGCTCAAGAAAGAGACTGCATGGGTTTGGGATGAACCCCAGGAGCGAGCGTTCAATAAGGCCAAAGCAATGCTCATAGCTGCACCAGCTCTGTGCTACTACGACGCCAACAAGCCAACAGTGGTCAGCGCCGATGCCAGCAGTTACGGCCTTGGTGCTGCTCTGTTGCAAGACCATGAGGGGGAGCTCCGTCCTGTTGCCTTTTGCTCGCGCACACTTACCGATGCTGAGAAGAGATATTCACAGATTGAAAAGGAGTGTCTGGCGTCGGTCTGGGCCTGCGAACGTTTTGCTCGCTACATCCAAGGGATGGGACATGTCCGGTTACAAACGGATCATAAGCCACTGGTACCACTGATCAACTCTTATGATCTTGACAAAACGCCACTAAGATGCCAGAGACTACTTATGCGTCTTATGAGGTTCAATGTCACTGCAGAACATGTTCCCGGCAAACAGCTCATAGTTGCCGACACACTCTCCAGACATCCCTTGAAAGACAGTTACGTTCCAGAAACTGAAACACAAGTAAAAGCACATGTCAACACTATGGTGGCTAGCAAACCAATCAAGTCACCAAAGCTGGAGGAGCTCCGCCGGACTACACAAAAAGATGCTGAGCTTCAAAAAGTAATCACATTTATCAGAAAAGGGTGGCCTCGCAATATGGCAGAGAGCTCACTACTGCACGGGTACTATGCAGCCAGAAGTCACCTATCAGAGTTGGATGAGCTGGTCTTATATCATGACCGCATCGTAGTTCCAGCGGCACTCCGAGCTGGTGTTTTAGACCAACTACACGAAGGCCACCAGGGCCTCACCAAGTGTCGTGAGCGAGCAAAGTTGACTGTGTGGTGGCCGAAGATTAGTGCACAGATCACAAACAAGGTGAAGTTCTGTGATTTTTGCAGAGAGCACAAACCTACACAGAGACACGAACCACTGATGACAACTTCTTTGCCCGGCGGTCCATGGCAGAGAATTGCAGTGGACCTGTTTGTGCTGGAGGGTAAGACGTATCTCGTTGCTGTTGATTATTTTTCTAGGGACATCGAAATCGCTTCTCTCACCACCGCTTCCAGCACTCAAGTTATCAACAAGCTCAAACACATGTTTGTGAGATGGGGCATCCCGCTGGAAGTCGTCAGCGATAACGGGACACAGTTTACATCGTCAGAGTTCCAAGAATTCAAGCAGAGGTACGGGTTCACTCACATTACCTCAAGCCCCCATTACCCGCAATCTAATGGAGCTGCAGAAAGGGCTGTTCAGACTGCCAAGTACATCCTTAAACAGCCGGACCCTTGCTTAGCCCTTATGAGTTACCGCTCCACACCAGTAGCAGCAATAGGTTCCAGTCCAGCGCAACTTATGACTGGCCGACAGATCCGCACCACTGTTCCTGTCTTGGAAAAAACATTGATGCAAAGTGCTGTCGACCCAGACCTAGTCTACTTAAAGGATGCCAAAGCTATAGATTCTTACAGATTCTTCTACAACCGCAGATATTCAGCTCACTTTCTTCCTGAACTTCTTCCTGGTCAAAATGTGAGAGTGAAACTTGATGGGGAAAAAGGATGGACAATGCCTGCCAAAGTAATCAGCAAGTCCAAGGAGCCAAGATCCTACCTCGTAGAAATGGCCAACGGGAGTGTGGCCCGTCGCAACAGACGTCACCTTCAGGAGATTCCTGGGACAGATGCTTCTGAAGCACAACACATGGCTGAGTCTGCAGTTCCACAGCAAGACTGTGGATCCCCAGCTGTGGAGATGGTCATTCCATCTGAACCACAATCAAATCAGCCAGTAGCAAGCCCTTCCTTAGGATCTTCCCTCCCACCATCTACACCAGTGAGAACAACTTCCAGGGGACGTGAAATAAAACTGCCTCTGAGATTCAGAGACTGATAAGATTCAAAAGGGCATAATAATCCCTATCAGGACTGAGGGTAGTCTACCCCTGTGATGTCCTGTATTGTTCTGTACCAACTTTGATAACTGTTAAAAAAAAAAGAAAAAGTAGGAAAGTTGTTCTGAAAACATCCAAGTTTAATGTTTGAAAAAAGCCTTCGTTGAAAAGAGATGTGACACCTAAAGTTTAAGTTAAACGGAGTAGTTAATTGAATTAGAAATTTAGGATTTAAGTATCATTTAAGATGTTGAACTAACTTCCTGATGTTTTGGATATTGCGATGTTTAACTTTAAACGAGGGGAGATGTTGTGAGATTAGCTTCTATTGTATATCAAGTAGTTTGGTTTCCTGACCACTGGGGGGAGCACTAGAAAAGATATACCGGAAAGGGAGTTCGAATAAGAGGCTGTTCATGTTGTTACCTCGTGCTCTACCAAGAATAAAAGAAGTACAGTTTCCAACCGACGATTGCCTCTCCTGTCTTTCCTCATATCATGACAGAATCAGAATCAGAAACAGGCATTGATGGCACCCTTCAGCTCATCTGTTTTGTCTGATGTTTTGGCACGATAGGCAGGCTTTAAAATAAAATTTCCATAAAGAATGTCAATGTCGTGATCCGTGTTTTTGTGTTTATTTTTGAGTTCTCTGTGTAGTCCTGTTCCCTGTGAGTCCTGTCTCTGCATCTTCCCCGTTAATTGTTCCCGTGCTGCCTGAACTGGACTGCTTTGAGCACATTCTCATTAAACAATATCATCATCACCATAACCTGGGTCTCAGCGTCTCTCCTCACCACCCTCAACAACCACACCGTATCATGACAGTCAGCAGAGGAAAGAATAAAATGCCAACAAACTTCATTGATTTTAGACATAATAAATCACACTGAGACACCAGTTAATTACACGTCTCCCCAAAACATCACGGCCTGAAAAAAACGTCACACTGGACCTCAAGCATGAGGAATGCAACATTTGTAGTACATGTGCTTAACTTACCGTAAATACTTTTGAATTTGATTCAGTTAATTCATATAGCGCCACAACACATTATCTCAAGGCACTTTGCAAAACAGTACATTCAGTCCAATCACACATACATTCCAATTAATCCTAATTATCACAACATTCAGTTCAGTATTAAACTTTTATTTTTTTAAAAAGTTTCCTAAGGAAGCCTAGGAGATTGCCTTGAGACAATGATTTGCAATATTTACTCCCCCGAGTCTCTGTGAACACTCAGCTTTCTTTAGTAATGACTTTTTGTGACTTTTTCACCTTGTGGAGGGTGTCACTGACAGTCTGGTGGACAACTGTCCGGTCAGCAGCTGTCCCCATTATTGTCTAGGTCACAGTGTAACATTTGTGTTAAATTCTCTCACTTTTTTTTTTTCATTGATCATACATAATATTCTAATCGGAAAAACAAGATTTTGGGTTTTCATCAGCTAGTAAGCCATAATCAGTCACAATGAGCAGAAATACACACCTGAGCTATTAACTCGGTGTCTAATGAACGTACACGCCTTTCCCTGTTTGTTCTAACTTGCTGAAATTATCTTTTTTATGCTTTTCTAATTTGCTGAGATGCACTTAGAATATATTGTTTCATGAAAGAGTTTGATTTTATTACTACATCAACTAACTGTTTTGGTTTTAGTCATGCAATAAACTAATTACACCCCTTCACCTCTTCAGTGTAGCAATTACTACTACACATCGATCTGGTAGAGATTAAAAGGTCATTTGTAAACCGTTTGAAGTGCAGTTCTACTCTGAGGAAAGCGATTCACAAGTGGGACACATTTAGTTCAATCTGGTATGGCGGACACAGAAAAGATTGAAATAGATAAGTTTAATCAAAAAACACAACATGCCGCAGACACCCAACCAGCTTGTTGTGGTACAAACATCTCATATCAATTGTTACGCATGGTACGATGTACACCAAGCAATTTCATAGTGAAATCTGATGACATCTGTCCACAAGAGCTCAAATATTTGACAGTCAAATTATCCTCAACCACAAATCTACCTGAAACAGAAAACAGTCAGGGTGCTGCTATGACTCAGTCAAAGTCCAGATCTTAGCCCGATTTCAGTGCTGCAGTGGAGCCCGAGGTGTGCAGAAACAAGTAATATCAAACTTCAAGGAACTCCAGATCCCCTCAACGGTGTCAGAGAACAATGAAGGCATAAAGAAAAACACCACTTCAGGTCATGCTACTAAATGTGCTTTTTTTTAATGGCCATTTTGACTGGCAGGTAAACTTTCTTTCTTTTTTTTTTCCTTTTTTGCTCAAACCAGTCCCACTGCCTCTCTATGTCAGCCACTGTATTGCTTCCTTCAAAATGTAAGAGCCCTGCGACATGAAGGTGTGTCTTGCATGACTTTGTTCTCAGGGAGTTAGTGTGTGTGTGTGTGTGTGTGTGTGTGTGTGTGTGTGTGTGTGTGTGTGTGTGTGTGTGTGTGTGTGTGTGTGTGTGTGTGTGTGTGTGTGTGTGTGTGTGTGTGTGTGAGAGAGAGTCTGATCCACTGTGTGACAGGCGCATTTTGTGCGGGGTTCATCAAACTGAGCTCCGTTGGGGGCTTTACATCTCAGGCCTGCACAAGCTGTCACAGTAAACACTGGATCCTTTGGTGTAATTCCGTCGCCAGCATTAGGGAACATTTCACGCTGTCGGTATTTCTGAATTTGTACTGTCATAAGTTGGATGCTATCACATTTTGTCGCATGGCAACGTCAAAGCATTTCATTAAACGACATGGCTAGTATGTAACAGACCAAACACAAAGAGGTCAATTAAATAATGGCGAAAGGTCAAACATATTCATACGCTTTCTATTATCTGCTCTAGTTCCACGGAGGCCCACCTCGTTGATGTCAGACGTGTCCAAACCTGCCTCTTGATGATCAGTTGTCGGAACTGTCACGATTCTACGTGGTTATAACACGAAGAACGCTCACAGTAGCTCTGAGAAAGGATCACGGAAAACCAAAAGTCACGGGAGGTCTGCAAAAGCATTTCCAATCCACTGAAAATCTATGGAGTTCAGTGAAATTTACAGTTCAGAAATGCAAGGGCTCTAACCCCAGACTCAATCTGTCTATACCTCACAAAGCACAACTTCTTAAAGTTTCCTGTATGACCGAAAACTCCTTGAATACAGGGGCTTCTGTTTTAACTCGTCTACCTTAGGAGTAGTTGAGCTGTGGATGTAGAGGGCAGGCATTTGGTCACCTCTGTCTGAAACCCTGGAACTAGAAAGAAAAAAATAGTCTACATAAAAGCCTCCTGGAGATGAATTTCTCCATCAAAGCTCTCTGATCTTTCAGCGTTTTTTTTTTTTTGTCCACCGTGTTTACACATCTGCTTCAATCACCGTGTCAGCCATATATAGGCTCACGCCGCTTCCCTCCTGAATGATGATACACCTGTTGAAGAGAGTCTTCAAGGACGCATGTGTCTCCTGAAGACGAGTGAATCTACTAATTCCTTTCCAGTCAGTCGTGACTCCGGCGCTCGGCGTTTCTCTCGCTTGTGTCACACTCCTCATCTCGTTCTTTGCATCCTGTGCCATACAAAAAAAAGCACTCAACACATCCTCTGAGGGAGTTAGAAAGCAGCGGTGCCAAGAATGATGATTTTTGACAGATTACACGGCTGCAAGCTGCCAGCACAAAAGGATTATGAATGGGAGGTAAATGAAGCTCTTGGTGATACAGACTCACTGCGAACTGCTATTTGGGTTTTCTTATTAAGTGGGCCTCTAGGAGATCGGGCTCCTCCTCGACGCGTCTCCGCGTTCACATTTGTGCCTTTTGTTCACCTCGAGAGCCACAGTCTCTCTCTTTTTCTTCGTGTGATGCAATGTGCCGCAGAATGAAATTAATGCCCTAATTCAGCCCCGTACATGTGAGCCAGTTTGAGATCTTTTTGTCCCGCACCACCCAGGGCGTCTTGCTTTCTGGTGATGATGGGCCACGTGGAGTAGCTCCATTTGAACTGGGCCCAAAGTGAATGCGTCGCTGGCTTTCTTTTGCGACTTTAGATTTGAGGATTGATCTTGTTTTGAAAAAATAATCTTGATTGTGATATAACTTATGACTCGCTTCCTCCATGAAGGAACTTCAATAAGCTTCAAAACATCAGATTCTGCGTGTGTTTAGTTCAGCTTCTCGTGCACACACAGAAAATAACTTGAGATTTCACTCCGCCCCCCCCCCCACCCGCTAAGTTATATTAATTTATATATTTCAGTATAAGTAATGTAGAAAAGTTGCTTTTTTTACGCCCTCATATTAGCATCTGCCTTGAACAACTTCGACTTCTCATAGGAAACAACGTTGGTTACCTTACTCTATTTTTAGTTTGCTCCTTCGTTATATTAATACAAACTACACACACACGCACCTTAATTAGAGCATCATCAGTGACGTTCACATGAAGGAAGGCAAAGACCCGGGCCAAACAGAGTGAAGCCTTGACGCTTTTTTTTTTTTTTTTTTTTCTGGCGCGCGTCTGGCGCGCACTGATATAAACCCCATGGCGCGCAACGAGCGCGCAGAGGAGCAGAGGAGAATCAACAGGACGTCGCGCAAATCTCACTGACACCTTCTGAAAAATGTAAGTCCTTTGAATTTTTCACATTCTTTTTCGTCAATGTTTGCGTGAGCCCCCCCTTTTTTCCCGGCACGATTTTAAACATATGCGTTCCTTTATTTAGTAATAAATCCAAGCCTTACAGCTCGGAGATCAGTAGTCATGTACAGGAGGAGTCAGGTATGGAACTGGTTCTGTCTTCTCTGCGACAGATGCATCCCAACTTGGTGAGCTGGCTGGGGACGCTGGGGTTCCTGCTGTGGGCGCTGGTCTGCCTGGGCGCCTTGACGGAGGGGTACCCGGTGAAACCGGAGAACCCCGGGGAGGACGCTCCGGCGGAGGAGTTGGCCAAGTATTACTCAGCCCTGAGACACTACATCAACCTCATCACAAGACAGAGGTGAACAAATAAAAAAACGATAGACTGGAATAGTATAGAATACTTATTTCAAGGTGGTAAAATGATGCAGGCAAAAAAAATGTGTTAATTACTTTGCACAAAAATATCAATGCAGAACCAAATAATCTATCTATCTATCTATCTATCTATCTATCTATCTATCTATCTATCTATCTATCTATCTATCTATCTATCTATCTATCTATCTATCTATCTATCTGTCACTTAGTTGATTAATCAATTAATTCAATTAAGCAATTATTAAATTTGACTTTGCACAAAACTCATGAGGAAAACCGAATAAAGCAAAACATTTCTTTACAAAACTTGTTGAAAATTCTGTTTCAATTAAAAAACAACAACAATAATAAACCCAAAATGTAATACAGGCACTGCAGTGTTAGTTGTTATATCATAGGTAGTAATGTCCTATGTTGGTTTGTTTCAAATATAGCTTCTTGGATGTATTCAATTTAACATAATAGAACCTGAATAGAAGACAATATTTTTCTTCTTCTTTTCATTTTAGAAATCCTTTTTAGCATGAGTTGTCGTACGACCACCAACAAAATATATTTCTTTCTACATAGTTAATTCATTTTCATTTAGAGTAGAACTGAATAGATCCCCCCCCCCCTTTCTATTCTATTTTCTACCACCTGTTGGTAAAAAGAAAAAAGAAGAAGAAGAATTCCTATTACTGCCAGGACTTTTCCGTCAAGTCCCCCATGGCTTTCCGCTTTATTCTGAATGTCGGGGATTTGGTAAGCCTCTGCAGGCAGCGAGTCTCTCCAGGGTACCTGCGGTCCTGATATGACTTATCATCAAAAGCACAGAAAGGGAATGTGTGACCTCCCATTGATGCAATCCATGTCTCTGTTTCCTGAGATTAAGGCCTGACCGTGCTCGGTTTACACTGAGCTTATAATTAGACATCGACCAGATTACACTAAAGAGAGTTTTTCTTTGTTCCTCTTCAGTAAAAGAAATAATATATATATATATGTATATATTATTAGACTGCAATTACTGACAACGTTGATGCCGAGTCCGTTTGGATTCTGAAACCATCGTTCTCGTGCGTTTCAGGTATGGAAAGAGGTCCAGTCCTGAGATTCTGGACACACTGGTCTCAGAGCTGCTGCTGAAGGAGAGCAGAGACACACTCCCACAGTCGAGGCATGTATGGACTTCGGTGAGACTCGGTTCTCCATAGGCGTGACAGGAAGCTGATCTTCCTCTTTCCCCTTTTTCCCTCCCCAGATACGACCCGTCGTTGTGGTGATGGTTGTCGCTCACCCTCAACCTCGGTCACCTCTGATGTGTACACGTCTGTCGGTTCACGCCGCCCTGCACCGCCCGATAACCGCTCTGTCTCTGTACCCGTTTGCCTGTCTGAACGGCCACATAGCTTATCTCACTCTCTCTGCGTGCATAAGCTACAATGAACACAGCTTACAGTACATGGAACTGTAAAATAGCTAAATCGTCTGGGAACCCCAATAAGACCTGGAGGAGGTGGCGTGTTGATTGTATTGTATATTTGTGCTATTAAACAATTACTGTTTGAACAAAAGCATTTTGGCATCTTTTTGATGAGGAACGCGCATGGATAAATTACTAAATGTTCAGTTCAGTTCGTTTGTGTAATTGCAGAATTGTGCAGCGTCATGGAAAACTGGTAGGCTCCGACTAGCCTCCTCAGTTTTTTGCTGTTTTGTCATACTTTAATATTTCAGACAAAGTTAATCTGAGTAAATGCAAAACACAATTTTCAGATGATTTTTTTCCCCTTGATTAAGGGAAAAAAGTTAAGGAAACCAACACGTCCCTTTATGTCTAAAATCCCCCCTCTTCATGGAAACGGCTGGCGTCAAACATTTGGAATAACTAGTCTTTTACGTCACTGTGCCAGTTAGGCAATGTTGAATGATCTTTGAGGATCTAATTTAAGGTAATGCCATAACATCTAAATTACATTTAAATGCAGACTTTGACTAGACTTCCTTACCTTATACCTTTGTTTTTCCTAACGTGTTGCTATTTGACAGATTTTAGCTTATCGTGAAATGTCTGGCAGGATAAATTTAGCTGATTTCTTGGTACAGTCAGCTAGTTATCAGGTCTGGGTGTAGCTAATGAAACTGAATCACAAAAATGTGGTCAATTGAAGTTAAGTCATAATGTTTCAAGAGGGCAGGTAATTTTTACATACGTTTTAGATTTGTTTTCTTCATGAATGAAATCATAATTTTAAGACCATTGTATTTACTTTATTTTTGTCTGATATTGAGTTTTTTTTAATGATCTCAAAAGTGTATCAAAGAGGCATAGACAGAAGAACTCTGTAAAAAAGCTCATTTTTTTATTTCCCTGGCATCTTATTTAAGAAGCGTAGTAAAAATTCAAAGGAGATATGATTTGACTTAAATAAAATAAAACAAAAAACAGAAAAAACAAGGAACAATATAACCATACAGATATGCAGAATCATAATGCATAAATGTTTTAAAAACTACTCTATCACAAATACAACTCAAATAAGAATCAAAATCTTTCCTTGATCTTTCATGAATAAATGAATCTATAACTAAGTTATTCTAAAGGGAATATTTAATCCTAACACTTCATACAAAAGATTTAGAATACATACAAACATATGAAGTGAACTTAGTGTGTCATGTGTTGCTTTTCTCTTGTAAAATTATTTGAACTTTCTGGGAGGTTTGCCTTTAGTTTATTACTCATCCCAACGCACTCCTTAGTTTCTTGAGCTCAAGTCTGAACCTGTGCAGCCACACCTTGCCTCTTACTCAAAGTCATCTAGCTAGCCCCGCCTGTACAGTCAGTAAAAACCAGCTAAATACCGGCTGGAAATCTAAAAAAAAGAAAATAAGAAAAACTTTTTGCTGTGAATTAGCTGTGAATTCTCCTTCACAGCTAATGGCGTCCTCTTGTGGTCTGAAGGGTAAGTGCCTGTTCTAGCATTGGCAAAACATTTGTCAAAAAACTTGTGACTATTGCTATCCAACATGACATTCCAGTTAGAGGTACAAACAGCTGTCTGAAACACAAATACTCAAGGGATAACCTGAAAAGCTGAACTGGTGCATCATTTCACCGCAAGCATCAGAGAAGTTGATCAAAATTGGCTAAGATAACAATGACTGACTACTTAACAGTCTCTTTAGACGTCTTTCTACAATACCTTTAACCACAGGTAGCACAGTTTATTCTAAGGTAATTGAAGACATGTCAAACTTAACCATCATTACTTCTAAAGAAATAACACAGTTTCACAATAAAATGGCGCTGAACAAAATTCAGTTTTTAACACAGAAATACTACTACCACCACATTCAGGGTAATGTGCAGTACGGTCGCCCAAAAGGTTTAGTTTTGTTCCTGAGCCTCTCCTCCACTTGTTTGGTTGATTGCATTGTGTTCATTGTCTGCCCTAAAATTCCAATAAAGCACTTGTAGATGGCTGTAAACTGTGACCAATACATAAGAACGACGGTGTAAAGAGGAAGTATTGTGTGTTTGAAATAATTGTTGCTTCCTTCTCGTTCTCGTTCTGTTTTTCGGTACGTTTTAAAAACGAGTCACTTCTTTGATATGTATGGAGTACATTTTCATTTTTTTCTGATGCACGCGCTAATTTAACTATTTATCAACTTCCTCATGTAAGCTTTCTCACTCACTCTTAGTTTATTATTGATATTCACTGTTATTCTCGGGTGGATTTATCTGAATGGCCCGTGACTTGCGTTAAGAACTAAATACTATAAGTAATGGTTGTAATATGTCACCGCTGTTATTGGTCTGTGCGGCATGACGTCGAAGCAAGGGCGTGGCCTGCTTGTTTGATTGGCATCCCGGTGTCGGCAGTCTGCTGCCGGACCAGGACAGACAGCTGAGGAGAGGTTGGGGGGGGGGTGGGAGGGCTGGATGTGAATGTCCGACCGGGACAAACCGTGGACCACCGCGAACTCTCGCGCGCGACTCACAGGTAAGTCTTGCCTCGTGAACGCATGCGAAGCGAGGACGCTCCTGAAGTCATTCATAAATTGGTGTTGAAATGTCAGACAAAGACACTTGGCGCGGGTAAGAGGCGGCGGCGGCGGCGGCAGAGTTTGACAGAAGCAGAGCCTCTCTGCGCTGTCGGAACATGTTTTGCTCTTACATCCTGTTCTGGATTTATGTCGGGGTTTGTCCTTTCTACCTTCTAACGGGGAAGGATCTGACGCACGGTTTGGAAGTGCGCGCGCGCGCCACAATGAATGGGCTCGGATGGGTAACAAAAAATGGCCGCACGTGAGGCAAAAAAAAAAAAAAAACGGTGCGAGCGTGGGCTTTAGTTGTCTGGACAGCCGAAAAAAACGGTGCGAAGCGTTTGGCACGGATCCGTGCGCACGGTTCAAGCGCACGGCCGTGCGTTAGAGCCGTGGCGTAGATTCCTGACCGGGAGGGATCAGAGGAAAGAGCTGCGGGACAGACGGCACGAGAAGGCTGGAACTGTCCCGAGACTACCTCCTCTAGTATTATAAGAAAAATAAAACACAAACATACAAACAAAGAAAAAAAAGCCCAGGGCACATCAGGTCATAGAAGGTTGATTATTATTATTATTATTATTTTTTATGTCCAGACGTTTTGGGTAAGGCACATGACGATAGGCCCATTTTTACTGTATCTGAACACTTAATGTGAAAATAACTGGAGAGCCCAGAGCTGGTCAAAGGTTGTATGTGGCCAAAAGCAGATTTTAACTTGGGTGGCGAAGGGGGTGGGGGGTTAAAGCTAAAGAGCAAATATATTTTAAAACCAGAACATGTAGAAATCTTGCAACAACAGAAATTGGTTGGCAAAAATATATTACTGATTGTGCCGTATTTTCCGCACTATAAGGCGCACCTTCAATGAATGGCCTATTTTAAAACCTTTTCCATATACAAGGCGCACCGCATTATAAGGCGCATAGAATAGATGCCATAGTTATGTTGCCACCCATCCGGTATTGAACGGGACATGATTTGTTCCGTTCACTACAAATATGGATGTCTAATAATAAAAAATTGGTCCCGAGTACCATATATAGATGTCTGCACTAGTCATTGTTTCACTCACGGTTTTGGTGTTGCGAAATTGTGTCCAACTGCTTTCTGGTTAGCACAGACCAACCGACATGCTGCCGCCGCAGCCTCTGTCTCTCTTCCACTGACCCCCACGGCTTTAAATGTATAGGTGCTGGTCCGTTGGTAACTCTAGTCGAAGCTCCCGGATAAATGTCTAAAGCTACTTTATTGACATAAAGAATGTCAACAAAACAGTCCGATTCCGGTTGGCGAGGAGAGCCTTCCTGGGCCGGGGCGTGGCCGGACGATGGTCACCCTTCTCCGTTCGCGCACAGCATGTTCGTGGAGAACGTGATGCTAGATGACCTGCAGACGACCTGATTATTACGTGGGTAGGTAGATACATAGACATCGTCTATGAGCAAATAGGTCAGTCAAACTTTATTAACAAACCAGGTTTTTGACAACTATCCCAGCATGCACTGCGCGCTTCTTCTACGGGGAAAATGAAGTCGGCAGCTGCTTACCGTAGTTGCTAGACCTGTCGTGGCTCAATATTGGTCCATATATTAGGCGCACCGGGTTAGAAGACACATTGTCGGCTTTTGAGGAAATTTCAGGTTTTTAGGTGCGCCTTATAGTGCGGAAAATAGCATTTGCCAGAAATAATTTTAAGAAAGAGCCACTCCCTCAAGACCAGATATGTCATTATCATAAATGGATGATGACATGTTGACTGTAAACATCAGCATCTGGAAATGTTTGACAGTAATCAGAAGACAAATTTCTTTCCTGACTAAAATATTACTTTAACGAAAATATGTAGAATGGACCTTACCAAGCTCCGCCCATAAACGGCCCTCGAAAGTCCCACGTGACTGCATGTCTCACAAGCAAAGCCTCACGTTGCTTAGCTTCTATGTGTAAACATGGAATTTTTCATTTCGACTGACTCTCTGCAGAGTATTTCTGAGTTGATTAGTTTAGCATTTCTGCCGGATTTTCACAAAATATCAGCCGCGACAATGGACAGGGGAACCAACAAGTTCATGTCATCTTTTTTTGACGACATCAAGGTGTTTGAGCCACACATGCCTCCAACATGTCACAGCTAAATGCTACCAGTCGATGAGGAAAACAACAGATCCTCACACCCTCAGCATAAATATAGCTGTGGACAAGATCACTGATGCCTATTGTTCTTGCAAGGCTGGGTAAGTCCGGCATTCATGGTTTTGAGGGGTCGATTGTGCCTAGGACTTATACACGGCACTTGGTGCTAGCGTGGCTAACACGATTAGCATGGCTAACACGATTACAGTTTAGTAAAAAGCCTTTTCAGGTGAAATAAAATCTTTAATGTATGTCAGATATGGTACACATTGCATATTGATCTGTTCAGCTAACGTAAGGCTGTAACAGACAGGCTTCAAGGTGTAGAAGTTGTATCGGTACTACCATTATGTTGTACTTGGCTAAAAGGTTTACATAATGGATGTGTTTATTATTGACTATTTTTTCATACACTAAACACAAAGAAAGCAAAGCAATAATACTTACACCAGCACACACTCCTTTGTTCTTATTGATCCTATGGACGGTTGAGCTGCAAATGTGGTCGTGCACAAGATTTGATCCAAGCAAGGCTTTCCGTTTCAGATTTTGGAAATCTGTGAATTTTAGTTCCACAAATATGATCAGGATACCTGACATTGCCTGTACAGCTACCCCACTGACAGTGGAGAACCATTCTTTTTCGAGTCCTGACGCAAAAACTTTCTGCCGATCTGCTAGTCCACAATGTACATTAGCATGTGTTTACTACTGTAGCTTGTGTTTGTGAGACGGTCATGCACGTGGTAGCTGCGCTGTGACGTAAAATTGGCATTAGCCAATGGAACGCGGCCCCTGTGGTAAGGTCCATTGATGTGTGCCTGTAAAAAATTATACAGTGAGGACTTTTGCATCAAAGATCATGTGGATGGATTTCTCCTCAACTACCAAGCCAAAGAAACGTTGCTCAATTTTTATCTCAGGATTATGAACCAGTTAGAATCTTGAATTGCAGAAAACAAACAACCCAGAAGAATGAGGACACAGCGTGACACTGGTAAAGAGAATAACATGAGTTGTTTGTGAGTGTAAAGTTCATCAGATGGAGAAAAAAAACATTGTTTTTGGCCTGATTCATATTTTTCTGTGTTCTCTGCCAGTATAGTTTAAGGTTTTTCAAACAAGTTTATCGAAAATGATTGGTTGTAGCCATTTTTCTCTGTGTGAGCAAAACAAGTGGAATAAAGAAGGCAAAGTTTGACCACAGCTGTCCCTGCCGTGATTATTTCAATTTCCTTCCATTCAACACGTGTGAAATTAGATTAAAGTGACGGTTTAGGGCCAAACTCCATGTTTTTTTTGTGTGTGTGTGTGTGGGAGAGAGGTTGAGTCAAAGTACAGATGACGTCCTCAGAATTCCCAGAGAATTTCACCACAGCTACATAACCATAGTTCTCCTTTGTCCTCATTAATGAAACACAAACTGATCATGTGGAGAAAAGGAAAACTTGCCGTTACTACATTATAACAAAGGAGAGTCTGGTGACACAAATATGTTGAGAAATAATGTTTGTTTCTTGGCACCAGAGTAACAGTGCTAATCAGAACCACTTTACAGGTGACAGAATGGAAGTTTTGATGGTCCCATTCGACTCTATAACTATACTGGAATATTTGATCCAGAGTGCATTAGCTTTCAGCTAATGAATATGGAAACTCATTTTGTAGTCAGATCATGAAAAGCACTGACCCCCAAAAACATTGAAGGAAATAAAAATGACGACTAATTCTTGATAAGTTTTGAGATGTATCTTCTGAAACACTCTTTGAACCTCCCTTCTGGAATTGGGCATCCACTTAGTTTGCTTATGCCTTGGTTTGGCTCAAGGAATCTCAGAACTTCCTTATTCAAAGGCCGCTTGGCTGAAATTATAAGCAGTTTAGGCTTTGGCACATTATGGAGGATGTACTGCCTCTGGACATACCGTGACGTCCCTGGGGATCCTTCCTGAGCGGGGCCGTCCAGGCTAACAGACTACTGAGAGTGCATCGTGTTGCGTCCAAATTTGGTTTGATGGGTTTTTTTGTCTCTCATAACCAGATTTGTTTATTCAATTACAACAAACAAAAGAAGGATATGGAGACCGAACCGGCCCAGTGCATTACAGTAATTCTCCGGTCCTCGAGGTTAAATATCCAGTGAGAGTTCTTTCTCAGAAGCCAAGGGTGACCTTTATTGTTGCCAAAGTAAGATGAAAAAGCCTTCCCATGCCCTTATGCATTTCCTTCCTGTCAGCAGGACGGAGGAAGACACGAATTTCAAGTCGGAGGCATGCCCTCAGCTTGTGTGGGAACATATGGGAGTGAGCCAGACCAAATCCAACACGCTGAAGCTTCTTCTTTTCTATAATTCAAACGGTCGAAGAGAGGCGATGAAAAAGAGGAGGAATGTCAGTGAAACCCTCCAGACACGGACAACACGTGTATAAAGTGAGCTAATATGCCTGCTGTCCGAGAGCAAGCCGGTTCTCCCTCACTTCTGACTCAAAACTTTCGCAATAACAGCTGTTTGGAAACCAGCTGGCAAGAAGACGTTACAATGACTCACTTGACGTTTTAATGAGTTGTGCGTTTGCATTGAGGGCAAGAGAAAGTGAAAGGGAAGGCAAATGTCTTTTTCAGTTCTTGCTGCAGGCTAAGCAGCCGCTTCACTCGATTACATTAATCAATATTAGAATTGTACAGGAGTGCACCTTCAGAAAGTCTTTGAAGAATTAGCCGGGGGCCAGTGATAGGACAGATTGCACTTCAAAACTGTTCATTGAGATTCTTTTTATTTTTTTATTTTAGCTCATGTTAGAGTTATCCAATTGTTAATACCGTTAAGGTATTTAAAAAGTGGCTGTGGTGGTTTCAAAGCTGCTACAGCTTTGTTGAGCATAACGTAATATAGTGCTGTTGTCCCTCCCCCACATGTTGCTGCAGGCTGAAAAGATGGCTGCTATTCTTTTCTTTTGCTTATTCAGGTTTTAGTGAATAGTTTTGGTAGAGCACAGTTGACAAGCTACATATCCGTGGTTCTACTCAAGAACACAGCCCAAATAAATGTAAATAAAAATGAAGCAACCTTCCTTCAGCCACATGATTGACAGTTTGTAGCAACAGGTGGGGGAGGGTCGGTCTATGTTACTTTATGTACTTAGCAGGATCATTCTGATATATCAATTAAAGGACGTCAGACCGTTAGAACGGATGACTAAACCTCTTAGCATACAACGTAATAGTATCTTTTTAAACCATTTGATACTGGTGAGGAGTCATTTCCTCTATTCTACTATTTAAAGACTTGACAAGGCACACCCATTTGTCTCATCTCTTCCCTCTGTTTTGTCTTTCCCAATATCATTACCGTTCCCTTTTACTGCCCAACATCACAGAAAGTCACTTTTCTCATCTTTAAACTTTGCAGTCACATTGAGTGCTGTTGCATCACTGTGCCACCCCCGCCCCTTCTTTTTTTCCCTCTTTTATATTAATAATCACTCGCAGGCGGCCGTGGACGAAGCAGACAGCACCATGTGGCGGCTCAGATTATGTCACAGAGTGCTCATTATTAAGATGGCTGTGCGGCTGCCGCTGCAGGGTTTTGACCATCTGATATCCCACCCGCCGGAACAGCACCAGAGAGGAAATTGGGGTCATTTTTGCACGAAGTGTGCTAATAGAAAGACATTTGTTGGGGTAAATGGTGGTAATTTAGAGCGCAGTGTCAGATAATGACTCAACAAGATTAAACAGAGATGGATCCTCATCTTGGATGGGACATTAACAGTAGCCAGCAGCTGAAAGAATGAACAAATTCTGCTATTTGGAGGATATGCCTGAATATTATGTTGATATCGCTCAGCTAAGATAACCATCTTAAAGATAGCAGTGTAATCCTCTTATTCAGCGGGCTGTGGTAACGCATGGAGTGACCTACATAGGGTTTGACTGGAGGCAGAGGGTGATGGGTGAGAGGCATGACAGGAAGGGCTTGGCCAGGGGGAGATGAGATGAGATGAGTGCTTATATGAATAGCTAGCCAGAATGATAGATGCTCACAAATGCAAAGTGCTTTAATAGGTATGTATTGTTCTCCTCCAGCGTCGAGACGGTAAGCTGTAAACTTTGCACCTCAGGGCTGAGGCGCAATTTTAGAGGAAAAACTGAAAGCGACTGCCACTCTCAGTGGTGTGTGTAGATTATGCATCCGAAGGTACAATGTGGCAATGAGTACCAGTGGAAAATGTATATGGCGAATAGCAGAGAGCAGATCCCTTTGGGGATTTTATACAGTGCCGTCCAATTTACTTGGCACGCCCTGGGGAAGACTTACTTATCTATTTATTTATTTAGTCTGGTTTTATTTGACCACAGCAGACCGTTGTAGTTAAAGTCCCAGTGGAGTTGAGCACACTCCACACATTTGCATTTTGCGAAATAAGGACAGAAAAGGCTTTTCTTTCCTAAGCAAGCCTGTGAAGCAACCGGTTGGTTTTTATGGAGTGTCTAATTGATGTTATGGACTCTTGGCGACCCGGAGATGGAGACAGACTTCTCCAACAGTGGCATTTAGGGATTTTAAGTGGATTGTGGTTGAAAGAGGTGGTTATTTGTGTCATGCCGTATTTACAATCCAGGAAAACAGGAAGTCATGGATCACTGGAAATGAGTTTTCTGGTAAAACTAAGAAACTAAAGCATGAATAAATGAAAAGAAGGTTTTATAGCATTTATTTTAAAGGGATTATGCCACTTAGAATTTAGTTTAAAAAAATCTAAGTTAGAAAGTTTTCCATACTTTTCAAATCAAATGTTCAATTTTCCAAACATTTCCAACACCAGTAAGTGTGTTAATTGTAGGTTTTTTTTTTATACATTTCCTAAAGTGGCCAACCAATATGAACGTCCCTGTTGTACGGTATGTGTTTTAATCATACCACACAATGCTTAGACCAATTTTGAGTTCTAAAAGTTTGATTCTTTTTTTCCTTTTGCTTTAGCATTGTGCATATGTTCACATACAACATGAGCTAAACAGCAATGGTTTATACAAAAACAAACTCTGATCCTCCTTCATAATCCCTCTCCCATGAGCTGTCCATCATCCGAGCGCCTGGCAACCAGGGGCATTCAGAGAGCGTTCGTTGGCTCCTTTATCCAACCAATGGCAGCCAGAATTGCAAATGCTGTTTTTTTTTTTCTCTCCTCTCTCTCTCTATCTCTGTCCCAGGAGGAGGTATGAGGATCTGGCAAAAGCCATGTTAAAATATGAGGAGCTCCAGCAATAGGTCAGAGTGGAAAATAAATGAATTAGCTTGTTCAAACGGAACTTGTTGCATGCAAATGGGCTCTTTCAAAAATTTTTCCCCAAAGTTTGCTGGGGCGTTCATATAGCAAAAATGTTTCAGTTGGTGTAGAAACGGATTACAAAGTTGTTCAGCCATCAATCGTAGCTCGCTTTGTTCTTTCATTCTCTCTCATGTCTTCCCTCTCATCCTCTTGGGACTTCAGAAGCTTTCCCCTCTACCCAGTTTAATCTTTAAGGATTCTTCTCTCTTCTTCTCGGCTGCCTTTCATACAGTATATTCCTTGCTCTCATGCTCTGAACGTCTCCCTCGACTCCCTGACTGAAAATCTCCTACCTCATCTGCCCATTTTTATCCACTCCTCAACAATAGGCTGCTGCCCTTCCTTCCTCTGCTAAGATTTGGTCCTCCCTCTTCTTTTTAGACCTTTGACTGGTTCATCCTGGCTTCTGTGCTGTGGAGCAGATGATTTGAGGAGGAACTGTTTTTTTTTTTTTGCTGGGTTTTTGCCTCCATTAACATTCTTCCCCAGGATATCTTTCACTTCCAATAAACTTGACCAACATGAATTTA
Source organism: Poecilia picta (assembly GCA_033032245.1). NCBI lineage: Eukaryota > Metazoa > Chordata > Actinopteri > Cyprinodontiformes > Poeciliidae > Poecilia > Poecilia picta. The sequence continues at coordinate 18,766,246 of CM065363.1, read as the reverse complement.
ATCCCTGTTGCGTAATCAGCCAACCCCTCCTTGACTCTAGTTGGTTAAAGCAAAAATAAGAAGTCCTGGTATCATTTGTTCACTTTCTGTAACAATCGTAATGTTTTATTTATTTTTGTACTTTCCCTAGTATGTGGAAGGTCAGATGTGAAATCCATAGAAAATATCATTTGAATCAGTCAACGCTTTGTGTTTTAACACTGATTGACTGTTTCTTCATAATTTTTTAGAACAGTTTTCAGTCAGTTTTACAGTGACCATTATGGCAGTCACAAAGTGGCTTGGGTTCTGTTAAGCAGCAGATAAAGATTTAAACAACATATATACATATATGTTGTATATGTATATATATATATATATATATATATATATATATATATATATATATATATATATATATATATATATATATATATATATACTGTATATATATATATATATATATATATATATATATATATATATATATATATATATATATATATATATATACTGTATATATATATGTATATATATATATATATACACACACACACACAGAATCTGCCAATAAAAAATTGGTATTTTTATTTATACCGATATTAAAAAAGAAGATCAACATTGGCCAAAGCTGATGCTTGTGCAATTACATATTCTTACTTAGTACTTAAATGTAGCCCACCACTTGCCATTAACATTTGGGATAGACCTCATCAGCTCTTAAACGAAAATGGGATAGAGTGAGTTTGGGAATCTGTTAGACTCCAGCTTCGCAATGTTACACTTCCTTTAATGACGGTGGGAGAGGAATGAGATTGGATTTGTAAATAAAAACCTTTAGTCTACTACACAACCCACTGCAACAGACAGTGATAACTGGTAGTTTTGTAGCTTGCGATGAACCTCAGTTCTCTGTGGTAAACAGTATTTAATCTCTGTAATCTGTAGATGTATAAATATTGTGTGGCTGTTATTCTCACACACACTGTGAGGAAAGTCAGGACTTTCATTCATCCACATAATGTCTAAGCAGACTCCGTCCTGTCCGGGTCATGAGGGTACCGCTGGTGTCCATCTCTGACAGTCTGTAGGCAAATAGTGGATCATAAAATTCTTCTCCTTATTTCAAATGTATGCTGCCCACTGAAGTGAGCATAGCCAAGTGAAAACAGCCCTGTAGAAACTGCTTTTTAACCTCAAACCCATAAACCTCAATCTGATGATCTCAGAACAGTTACTTCACGTCTTGAGTTTGCAACCTAAAACGAAAGCAGAGCCTTCCTGGAGGGGGAAAAACACACACACACAGCTTTGTCATTGCTTCCAGAAAAATAGTGGCCATCCGCTTTGTTAGCAGCACAGTGCTAGTTGATGATGCAGGCATGCTTGAATAGCTGAGCACAATCCGCTGCTTGAGATATCTCTGTTCAGTGTTCTTCAGACAGACCAATAGCTGACTCTGCGGGCGAGAGTCCTTTTTCAGAACTTGCAGAGATGACTTTGATCAATGCAACAGATGCATCAACGGGAGAAAACATTTGCTCACTATGTTTATCTGCTGGGGTAAATGGTTACGTCTGAGTGTTCATGCAAGTGTTTGTCAGGAATGCAACACAATGTGCTTCTCTCTGCAGGTTTTCACTGCGTACTGCTGCCTATAGGACTTGACTGCACCAACTGGCACAGGTAAACAAAGCTTCATCGGTGCTAACGTACTATATACACTTTTGGATTGAATACAAGAAGACATTTCATGACAGGTCAATGGGAAAACTGCTGGGCTTTGAAATTAAATCATTCTGTTGTAGCAAGGTGTTTATCATTGCAGAAATTAATTATTATGCGCAGTATTTTTCAAGATTTTGCCCACTGGCTGATAAATATTCCAGTCTGATTAGGAAACAGAAATATTTTATATGATGCACAGTCAGCTCCTTGAGATATTATCTGTCTATATAAAATTAGTTAGTAAAATAGCATAAGAATGCTGAAGTTTGGTCAGCTGATGCTTTTGTCTGGAACTCCGTTCTCTTGTCATGATGCTGTTATGTGTCAAACTCTACGTGAGATTAGTTCCATTGTTTTTATTCTGTGATGTGGAAAAACTAAACTGACAGTTTAATAGATAGATTTGAGTGTGTGTGTGTGTGTCTGTGTGTGCGTGTGAGTGCGTGAGTGAGTGAGTAAGGGTGTGTGTTCTTGCATGTATGGGAAGAGCTAATTTCAAAGTGCTTCTGCCTCAGCCGGAGATGTATGCGGTAACACTGTATACTCATGGCCTGCTCACATCCCCCTCTTTCCTGTTGAAGGAGTCCAAAGTGGCAGAGACGTTTTTAACCAAACAGATAGCGATGAAAAAGGGAGCGACAGAACCTGTAATCCAGTGCTTTCGTGGCTGGATTAAAAACCCTGCGTCCACAGATGGGGGAGGGGTTGACTGGTTAGGGTTAAGGATGGGCTGGATTAAAACAGACAGATCTGCTCGGTGCACAGCTGTGTTACTGTGGCAGCCGGAGTTTGGTGGATGCTGAAAGGGAGGAGCCTGTTTTTGATTCATCCCACTTTTTCCCCCCAATTCCACTGGGATACTTCAAGTTTCGAGTTTTAAAATGTATTTTCGCTCTGAATAAACTGATTTCCCAATTGCCCTTGTATAACTGTTGAGCAAGCAACCATTGAGACAACCTACTATTTTAACATCCAACTAGCTGACCAAACAGTGGTCCGACTGACCAACCACTTAGCAAACCAAGCAACTGATAAGCCAACCAATTAGCTCACTAATCACTGATTGGACCAACCAGTGGACCAACTAACTATTAAATTGACCTACCAACAAAATGACAAGGAAACTATCTAACCAGTTTCACTATGTCCTACATTTTTGTCAATGAATGTAGCAATAATTGTACCCATATGTATCTCTTTGCAGTCAGTCATGGTAGTCTGAACCAACTTTTGCTAGCACTGTCAATCAGCTGGTTGAAAGGAGGTTAATTTTCCCTTGCTTCAAGGAAATGCAAATTTTGACGATTCCTCCAGCTGCAAAAAGACATGTTGAAACTGAGAGAACATCCACTCATTGCTTTTGTTAACAAGTTACAAGAAACAGATTAAATGTTCTGCACATCTTCAAATTTGAAACAAATAAATGTTACAGATAACAACAACATTGCAACTGTACTATATTGTAATTCATTGTATTATTTTTGGTGGCACTAGGAATATTTGTTACTTTTCTGGTTTGAATAAAAACAATTAGATGTGACATGCAAGCAACATTGGCTGCTTTGTGCTAATTAGCATGATAGCATGATAGTAATAAGCTTTTATTGTAAAATTAATGTGAGTCAGATTAAATTACAAAACGTTGGTGCAAACCCGTCACCCTGTTGAAACTTTTAGTATTTGCTAAAATGCTAAAATCACAAATAGTAACCAACTAGCCCTAGCTCTTTGGTGCTAAATAGCATGCTAGCATAAGTTGCTATAGCAAATGAGACACAAAGGTCTTATCAGATTTGCTGATCTTTGGCATGAAACTGCCATCTACAGTATAACTAGGTTTTTCCCCCATTTTTTTTCCATTTGTATTGATAGGGCTTTCTATTGTAATTTATTAAAATACACCACCAAAAGAAAAATAATGTTTATCTGGTCCAAGTATAGCCTGTGTTACAAAAGAATCTTACAGCGAGTGTCTAGCCCTGAAGTATTGGAACAGCTTAAACTCCAGCCCCAAATATTTTGTAATCCTACAAAATATTTATCTTTCTGTCTGCGCCTCACGTTCCCTATTGCATAGTTGAAAATATAAATTTTAAGCGAGTGGATAACCACTAGAAGAATACATTTAGGATACAATCTGCTGAAACTCATAGCTTCTGCACTCGGAAGGACCAAGAAGCCCTAACTTTGAGTATGAATGAAAGAAAAAGGAGGAAACGAGTAGGAATGTAGGGTCGGCAACCTTTCAGTTAGACTTATGTAAGGTTACTTACATAATGACAAATTCAACATAAGTGTGTGTGGTGTGTGTGTGTGTGTGTGTGTGTGTGTGTGTGTGTGTGTGTGTGTGTGTGTGTGTGTGTGTGTGTGTGTGTGTGTGTGTGCCTGAGTCAAGACGAGAAGGGTAACTTGACTTCTGTTATGATGGGGGATCCAAGAGGACGGGTATGCAAGCAAGCGCAGCAGGAGAGAATTGTGGGATTATGTGTGTTTCTGTGTGTGATCAACAAAAAAAGGAGGTGGAGTTGAGCATGAGATGGTATTAAAGTCAGACTAGAGCGAGGGGACTGACAAACACTGAACTGGTCATCATTCTTTTTCCTCATTGCTATCCTCTCTGGATATCCTCTAATGATAATAATCCTGTTCAGTTTACACTTGTTTTGTCTTATATTTTTTTATCCTCTGCCCCTAATCCTCCCTTTTGTCCTCTATTGTCTTTCTCCTACATTTCTCTGACAGTTCAACAGGTTGGCAGTGTCAGACAAGACATAGTTGCTACTACTGGTGGTTTGCCAGTGGTTTGCCTTTGCGTACTTGTGGCGGCTGGAAGGAAAGAAGAGCGAAGGAGGACCTGGCTATGGTCACAACTATGGACGATCCCTGTCAGAATGGGGTGCAGGAGGAGGTAATGCCCTCTGGACAACCTGCCACGGAGAGGCCCCCAACTGTGCAGTCCTCTCAGGGAGCAGAGACATCTGGAGGTGAGGAAAGGAGGAGGTGGGCTGGTTGACTGACTGACTGACTGACTGACTGACTGACACATTCCCCTCATAGATGCTATAGGTTTGGCTTATAGTGGCGTCATTTTAAACATGTGCACACATAAAGCTGTGATACTTACAAACACAACACCTAGAGAGAGAGGCACAAACTTTTTTCGGTCTCAGTCGCTTTGCTTAGAAAGCACTGTTGTAGGATAGCTCTCAAAGTGTAACATTGTGTTGTCCATTCCACTCAAAAGTTAAAGGAAATCACTGTGATTTTGTGGTTTTCGCTATTATAAAGGTAAAAGATTCATGGATCCTTAATGAAAAGGTCTGATCTTCTTATGTTTTAAGAGACATGTGGATTTGGATCAGAAAAGGTAGTAAAAAAAATATTCATGTATTGTAGGTACAATTCAACTGAATGAAAACAAAAACACTTATTTTGTTGAAATGGAACCAAAAGAGATTAAATTAAGATTGTACGCACTTAAAACAGTTTACTGCCTTTTTATTTTATTCAGTTTTTCAAACAGATTTGTCTGTTCTTTGATGAATTATGAAGTGTACGGGTCACATTAAAAGTTAAAAAAACAGAGCAAGTGGGAGGTTGTGAGCAGCGTGCACACAACCATGATTGACAGCGCTAAAACCCTCCTCTTAGGACTGATTAGTTGCTTTTGAAAGAGCGGTGTGTTTCTATAGATGGGAATAGAAACACTGGGAGAAAGCAGAGAAGATCAACTTTCTTTTCACAGATTATCTGTCTGGTACCATAATGTTACAATGAGTTTTAATAAATATGTAAAAAAAAAAAAAAAAAATATATATATATATATATATATATATATATATATATATATAATATATATATATATATATATATATATATATATATATATACATATATATATATATATATGATAAAAGTTATATAATCCAGCTCTATAGCTCTGCTTTTTAAAGGCGTTTTAATCCAGGCGCATTGTCGTTATTGTCAGTTTTGTCAATGCAGTGAACAACCCTATTTCAATTAAAAGTGCTCCATTTCTTCATCTATAAAGCTAAAAAAATGCATGAAAATACGTGTGTGATAGAGTATCTGTCAAGGCACCTCTCTGATGTATGCAGCTTCCAGCACATTCCTGTTGATGCTACAATTAAACGTGACTGAAATACAGGTCGACAAGTCTTTTTTTTCCCCCTCGTTGGATTTATCTTACACCCTTAAAAAATAGATGCATGGATCCTCAAGCAGGCAGTCTCTCCATTAGTATTCAATGCACGGCTTATGTGTAGAAAAGGATGACTTTGAAGCACACACAGGGAACAGTTTACAATGTGGATAAATGCATCTGCTTGGAATCAATTGCGGCAACTATCCCCTTTTAGATTAAGAGCTTATTTTCCACAACCTTTTGCAGGACAATAGAAACACTTGAGGACGAGGCGTTTTCTCAGTTCCACATATTCCCTGGATGAACAGACTGCGAGTGTCCATCAGGATGGGTTGAGTACTATTGCTGTGAACCGAGCAAACATTCCTGCGGTCGAGAACGTCATGACACTTATCTCAGCGAGTGGGTAAAGGTCAACACAGAGAGCAGAAAACCCCGTAAACATATGAAAACGTAGCTGTTTGGGTGTTTACTTCCAGATGTGCTTCGATTCAGGTTTTTTAGTTTCTCCTGTGACGGCTCTGGTTTCAAAGTTTCCAGTCATGCATAGATGCTGAACGAGTCTGTGTTGCTCCAGCTTTATGTTTCGCTCTTATAACTAATAGGATGTCTTAACTAACTGATTATAATTTATGGAGAGTTATGACTGACTGTAGAAGTCTGCACAATGAAAACAAGGTGCAGTTTGTTTATGGTTTTGTGTGTGTGTGTATGACTCTTACTACAATTACAGTTCTGGCCTGAAAGACCGTGTGTGGTCCCCATAGGAGCCCTGGAACAGGAGTGTGTCCATACCGGATTTTAGATTGGTGCTTCTTTTTTATTATGCAACTATATTTCTTTAACTGTAGTTCTGTCTTATCCTCCCTAGCGTATTTGCCCTTCATAAATATTTAAGGTTTATTTTGGCACCAAGTTTGCTGTTGATGTAGTCTGACTGTGCTTTATGATTTATGGTTGCCTTTTGTTTTCTGTTTTGTCACTTCTTGCATGTAGTACATTGTGTTCATTTTAATGAAAACCACCAACTCACAAATCTGAACATGTGTTGCCAGTTGTGCGTCTTTCAGAAATGTAAACATAAAAAATATAACCTGCAAATGTAAAATATAAGAAATTATACTGAAAATCATTATTTAGCCTGCTAAATTTTAGATGCCTTACAAAGAAAACAAACTGGAAACTGGAAAAATGTTTTTCAACACTTTCTGAAATGTAATAAGAGACAGTTTTTGATTTAGTTAAAATAGGATAACCAAGATTATTCTAAATATCAGATGAAAGAGAGAGCAAGAGAGAGAATGTTTTATGATTACTGTTTCCATATATTTTCCCCTTTTTTTTTCTTTGTGATGCTTAATGGATGCTTAATATATTTTAAAGCACACCAATCTATACTGTAGCACATGACCTACACAGCATTGTGCTGCTACCTGAACTACTTTCACCGCTGGTAAAATGAACTTTCTCTTTCCTTGTCAGTATAATGGCTGAGTGTTTCTACGCCGCTTATGCTTGCCTGAAATGGTTTGCACAGATATTAAGGCCTTGAAATTGTAAAAGCAGAGTAATCCTACTGTATATCCGTCCATCCTATTGGTGGGGGGGGGGGGATTAGAAATAATGTTGGTAATTCTAATCTAAAACAAAAAATAAATTTAGTCTGATTTAATATTGCACAAACATGTTTTCACATATATATATATATATATATATATATATATATTAATATATATATATATATATATATATATATATATATATATATATATATATATATATATATACTGTTTCTAGTTTTACTTTAGTAGCTGCAGTATTTTTGGGGGGGTTTCCAAGACAGCAATGTTGCACATTGAACTTGTTTCCTCAAGAGTAAACTCAAAGTATAGAGCACAGCCTAATGACACAGAGCGTGATTGGGGTTAAAAGTGTAATAGTGGGTTAGCAAGAGCAAAATCTAGAGAAATAAACCATAAGTTAACGGGCTAAAAATGCTGACTGAGCATAATTATTACCCACACAAGTGCATAATGACACACTGACACTGGCTTTAAAACACTGACACACGATTTCAGTGCTCTAAGTGGCTTAAATGGGCTTGCGTTGGCTTTTAGACCCTGGAATTACGGCGTTAGCTGCTTCAGACAAACAGTCCACACCTCTCCTTCTACAGAATCTGTTTATGTTAACAGATTAGATTGTGTTTTTGTTTTGTTTTTTTGGCTGTTTTTGCTTACAGTCTTTGACTTTTGCTGACTTTATGCGTCGGCATCCACAAACTAACCTGTAGGCTCTTGTGGGAATGAGCTCTGAAGCAGCTAAAATGGTTTTTGAAATGTCGCGTCGCTCAGAAAGTGTATGAAGCTGAAATTTAGCCATTTCAGCTCAACGGGACTTGGTATTTTTTTGTGTCAGATGTTCCATTAGTAACGGTCTGTCTATGGCTGAACTTAAACCCACAAAAATATCTCTTATCCGTTTCTCTTTGCGTATATATTTTTTGTGTTTTCAGCAACGCAGCAGGTGGGGGATAATGTTGGCGAGGGGCCTACCTCCACGGGCGTGAAAGACATCGACCTGCTTTTTCTGCGCGGCATCATGGAAAGTCCAATTGTACGCTCCCATCCTCAGGTAGCACACACACAATTCAAGCTGTGAGCGGACTAAGCTGTAGTCATGTTGAAGACCCCCTCTGCATCCTGCGCTTGCTCTGGCTGAGGTGCTTAAGTACAGTAAGGCTTCGACAAACGTGTCCTGCAGAAGATCCATATGCACTTCTAATAAGGAAAGAATGCAGCTTCACACTGCTAAAGCTCTTTTTTTTTTTTTTACTTATTATGCATGCATTATACATTATTTTTAATTGTAAATGATTTGCTTTCACAAATGTTCAGTGCTACGTCCAATCTTAGAAATTAGATTATTGTTCTCACTGTAATACAAGGCTAAACAGTAAATGGGTTACCCTAACCCTAACCCATTTACAGCTGAAATTAACATCGTAGCTCTTCAAACAAAATCTAACATAAATACGCCAACATAAAACACGCACACAACAGCGAGCCATCCTAAGAGATTTTTTTTTTCCTTTTTCCACATCTGTGAGAAGCGCCTGCCCTCCCTGAGATTCTCTGTTCCCTCCAGGCTCAGGAGCAGCAGGAAGATGTCAAGCTAGAAGCGGTGCAGGACAACAACGTGGAGCTGGTGACTGAGATCTTGGGCGACATCAGCAACCTCAAGGTGAAAGATGACAGCGCGACTGAACTGTCGAGGATCCTGCAGGAGCCGCACTTCCAGGTGAGACCGAGTAAACAGAGCAAAGAAAACCAGGAAAGTAGTGTTAGAAGCTGCAATCCTCCACAACCAGACACGTCTGTATCCAGTGATGGTTGCTCTTTTATATTTGTGGTGTTGATTCATATATTACAAATGTATATAACAAATAGATGTCCATGCATTGAATGGTGAACAGAGTATGCAGTTTTGGTTAGTTGATGTTTGGGCCCTGTTCTTACACTAACCTCCGCTACTGGACATAACAGCAGCTTTACACAAGCTGGACCAATGGGAGTTGGTATTCTGAGCCCAGCGAGCCCTCAGAACCAATCAGAGCCGTCCAAGCCGTTAGCTGGAAGTTAAAACCCTGCTGACCTACTGAGGAAGAGGGAGAGGGCGGGAGGAAGGGAGATGCTGGGTTTATAGAAATGGGAAACAGATATTACATCACAGACTGAGCATGTGAGTTTGAAGAGTGAGTTTCCTGGAGAGCCGTTGTTTATCATCTGAGCAAGATATTTTAGGAACAAGAGACAGTAATTCCAGGATCGGAAAAACTATTTTAGGAATAATCAGTGGACCAAAAAATTAAGTGATGACATCCAGAGGGTAATCCTAAATTGTGATCCATTAGTTGATTGATTATTTTAGTGGATATGTCAGAAGTGCAACTTAGAATTTTACAAGTCATAGTGAAAAAAACAAAACAAAGAAAATGTACACATCTCCAAAAATACCTCAGAAATGCTTTTAATTCAGAATATATTTGTCAATCTGCTGAACTGAAGTAGCAACAGTTGTTATAATGAAGAGCTGACCAGAAACATTAGAAGAGAAAAACTTGTGAAGAACAGTCTTTTAAAAAGACACAGCTAAAGCATACTAAATAGCAGAAGCTAGTAAATACAATCCTGTAGGGAAGCTGCTTGGAAGTCGTAGTAGTTTTGCATTAGACACAATGACCTTAAAGTTAATGGCTAGATAAAGTAGGACAGAAATACTAATGTGCTAATAATGTGCTAATAATGAGGTGTTTGCTAAAAGTAGCTAACATCAGCTGCTGTGCTTTTATCATCTTTTTCCCAGCACCTAAAATACCACTTGCTAAGTGTAAAATGTTAGCTGAAAGTAGCTAACAGTAGCTGCTATCCTGGTAGCATCTTAAATATCAACATCAGCTAAACGCTAACATGTTTATGGTGACTTTTTAGTTTACAATGGCTAAAGATAGCTGGTGATACCAACATTAGCTAAAGTGCTAAAATGTTACTTTTAGCTTAAAGTTGCAAATAGTAGCTGCTATTTGCTAACAATGACATTTTAGCTAGAATTAGCTAAGCAGAGAATAGTCCCAAAAGCATCTTATATCCTAGCATTTGCTAAGGATTTTACATTAGGCAACATGGTAAAATTAGTCATAAATGTTTTCTTATTGCTCATCCGTTTAGTCTTTGAATGGCATTCATAGCTGACGGTAAAGTGGAGAAATGAGTTATGAAAAACCACAAGAGATTTGAATGATTTGAAAGCTTAGCCCCAATTCTGTCTATTGGTAACACTTGTTGTCAAAAGTTACATATTTTGAGGAGTATAAAGTTAATCACAGACGTCACGTCGTCAAAGAGCTAAAGGTTTCAATATCTGAACAGCTAAAAGTCTTGGTAGCTGGTCGCTTTCAGTAGGGTCAGTACTTTATAACATTCACACAATTAATGTCAGTTAGTTGATACTTATCATTGCTTTGCACTTTACATCAAGCAGTAATGCATAAAGTTACCTTTTCTAGCTACTGCGCTGTTTACAACTAGGCTTACTACTCAGACTAACCCTTTCATTCACTCACAAAGCATTGTGTGTGAATGAAATTGAGCAAGAGACATTCTTTTCCTTAATCATCTGGAAAGAACATAATTTGTTTTCTTGGCATGCTTCACGTACTATTGTTTCTCCTCTCTTAGTCCCTTTTGGAGGCACATGACCTGGTGGCATCAAAATGCTATGAAGTGCCTCCACCGGCTGAGACGGCCAACGACGCAGCGGTCAACAGCGCGCTCATGCAGGCCGACGCCGTCCGCATGATCGGCATTCGAAAGAAGGCCGGCGAGCCGCTGGTGAGCCAAGACGAAGGGCAACTCCATTTGTCTTACCTGTTTCCTTGTACCTGCGTACCTGTTGCTGTTGAACATGAATGATGATCGAAGAGGGAAGGAAGCAGCCCAGGCTATACGTTCCATCCCCGTTCATCTTCCCCGCAGGGCGTGACCTTTCGTGTAGAAAGAGATGACCTGGTCATCGCCAGGATCCTCCATGGCGGCATGATCGACAGGCAAGGCCTGCTCCACGTGGGTGACATCATTAAAGAGGTGAATGGCAAGGACGTCGGCAACAACCCCACAGAGCTGCAGGAGATGCTGAAAAACTGCAGCGGAGGCATCACGCTGAAGATCCTCCCCAGCTACAGGGATGCTCCTGCACCTCCACAGGTAGAACAACAAATCGGTGCCAAGTGCTGGTGTAGAGAAACGACGCAGAAAGAGCGGCAGATGTTGGGTGGTGGCACCGGCCTGGTGATCCGGCGCCTCCATCAATCCTCTGTGCATGAATGTGAACCATGGGAGCCCTATTAATAACACTCGACATTCTATCTAGGTCAGAATAGCTGTTTTAGCCTCATACACACACACACACGCACACATGCTTTCTGTAGTTACATGCGCCCTCACATGGATCGCTGTCACGATCGCTGACATAAAAATTAAAAAAGGACCTTTTTCACCTTTGACATAAATTGACCTGCATAAACCTGCCAGTTTATGCTAAGAAGGCATAAACTGGAAGTGAAGGTGAATGAAACACGATGCGAAACGCTATCCTGCTCTGTGGCTCTGCACATGCTGAGCAGTGTTCTTTCCTGGCTTGTTTTATGGCTTCCTCTGGCTGCTTGTTTAATCTAATACATCAGCCAGAGCACTTAGCCTTCCTGGCAAACGCCTCCGCTGCTGGTGCATCGTAAAGAGCAGCACAGGGCGTCCTCTGAGCTCCTGTTGTCACTTCTTTACTCCAAGCCTTACCTTGTGTCTGTATCATCTTCTGAAACATAATCAGATTTAAGAGAACCCCCCCCCCCCCCCCCGACCCCCCGACAGGTGTATGTGCGGCCGTACTTTGACTACGATCCAGCCAGTGACAACTTGATTCCCTGTCGAGAGGCGGGAATGGCTTTTAAGAGAGGCGACATCCTTCAGATTGTCAACAGAGAGGATCCCAACTGGTGGCAGGTGAGCTTTTCCTTTTTACTTGTCGTTTCTGCTCAAGTGTCCGCAAAGGTCACGAGACGAAAGGAATCTCAAGCCGCACTGTAATCCATTGCAGGCGTGCCACGTCGTGGGAGGTGCCACAGGACTAATACCCAGTCAGTTCTTGGAGGAGAAGAGAAAAGCGTTTGTCCCTAGAGACTTTGACGGATCAGGTTTGTCTCTGCCTGGTGTTATAATTGTGGTCTTAAATCTAAATGAACCATTTACTAATAGTAAAATGCTGTCATCATGAGCATGAATGCCATGTTCATTTGGTATTTTAATGATGCATTGCCCCTGGAGCACAGTCCCCACGTTTTCAGTGGAGATGAGATGGGACCCAAAAAAATTTAACTTTGTGTTAAAGGAAATTAGTTAGGAAAACCCCCAAGCCTCAAGCCCATCATAATCACACGAAGGTGCTGCAACACCACCGTCACTATCCATATGAAGGGAGATTGCCACAGATTATGAGTCCCATCACACAAAGAAGCACCAACTCCAAAATGACTCTTGCAAGATTTACTGAAATTTGCATAGTCAAATGCTTTCTGTCTCAATGACGGTAAGTTTCCTTTGAGAAGGTCAAAGACCCAATGAGTCACACGAAGTGGAAACAATAACAGAGAAGAACAGTGTTTTTATTAAACCTTCCTCAAAACCTAAAATGTTGATGGTTGAAACTTGGACACAGCTGGATGTTCCGACAACAAAACAATCCCAAACACACGGCAGAATTGGTTTGGGGACGGACAACGTCCTAACATTAAACTTCAACCCCACTGGTAATCTGTGGTCTGCACTTAAAAGCTGGGTTTGTGCCAGAAAACTAAATAGCCTCCACAAGTTCTGTCGAGAACAACGGCCCAGAATCCATGCAGAGTTATGCCAAGACCACACTGATGCCTACAAAAAGAGTTGTTTCTCTTTAACTTGCAAAAACAAGATTTAACTTTTTTTTTTTTTTAGAAAGTAATTTGTACCAAAAAAGCCCTACATTTCTAAGACATTCATGCTGATGGTGAATTTATGTAAACTCATAATTGGTAACACATCAAAATGTGAAAGCTACATTTAACACATTAATATTAATGAAACCACATTCACAGACTAGAAGCAAATTTTCCACAAATGCTATCAACTATCAGAAAACGCTCCATGCCTGCCCCCATCTGGCCAAAAGCTGCAATTGCAAATATGTACAAAAGATAAATGTTCCTTCTGTTTAATTTTTAGGAATTCTCTGTGGCACCTTGGCCGGGAAAAAAAAGAAGAAGATGATGTACTTAACAGCCAAGAATGCAGGTTAAAATTAATTCTTCTCAGGGTTGGGCTTACAACTGGTGTTTCTATTTTAGTTTTCTCAAACTTTAAAACGTTTTCGAACAGAGTTCGACAGACACGAGCTGCAGATCTATGAGGAAGTAGCCAAAGTCCCTCCATTCCAGAGAAAGACGCTAGTCCTGATTGGTGCTCAGGGGTGGGCCGACGCAGCCTGAAGAACAGACTGATGGTCCTCCACCCCACACGCTTTGGCACCACTATACCATGTACGTAATATTCCTATTCTATATACAGTGTCTCGCAAAGTATTCAAACTCCCTGAAATTTTAAGGTGAAATCTTTTATTCTGACTGAATGCTGTGTGTGGTGAAAAAGTACTGCAGATGCAGCAAAGAATTTAAACTTGATGTTCATATGAAATTCGAATGAAAAGGAGCTACTTTATGAAGAACGGACAAACATTTCCAGAAACACAAAGTACCTAGAGCAACGAATGCAAAAAAATTGGCGGCCGAAGTCCAAATATAAAAAAAGTTAAAGGGCCTGTAATTAAAAAAAAAAAGTAAATATGCAAAGCTATGCTTTTGTTTTTCTTTGCACATTCAGATACGTCACGGAGGCCCCGTGACGAGGAGCTAAACGGCAACACCTACCACTTCACCTCGCGGACAGACATGGAGGCGGACGTGAAGGCCGGTCGCTTCCTGGAACACGGCGAGTATGACGGCAACCTGTACGGCACAAAGATCGACTCCATACACGAGGTGGTCGCCGCGGGACGCACCTGCATCCTGGACGTTAACCCCCAGGTACGGACCAAAGAACGACACCTCAAAAGGACTGGCAAATAGTGGGCAGGAGGGATTGAACTACGCAGAACGTCACGGTGAATGTACTGTAGATAAACGTAAACGTGTTTCTGCTCGACTGTCCTCTCCAGGCGTTGAAGGTACTGAAGACAGCAGAGTTCATGCCCTACGTGGTTTTTATTGCAGCGCCTGATTTTGACACACTCAAGGCCATGCACAAAGCAGTGGTGGATGCAGGCCTCACAACGAAGCAGCTCACGGTGAGTAACCAGTCGACAAACTCAACAGTGCGATCGTGTCGATTTGACTAATCAATTGAAAGACCAAGTCCTGAGCCATTTTCAGTTGTCATTTAAACTGTCCCGGTCCCTAGCGGAACAAGTCAGCGTCGGGCCGGGGGCGGGGCCAATGACCGGGCCCCTCACGTGGATCACCTGCGCTGTTGCAAACTGTTGAGCGGGGTGGTGGGGTGGTGGGGCGTGCGGTTTGGGCCGCGTTTCTCATTTCGTTTTTACCCAGGAAGCACATTGGCTTCCGTGAGTCAAACAGTAACTGGGACTGACTGCTATATATTCCATTGACGGACAGTAACTTTAACATTACGTACACCTTTCCGAACAGGCGAGGGCGCACTTTCTCTGTCTATAATCAGACATTAAAGCAACTTGAAACCATTCCTTCATCTCTGGCACCTCCAGACCCGGGTCCTCAGAGGCCCCCATCCAGGCCCCCTATAGCTCCGCGCCTGGTTCCGGTATTTCATGAGCTCATGATGCACTCTAACAAAATCATAGATACTCCATCAAATATTTACGACAAATAAACAACTGTTTGGCATGTAGACTGTGTCTGATGATTTTTTTCAGAGACTTTGTGAACCCAGTCTACCACTAACATCAAGAAAACCTCCAGTGTCTTAATTTTATTTCAGGTTTGGGAAAAAAATTGTCTTATCCATAACATAAAACATATAATTTGCTGAATCTTCACTCCCTTTTCATTCTCTGAACTGTAAACATTGTTACTCCAGCGGTGACACGTCCCTTTGTTGTTTCTACAGGACGTGGACCTGAGGAAGACCGTGGATGAAAGCGCCCGTATCCAGAGGGCTTACAACCACTACTTCGACCTGACTATCGTCAACGACAACCTGGACAAAGCCTTTGAGACGTTACAGGCCGCTGTGGACAAACTGTGCTCCGAGCCTCAGTGGGTCCCAGTGAACTGGGTGTATTAAGGACTAGAACCGGCGCTTCCACAAACCGTAGAGTTTTCCAACAACGAAGAGGATACGAGGGAGGAGATGCTACTGAATGATAATATCCAATTGCTCCTTCTCCCCCTAGACCTGCACACTGTGCAACTCCTTTTCTACTCCTAACTCAAAGGGAAAGAGTACTTATGTATTTTATAACATTTTTTATGACAAATCTTTATATCCCACGTGGAATCAATTCAAACATATTGTCATGTGCTTTGGGTCAGTCGTTTTTACTTTTCCATTTAATTTATTGTTGTAGTTTTTAGTATCGTGGATGGTTTTGTATCGCCAGTCCTTCTTCCATGATGCGAAGGATTCATCGGCACCAAAGCTCCAGAATGAAGTGGATCTTTGAGCCGTCGTTGCCGTGTCTGAACAACCACTGCAGCCATGTTGTCTACACCTGAACCTTTGGTTATTTTTTAAGTAGCCATCATCTCATGTCCTCCAGATGGATCAAGGAGTCGACACTCCTCCTGCTGCCAAGAAGGAAAACACTTCCGAGTTCCTTTTTCAAAGGGCAAACACTTGGTTTTGTCTAGATGTGTCATTTTATTTTCTATCAGTCTGGTGATTAATAGTGTGTAGAGTTTAATCCGATGTGATCCTTGGCTTTATTTTATATGCGTCACTTTGTCATCGCCCAGTCCTCACAAGCCAACCTGTTTGTTGTATTTTTGTAAACGTGACTCACTCTGTCCTTATGCTCAGTGTCATTGAATGTCAAAGCTCCTTACCAAACCCCCAATCTGACTTAAAACTGATGCAACGTCCAACTCCACAAGCACCCAAGCAAAGCCAAAACAGCAAAGCTGTAGCATCATTCTTCTACACCTTTCATTTTAAAATATCAAATAACAAACCTTTTTTTTAAAAATATATTTGTTTGCACTTTAGGTAAAGATAAATTACCTCATGTTGATGTTTCTTACAGTAAATGTAATTTTTCACAATCTTAAGTTTTATTTGCGTCAGCCTGGCTGCGTGATTGAAATTTCCCCACATCAACCCACTGTGTTTGTTTTTACATTTTTATTAGTAAAGTTCTAATTAATAAAGTTTATCAAATCGTAACCTATGGCTGCTACTGTGTCTTTGGCTGCCTGTTGACCAGGTGAGGCAGGCAGTTTTCTTGCCTAATGGAAGGGGGCGCTCTTGATCCCAAACACTGACTCCACAACTGCAGAGTAAGAGACGGCAAGCTAGCCAAACAGTGAATAAGCGAAGCTACACACTACGTGTCATGTACTTCTTACACAAGTGGAGTTGAACAGCACTGAAAATGCACAAATAGAAAAGAAAAATCACAGCAGAATTAAGTATTTTAAAAGTTTTTATTTTACGCAACTTACAGTCAAGCCAAAGTGTGTGAACTATATTAAGTGATACGTATTCACATTATGTCCTAAGAGGGTTTACAGCATATTTTGTGTTCTGTAATCATAACTGTTACCCGAAAAATAAAATAAAAGTAAATGTGAAACAGAAACCAAGACAGCTTACATCTTTACAACACAAACAAAAGGAGCTTAGCAGTCGATGTGAACAAATTAAATTCAGCAACATAAAGAACCCTCACCAGAACAGGAAGGACAGCAAACTCAGTTTTTGGCATGTCGGTGGTTTTAAAGAAAAAAAAAAAAAAAAAAGGAGAGAAGTGAAGGGAGGTCTGAAGTCATGTGGCTTTGCAGAGCTGCCTCTGCCCAAGGACTTTGGTTGCAATGGAAACGCTCCAGGCAGAAACTTAAAAGCAGGGACAAAGAGAAAAAAAAAAAAAAAAAAAAAATTGTGTCCTGAAATTAGTTGGCCAATTTTATTATTAATTTGTTATTCATCTCCTTTAAAAACAAAAGGACCATCTTTGAAGTCAACTACATCTCCAGGACAGGCTCTACATTCATAGGAGGTAGATAACGCGGTGATGATAACGTTGAGGTGGAGTCCGGGACATTGTAGTGCATCATTTCTTCCACTTTAAGGCCAGATGGGAACTTTCCATGTAGCTCTAAGGCCATCTTAAGACAAAGGTGTAAGGAAGGGCAGGGTGGGTTCGGTACAGCCCTTTCATGGCGATACCCGAGTCAACAGGCGTGTGAAAACGCTTGGTGCACCATCAATTCTTCATTGACAAAATCTTTTTTTTTTTTTTAAGTCGACATGAGTGAAGAAACATTTGGAGAAAATTTGAGTGGATTTGGCCAAAAGGTGTTACAACAGTAGGCTGAGGCATGTGTGCCGCTTGTGACATTCAAACCTCCCATTAGGGAAAATAAAAAGATATTTATATATATATATATATTGTTGGACAATACATTTAGAGAACAAAACAGAGTCAATGCAGCATATATCAGGCTTATGAGGTACTTCATGAATATATATATATAGATTGATATAATCAACTTTTTTTTTTTAGAAAAGCTTCTCAAAGTCATTATTCCTTATAGTTCCTATTGATAGCATAAAATACCTCGTCAGTTATTTCGGTTTTTTTTATTTTAAACTCAGCCCAAGCTAAATGGGCGTCTTTATTTTTTATTCGTTTTCAGAGACTGCTTTCAAAAAGTGCAAAAAACAAATACTGATGGTTCTATGCAGCATCTACACTCATGGTTATTGAAAACGGAGAGAGAACCTCTTGGATTTTATCTACGTTTTGTTTATTCAAAACAATGAGATGGGGGTCGAAACCTAATGCTGGAGCAGATGGAGGAGGAGAAAAAAGAATTCGACAAAAGGCACATCTAAAAAGAAAACAACTGCGAACATGCTGGATGTCTACAGCTTGGATTTGATCTGTAAAGTGACACAGCAGCTCTTATGTACCTTTGGTCGAATGATTCGATACGTTGTCAGTTGAGATTAAAACGTGTTTCTTCCCTTTAGTGAGCAAACGGGGGAGGGATGCTGAGTGCAGCATCGAGGAGGAAAGGCAGAAATTAGCAGAGTCCGTGTATTTAATCTCGGGGGAAAATGTGTCAAACCGCAACGTTTTTGGCTTTCTGGTAAAACTAAAAATGGAATCAAGCTGCTCGGAAATCCAACTAAACGACGCGCTCGATGTAATGCTGCTGCAAACACACCTGAACAAAAAGCCGATGTGCCAACAACCCGCACGGCAACAGAGAATCACCGCAACTGCGTCTTTGCTGCCAAGTAAATCGGAATTACAATGGCAAACGTGAAAGATCCAGTCGTGGTTACGGTTTATGAATCATACAAGGAAGGAATCCTAAAGTTAATGCTGGGTTCTGACTCCAGACTGGTTAGAGAAAAATAAAATAAATAAATTTGGTCCCCTAAAAAAAAAAAAAAAAAAAGTAAAAAACGAGCACAGCAACATTAAAAGTTCTCACACACGATATTGGCTTGTATTGGTTTGGTCACTACGAGATTTCGCTTCGGCGCCCGTCTCAAACAAACGGGATTATAGTAGCAAACACCAGACTGCTGCTCTGAGGTAGTTCTTTACAAATCTGGTGGATTAAAAAACAAACAAACTGAAAAGCAATTGTTAAGATGTGAAATGACTTGAACCAATCGCCTGGCAGGAGTGGAAGTGTGCAGATCAAGATGATGGCATTCAGTTGGAGATTTCCTAACAGCTCTCCTGTTATTTAAAGGACGTTTGCATTGAAAAGAGCCGCAGACGCAGTCGGGGTCATGATGTCACTTCTGCCCGACGAGTTTCAAACGACCTGTATAACGATTAGAAAACCCGGCTGAAGTTCTTAGTTACCATTTAAATACTGGGTTATCACTAGACGAAAAGCCAAGACTTGCTAACGATATCAAATGTAAATTCGGTACTTTAAGCTGACGAGTGCGAGCGCAGCGACGCTGGAGGTCATCAGATGGTCCTCAATATCTGGGGCAGGATTCAGAGTTTGTGGGGAAACTAACAAAAAAAAAAGTTTTGAAACGTAGTGAGTGTAGAATAATCATTTTCAACAGGTCTGAATTTATGATGGCACATGATCATAATATAGTAAATGTAAAAAACATGCAGAATTTTCTGTTTAAAGAGGAAAAAAATATTCAGTTCGGGTTTTATTTTTTAAAGCATTTTAAAAAGATCAAATGACCATTTTTCATTAAAAAAAAAAAAAAATTGTCAAGTATCCCTTCATCACTGACAAGAGGCTCCAATTTAGATGCAAACTTCAATGCCAGTAGGCAGACAGGAAGCGGTGCTTTTCTTCTCCCATGGTTCTGCTTGTGACTAGTTCAACCAAAGAACCCCTTTCTTGTTCACTTCAAAATAAGAGTCCCAAACATAAACGCAGCACTCTATAATCTAGCGCACCGACTTGTCAAATTCAAAGCCATGAGAAAAGCAGGCGCCTTATGAAGTCGAAATTCAACGTGGGACAGCTGAACGTTTACCTTTACAGACTGAACGCTTAGCATGAAGATAAACATGTTACCAGTTTGTATTACCAACAAAACAAACGGCGTTCCGACTCAGACGTGACGCTGTTTCCATAACCAATGCAGAATCGATACCTTCCATTCATTTCTCGAGACAAAATAATGCTGACGCAGCAACCAGCCCCGAACCTCGGAAGACAAGTTATTGTCATGGGGAAAAAAAAAAAAAACAAACTAAAAATAGTGTGTTTTAGTATTGCGAGATGTCGTGCCACAACATGTCACTGCACCCCTACTCCAACCTGGAGGCTTTTTAAGACACAGAAATAGATCTGAAAATATTCTAACATTTGCAGAGATCTTGAGAATTGAAAATAAAAACCTTTTGCCAAACAGGGAATCTCAAAAGACCAAAAAAAAACAAAAAAAACAAAAAAAACACATTATGTGAAGATAAATGGCAACGCTATGTCCGGCTGCTAGATGCGCTCGTGTTGCAATAAACAAGAACTTTTACACATTACATTGCTGTCACATGGCTATAGGTAACGGGGTGGACACGGTTTCAATGACTTCCAGAGACATCATTAGTCTTCAGAGGATTTATATACAAACAGGAACAGGAGAATTACGCCTGGTGAAGCCGGCTGAGCGCTCTGAAAATCCGTTCATATCTTACACACAAAAATAAAAATAAACCAGGTTTTAGCAACTATATGTAGACAAACATAACAAAAAAAAAAAAAACATGCTTCATTCAAAATCAGAAAAGACTTTACAAGATCAAGACCACACGAGGCAGGATCATCAGGCTGGGAGTTGAAGCAAAGCTGGAAACCTAAATGCAAACGCAAAATCCTCCGATTTCTTTTAATGCAAACAAAAAAAAAAAAAAGACGCACACCTCAAACAAAGCGTGAATCCACAGCTGAAGACATGATTTCCCTTCACACCAGTGGGATCTGCTGCTCTACAAAGCATCTGATGATGAAAAGATTAGCAAGCTTTGCTAAGAAAACTACAATTTTCTGCTTAGAAAAAGAGTCACGCAGTAATAATAATAATAGAAAGTTTGTACAGAAGCAGAGCTTAAAACGAACTCGGATTGTTTCTTTCACAATTTTACAAACCACACAGACTAATTACATTCGGTACTATCTGAAGATGCAGAAAACAGGCTCTACTCTAAAAAATTATATAAGCAACT
This sequence comes from Poecilia picta, assembly GCA_033032245.1. Taxonomy (NCBI): domain Eukaryota; kingdom Metazoa; phylum Chordata; class Actinopteri; order Cyprinodontiformes; family Poeciliidae; genus Poecilia; species Poecilia picta. Next base: position 18,744,870 of record CM065363.1, on the reverse strand, counting down.
GTTTTGCTAAAACGACACATAAGCAGCTTAGAGGGGAGATAAATGACTGTACAGATGGGAATGTTTTGGAAAGGATTCATCTAATAGTTGCTGCTTTATAAGAAATCGGTTTCAACTCCAGAAAATATTCAAATATTATCAGGCTTAAAGACAGTTTGAACACTTAAAAAAAAAAATAAAAAATTAAGAAAATTATTCTATTGCATAATTTGATATGGTATTTGTAGTCAATATTGGCCATTTCTGCTACCTGGTGTATCCAGGTTTTGGCTTTCCAAATGAAAACCTTTTGTGAATTTAACACATTCAGGAAATATAAAGTCTCTACGCCGATGATCGTCGGTACCACTATAGGTAATGCAGTACTTCACCTGCAACATGCCACATTCATCCAGGTTAGGAATACTCGTCACTGTTGTAAACATTCTTTTGTTGAACTCATTTTGGGAAAAAAAACAATAAAAGCAAAGTGACAAAAACTCCTCCTTACTCTGTAGTTTGTTTTGGTCTTACTGGGAGAGGGGAAGGTGGTCGCCCACATTGCAGTTCTGGACAGAGATAAAACTGTTTACCTAACAGGACATGCACCACTTTGGCATCCAACAATATTCTCCTTTTAAAAACACCTTTCAGTTTGGTTAACAGAAAAATAAAACACATCTACTACGATTTCTATACAAAGGCGATCCACTCACGCAACCGGAAATAATCGCTCTTATTATTGTCGCTTAAAGGCTTCGGGTTATTTCTCAAAGAAAAGAAAAAAAATGACTTGCTCAATTTTGGTTGGCTAGATGGAATCTTCTCGGCTGGTTTTTGCTCGATCTCTCTGATCAGCAATTATAGCATAGGGGAAAAGAAAAAGGAAAAAAAAGCTATTTTGTAAGTGGCTGCAGATTTTTGCTGTTAATGCATGAATAGCTACAATATTGTTCTTTATTATTTAGTGCAAATGTATCTTTTGGAGTTTTATATCAAGAAAAAGCAATGCCATTCCGATCTGGTTTTATAAGGTGCTGGTGTAGGGAACAAAAAAAAAAAAAAAAAAAAAAAAAAAAAAAAAAAACAGAGCAGTAACAACAAATCCAAAAGCCAGATTCTCCTTTCTTTCTAAGTTAAAGCAGTGAGATTGTTACAATTACTGAAGAATCTTGTTTCCAACTCTCTGTGAAGGGAATAATAATAATAATTTAAAAAAAGGATATTAATGACAAAGCCATTCAGCTTCCCAAGACAAGGGCATCACTATGTAGAATAAGCAGTGCACTTTACTCTCCGTCATACATTATTATCCGGCTGACCACCAATGAACAGTGACTGGCAGGAAACGCTTAAAATCCAACATCGCAAAGATCAGTAAACAGACCTTACCTAAGCACCAACAGGCCATCTTAACACTTTTCGGCGTGGAAGTTGTTACCAAGGGAAGGCGAATCAGTTAGCCATTTTCAGACCGAGTGAGACGTTACAGGAAATTAGAGAAAGCAGAGATATACATGTGATTACTTAGGAGATGCTGTATTCAGAGACATTTCAGAAATTTAAAACAGACTGTTAAAGAAATCGCAACTGGCTAAAACTGGTGTTCAGAAATCAGCCAGAGTTCTCCACTTTCCTAATTGTTATCTTTGAAACTTTAACCAGCAGTCTGCGATAGCACCACTGAGACGCACCGACTTTGTCTCGATGAAGGAGAACTTTGCATTTGTTGTTACACAGCTTGAGCAGAGAACCAAGTTTTAAATCAAAGTGTCATTTTTACTGGTGCATAGAAGAAGAAAAAGAAGCAGAAAGTCGTGCGTGTCGGTACAAACACACTCGAAGCATTTGGTCAGAGAACTTCATCGCAAACACATTCCGTCTCTTCGGTTTGAGCAATACTAAATACATGTCATGCAAGGAACAAAAAAAAAGTAAAAATAAATTCATCGTGCTCGCCAAAGCCTCTAAAGCCAACGAGACACGAGCGACGCCGGTTACGATACACAGCCAGGGTAATTATGCAGAAATGGCCAGTGGCGCAACGCTACCATCACGCCACAGCAACGGGTAACAAGAGGTAGAACAGACGGCCATTTCCATGCAATTACACCAGTGTCACACATTATGGCTGAGCCTTCGGTTCTGATTAATGGAAAAAAAAAAACCCCACACACACACACATTAGAAGTCATACTCATAATTCTGCTATCAAAAGTGCATCCAAATGTACATGTTGTGAGACCAGCACCGATAACAATATTGACATCAGAACAGTAAATATCAAGTACGGGATTTTTTTTTTTTTTTCCTTTTTCCAAAATGCCCCACAAACACAGTCAGTTGGATCTCTAGTTGCTTTAGAGGAGTTAAAAGTAAAAAGAGAAACTGATGTAGTTAAAGGGAGAGAGAAAAGGACCGCAGAAATAATGAAGGATCAGTGAGGACTTAAGGTGATTTACAGTGAAAACATCAAGCACCTAGAGTCAAAATGCCTTTTTTTGTGCTTCTGTGTCTTTTGAGTAATAATCGTGTAAAAGTTGGTAATCTTGTTTGGCCATGAACGATTGTGTGTTACAAAGGATGCGCTCACTTTTAGGCTAGAAAATCTACATCGTCACTAATGACCACTTTTATCCTATTACAAACACGTGAAGGATGCTGAGAAGCACTAAAACAAAACTAAATGCGAAACACTGAAATAAAAAAACTAAAAGGAAACAAAAGCCCTGATTGTCTACCTCTGTACTCGATCCGATTTCATGTGGGATCCCCGTTAACTGCTAAAATCTCTGTTAAAAACTGATGCATAGTTAGAAAACGTACACTACTTGCCTTCAATCTAGACAAACATTCACGAGCTCAACGTAGCGGTAAAACTGAAGCAGGATGTCGTTATGCATCAATTCTATTAGTAAAACTGTGAGAGTCTTAGAAGGCAAGATCATTGCATTTAAAACGTTCATACAAATAGAGTTAATTTAGACAAAATTTGGGCCACTTTTTTCTTCTAAAAAAAAAAAAAAAAAAAAAAAAAAAGTAAAATTTTCTCAGCATTTTTGCACTGAAAGCTTATTTAAAATATACCTTGTTAGGAACATTTCTATTTCAGTAAAAAGACTCACAAGAGATGCTTGCATAAACCCCCCCACCCCAACGATGCTTTTGTGCGACGACCGTTCACGGTTCTTGAAGGGCCCTCTAACCCAACGAGGCTCTTCTATCATTTAAAATCAGTTCAAATGTAAAAACTCTTCTGTACCAAACACCCCCCTGTCGCCGAGGCGCTACACGGCTGCCCCGATCTGACGCGACGCAGCAGAAAATACTTTCCTGCTGCTATATACACACACAATAAAAAAATAGAAGTAGGATTGAGGGGCTTGAAAATGAAAAAAAAAAAAAACTCGTAAAAAAATACAAGTAAAAAAAAAAAAACAAAAAAACAATACATCTCAGCTACAGGACTGTACAATGAAGAATTACTAGAAATGAAAAATTTGTTATGATCCCCTTTTGAGTTTTCAAATGTTTCATCAGCTCGGTTCGGAATACAATATAAAAAGGTTGCAGGGACCCAGTCCCGGCACGCCCGATTTTATGCTTGAAAATGATCAGTTCAGACCAGAGGATGAACAAGGTGGTTCAGTCTCTAAACCTTAAAAAAAAGAAGAAAAAAATCTGTCAGAGATGATTCGAATAGTTTACAAATCAGATGAGAAACTGTCTTTTCACCATTACCAGATTTGGCATAAAAAAAAAAAAAAAAAAAAAAAAAAAAAAAGAGAAAGTTTGTAGATCAAAGAAAAATGCAGACACACCAACCAGGAACTAACTAGTTCATCAAGAGAGAGAGAGAAAAAAAAAAAAAAAAAAAAAAAAAAATTCAAATATTAAAAAAAAATCAGATAATGACCTATGTTGAAGGGAAGAAAAATATTAAAATAAGTCATAATATCTTAACCCTCCTGTTATGTTGCAGGTCAAATTGACCAGTTTTAAAGTTTAAAATTTTTGTTTGAAATGGTTGGAATTATTTCTTTTTTGCATAAAACTTTTTCCATTTGTCTTAATAGGTAGATTCGACATAGAAATTGAACATTTGTTCATATTACACATTTGCAACCCCCCTGGGTCCACATAGATACAGTCAGGGTCAATTTGACCCAGCAGTCAAGTTAAAGGGTGAAAAAGATTTAAAAAAAAGTCCAGCTCTATTTGTTTCCTTGCATCTATGACCATATTTCACCCCCAACACAAACCACACACACACAAGCCCACTTTCTCTCTATCCTCTTCACTTCACTAGGAAACTGCGAGAAAGCAGGAACTCGTACAACTTGACAGGAACATTTTCTGTTCCCGTGGCCAAACTCCACCCACACCGAGTGGACACTCAAAGGAAGTGGAGAAAACATAAACACTCTCTGCTTGACTCATTTGTCTTGATTTTAATCAGCAGGTCAATTTGACCCTGAACAATATACATGTCTCAAGTTCAACTATCACCAAGATCACCCATTGAAAAAACAATATCTAAATATCATAAAATTTTTTTTTTTACAAAAGATCGATTTCAAAGAAATTATTTGTTGTAGGTGCTTTTTCCCAAAATGTTAATTACATTTTTTATTTCCAAACGAGTGAATGAGTAAATTGTTGTCACTGATCCTTTATTGGAGAGAGATATAAAAAACATCATTGCACAAATATTGATTGAAATGGTTAGTATTGGAGTTAACAATCAAATACAAAAAAAGTTTTGGAGGATGTTTTTGGTTCCTGACACTATTGCATGATTAAACACTCCACAGGTCAAACTGACCCACGAACATTATTGCTGTACCTCAGAAACTAACATAACAGGAGGGTTAAGTACTTTTGTCCTTGGTAAAGTACCATCCTGGTCAGTGCACTTTGCTTGCATTGGCTGATAATGTTTGGTTTAAATTGTTCTAGCATATAAACGGTAAGTGAGCTCCCCAAAATTTTGATTCTCGGTGTACGGACCAGGATTCACTCGGGCAAACAAGTACAGGAAAAGAAGAAAAAAAAAAAAAACTTTGTTTATAATGTAACAGCCCACTTTCTTTTAGGAATTATTGTTGTTTTTCCTGTGTGCAAATTTTACCATTTTCAGAATTTGGAAAAAAAAAGGAAAAATTTTATAAAACAAGTAAAAAAAAATAAAAAAGGAAGAAAAAATGTATCTACAAACCTAATGTCTCTCTACAATTTGTCTTTTTCACTACTAAATGGCTTACTTTGGTGGATAAAAGGGGAGAAGTTCAAATGTGGACATATGGGTGAGTGACAAGTTTGCCACCTAGGGAAAAGACAATATGAAACCTTGTGATGGTATTCGGACCTCACAGAGAGACGGCGGTCGTTTGTTTCAATGGCGGGGATTTTACCCCCCAACCAATCAGGGCGCTGTAGTTTCAGGCGAAGTACATGGTGCGCAGGGTGTCCTGGTGGATCTGAACAGCCTTGGCCAAGGCCTGGTGGTCCCGCCCATTGCTCTGGCCCGACGTATGACTGCCCTCAGCACTACAACAACAACAAAACAAGAAAAACATGGAAAAAGCACTTGGATCATTGATGGAAGAAAGAGGGGGGAAAAAAAAATTAAATAGAAATCTCAGAAGTACAATCGCGCCCTTACCTGTCGTGCTCTTTGTCCACCAAGTGATAGCGCGCCCGGAAAGCCACCAGATGGGCGTAGTAGGCTGGTGCTGGGATGGACACGGAGCGGGTGCAGCGCACGTACGTGTGGCAGAGCTGGTAGGTGAGGACCTGCAGTTCATCCGACGAGAAGTGGTTGTCGTCCCAGAGCACGTGGTAGTGAGACGGTCTGCTGGTTCCCTGGAAGGAAGGAAGGACAATGGATGACGAGGTGAGGCGGCGCGGGTTTATTTAGATACTAGAAAGAAAGTTACGAGATGCTCAGCGAAATCGGCTTTTTTTTTGGCTGGAATTGGATTGATTGCAGCAGAACAGTCAGAGGCTCAAAAAAAAAAAAAAAAAAATCTGACCTTTGGCCAATTAAAGCACAACAAGCACCTCTGGGTCACCCTGACAACAGTGTCCGCAGGGCTTACAAAATGAAGTCCGAAGGTCCACAGAGATTTAACAAGCTATATCACGGGAAAACATTTTGAACAGCATGTTTGTTCGCAGATGATTCTTTCAGCAGAGAACAGAAAGAGCGAAAAGCAACAAATGATCCATTTTATACATCTGGGTTTCAACCTCAGTCTGTCATGGAAGATGTTTATTAAATGATTACAACCTTTTGAAGATAAAAATGATCAACATGCTCTGAAAAATAAAAATAGAGACTAATGCTATGTCCCCTCTGCTAAGCGCTTGTACAGAAACTTGGATATGTTTTTTCCTTGTTTTACTAAATTAATATACATTTTTAAAAAAAAAACTACCACGTTAGTCGGCACTGCAAATGTAACTGGCTGGTAGTAATCATCCTAGTTTTTGTCATAAGGAAACTTACTGATGGCTCCCTAACGACTCAAGACTCCTTACTAACGACTCAGGCTTCCTGCTAACGACTCCCGGATGAGCGTCAAATAAACAACTCAGTTAAATTAAAACAACAATGCCAAACATCTAGTCATTTCCAAATCAACAATTGAAGGTAGTTGTGCTGACTTTAAGCATGTAGATTCCAACGGTAGCTCTATGGCAGCATGAAAACAGACTGCGCTAACTGCTACATTGGCTTTTAAACACTGATTTTTGCCCCCTTGTTTTACTAAATTAACATACTTTTTTTTTTAATTTCTCAACTTTTTGTTATAGCAGGATAGCAAGTCAGAACCCATTTTGAGTAAAGTCTGTTTGAAAATGGTCCAAGATTTCAAATCAGCCAAACAATTTTGATTAGAAAAAGTGGTAGCATGGGAGCCTTGAGCTACTCCCTCTAATTAAAATCACAGTTCTTACCTGAATGCCTGCATGACTGCAAAGGTAGAAGTCGAACTCTGACGGGTGGGTGATTTTGGTGTCCACTGTAGTCCCCGCTGGAATGTTGCCGCTCTTTCCGACCTGAAAAAAAGTCAGAGTTATAAACCTTTTTGTGCAACAACTACAGGAAGACCATACTATATTCTCCTGCGTTCTAAGAGAAACTCATTTCTAACACGACACTGACCCGTTCGTTTCTGTCCACGCAGAACAGCCTCGTGTGGTGTCTCTTCTGGACAACCACGAAGGTGATGCCAGGTTGGTAATCCTTTTCCAGTTTGATGCAAGCCTCACGGATTGCCAGGAGCTCATGCTGAAGGACCTACAGGTAAACGGATTGTAAATTTAGCAAACGACGCCTGCTGTGCCACAACAAAGCACACACACACAAACACGTTACCTGGCTGAACTGGCCCTCGGAGATGCCGTCCCGATAATAGATGATTCTGGTGGGCTTGAAGCGAGTGGACTTGTAGAACTGGATGAGCAGCTCCCGCACCATGTTGGCCAGGTCCTGGATGATGTCCTGACGGTGCTGCTGCACCCGCACTGTGGCGCAGTATCGGCTGGGGTGGGCGTCCATGCTGCCGACCACCTGAAGACGACATGGGGCACATTAAGCCTTCAAAGGCGGAGGAGGGAAATACTGCTGCCATTATAAACACTACAACTAATTTACACCGAAACCTCAAAATTTCATGACGACTAAAGTGAGCGCTGCCCATATGCAACTTAAAACAGGTCGCGAATTTAAAAGTAGTTTTCAAGCATTCAGAAAACGCATTTGATTATGCATTTTCTGCATAATCAAATGATTAGTAAAACATCATTATATTAATTTAGCTGGAACTCACGGCAGCGATGGAAGGCTTCTTTCCGTCTCCTGCTGGTGGATGAGTCACGTCAGAACCGAGAAAGATCACTGGCTGCTGGAACACCAACGGCCTGCGCAGGAAAGCACAGAGTGGATACAAGTTTTCATACAAGATCATCATGCACAGGCAATATGGAGATGGTGAGGTCAGCTCCAATAAATAATTTTTGCTCACTCCCAGCTCTCTCTCGAGCTTCTTCAGGAATCTGAAGACACTAACTGCACTGAGGCTCCATTCATTATGCAATGATGCTGTGAAATGATTTTTTTTTCCTCACATTACATCATAAAGCTTTAATCTACAACTTGAAATGGGGGGGGAAAACTCTCTGCTTACAGAGAGGTTCCGTTAAAAGGAGATATACTTGAAGCAGATAACTCTCTTGGCATTTTAATTTAGAATAAATCCAGCTTTGCTGGTAGAGAGAGAAACTAAATATTCCAATCTCAAAATACTACCTTGGTTTATACAAAAACCTTCAACTCACCATCATATTTGCATTCAGTGAGTAATGCAGAAGCCAGTGAACATGTAAAAATAAAAAACAGGGGTACAATTTGGGGCACTAAAGAGCTTCTAGTGTGAAGGAAATACTAAAAAAAAAGGACGACACTTCTGACCTGAAATCAACAGGAATCTGATAAATTCACTTCAACCACCATTGCACTTTGACATCACATTCTGTTTGTACCAGGAAGAAACTTTGACCTGAAATGCTTTACATGTTTTCAAGAGGAAGATTTCTGTTCACACAATGACTCCATAACTACCTTCTAAAGTTGCACCATTTATGATGGCAGCATGTTGGAGTAGCTTTGCTACATTAGCCCTGATCTCTTCTTTTAGAAGACTTTTGCACATATTTTTTGGCTGATTTATTACATATTTGGACAACTGACATGACGCCAGCTCTGCCCCCATGCTGACATAGAGCGATCGTTCCCCCAATCCGTCCAGGGCCACTTTTTAGCAACTGACCAATCTGCCTTCCAAGTACAGCACTGACAATATTGACAGTATCCATCAGAAAACACACTGCAGTCAGAGAGATTTAGAGGAAAATAATAGATAATCACAGTCCCGGTTGTCAGTGCATTGTCATTGCAATCCCGACAGCCGTTACCCAGAATGTGTGGAGGAGGGAATATGATTTATTACATTTCCAAAACGGAGTCTGGAACTACACAAGAAACGGATCATGGATTGCAGCCCAGCCTACGTCCAGTTGAATGAAACTGATGGAGGGAATCTACCACGTTAGCCGGCACCACGAAAGTGGTAGTAATCATCCCAGCTTTTGTCATATCGACACTTACAGCCAGCTCCCTGCTAACGACTCACAGCTGACGGCTCCCCGTTAACGAGTCGGCTCCCTGCTAACGACTCCCGGCTGAGCGTCAAATAAACAACTCAGTTAAAATAAAACAATGCTAAACATCTAGTCATTTCCAGATCAACAAATGAAGGTAGTTATGCTAATTTTATGCATGCAGGTTCCAACGGTAGCTCTATGGCAGCATGAAATCAGACTGCGCTATCTGCTACTTTGGCATTTAAACATCGTTTCAAGCTACTGTTTATTTCTCAGCATTTTCCTGAAGGCAGATTTTCACAAGCCGGTATTATTTAGGTCATTGCTCACCCATTTTGTATGTGCAAAGTGCGTCCCACAGCGTTCACACTTGCATCCAACCAGACTTTGTCCCTCATCATTTTTCCTCTTGGGCTTTATTGTTGATCTCTCCATTCTCCTGACTGTCTCCAACTAGACCGGACGCAGGACTAGTTTGAGAGGTCTCTTGCCTGCCGTCTTTGCCTCAGTGTTGCTTTGTAAGGCAAAAAAAGACTCAAAAAATGAGGTCCGTTAGTCTGCCGTAATAACAGTTGGCTTGTCGGAGGACAGCTCTACTTCGGCAAGGGGCGGTCAATTGGGCCGCGACATTGTCGTACAGTAGTTTAATCGGTTTATTCAGATGCTTCTTCAGGTTTGTTGCCCACGACATCACCGAAGATACGAATTATAACAATATTTAATTTCCTTTTGAGATAAATGAGGTATGTTTTTTGACCAAATCTGCCATTTCCCCTGTAAATAATCATAATCTGACTCAATGCAAAAGTGAAGACGGTCTAAATGTGACCCTTTGACACACTATAACATCGCAAGTCTTGAATGTCCTGTTAAATGCTAGTGTAAGCATCTCCACCGACCTGCCCTGCGGCAGCAGGATGTTGTTGACTCCGCCCAGCTTGACGTTGATCTTCAGACAGAGATTGGAGAGAGTCTGAGGCGTCGTCTTTTGGACATTCTTCACCTGGACGCATTGCGTGGCCATTCCGAGCACGGTGTCGCCAACTCGTTTTACTTCAGCTATAAACATGCAACAAGAAGGCATGAAATAAGATGAAAATGCTGAATGTTAAAACACACACACATTATCTTTTTTTTTCTAATAAATTCAAACAGGTGGTCACATAAACTGGCGTCTTTCCAGGGAGGATGACCACCACCAGCTGCAGGCCCTGGTAGGTGTACTTCAGGTGCCTGAACATGGGCTCCACGCTGTCCGCCCCCTGGGCGTACTTGCAGAAGCAAGGCTGACCCTGGATGGGCATCCCTGCATCTCGAGAGATCTTCCTCAGCTGGTCGGTGAAAGCTCTGCCAAATGAAGAACCGAGTTCATCTTATGCTCAGTAAGATTCCTACATACAAGGCGCACATGCAAAAGATCTTGACATTCTGCAACTCTCTCTTACTTGAGCAGGAGTTCAGTGCACTGTCTCTGCGGCGCGAAGCAGGCGATGGCCCACACTTTGATCTCAATGCCGGTGTGGAACTGCTTGTTCCTCATGTCCCACACTCCCTGGATTGGTGTTGCTATTGCTTTGTTCTGAAAATTGTCATTTTTTTTAAAATGCTGGTCAACATTTTTTGCACTGCATGTATACATTTAAAAAAAGAAAAAAAACGAAAACACCTCCAGAGTACCGCCGAACTTACCCTGCCGCCGTAAAGTATTGAAGGTGCTTGCAAGACGCGGCCGTTCACTTCTGTCATTTCATCCCTCACCACGACTCCAAATTCACGAACGTAAGGGTCGGTGTTGAAGTTGGCACTTCGCATCTGGAACGGACACAAAAAGTTACTTTTTACCATTGTAGATCCGTCATGTTTCGAGTTTATAAGCTTCATTTAACGCTCTGATCGGTTTGCTAGAAGCAGAAGGGACGTGCACAGATGACGCACCAGTTTACTAATTTCATCCTGCCGGTCTGGCGCCGATCTGGCTGTGGCACGGATCATTGTGGAGGTCTGATTGTCGGTCAGCTTTTTGATGCAGCGCTGCCCTGCCACTATGTTACACACCTGAGGAGACCACGTTTGTAGACGATCAATTAAAAACAAGCAAAACTCTCACTTTTCTTGAATAAAATCCAGAACGTTAACGCGTCTTGCCTCTAGAGGGAGGTAGGTATGCTTTTGCTCCTGTCCCACTTGTAAACATGGGAGGTGAGGGTATCGCAGGATGAGTTTGTACTTGTCTTTGAAGTACTGTGCTACTGTGCATTCAATAGTTTGGCCACTCTCCTGCTGCAAGGGGAACCTAAGGCAATAAAGAAGAAATCCAATCAACACAAAGAGAAGATCAAATATCCCTGAAGGTTTAGCCATCGGATCTTCCTTTTAACGAGATCAGTTCATATAATGATACAGGATAATGAAGTTTAGATAAAATGTTGAGAGCTTTCTTACGTCTGGTGGCTGGCTGGTCTTCTGGTCACGTTGCAAACTCGGTATTTTCTCTTCATCTGCCCACAGTGAGTTATCTCGACCTTGAGGCCTACAGGAGGGACGCAAAATAAATGGAGAAAGTTCAACAGGAAAAAAAGGAACTCCAGGATTATTTAATTGGCTTTAAGATAAATAATTTCATCTTTTTTAAGCAGACCAGCTATAGGTTCCTCCTGTATTTCCATTCCAAAATTATTTTGGAATAGATTTTTTGGGGTCTAAACAATTTGCCAAGTTGAGTCGTATGTACAAAATATTTAAATCTCGACACAACAGCAGGAAGGTCTGTAGTGGCGTTTTATAAATCTCAGTTCATCAAGTATTCATACCAACACAAAAAGCTATTTTTAACATCTTCAAGTTGGAAAAACATTATTTTTTTTCCTAAAAATTTTGCTCCATAGAAGTTCATTTTGTAGTCGATCCAAACTGGTGTGAAAAAAAGGGACGTACCTTTGATTTCTTTTGTGAATTTCACTCGCTGAGAGTCCGTCAGAGGCTTCTGCTGCTCCTCGATGCTTTTAAAATCCAGAACTTCACACATGAATTCAATTACAGGCTGAGCTTTGTAGAACGCAGTGGCTGAAACTGAAAACAAAGAAAACATGCAGAGATAAGACACGTGGTGACAACAAATTTGTATGGATTTTTATGGGGTTTTTTTTAATGAATGACGCAGATTACCATCAATGTTGAGCATCATTTTCCAGAGAGAAGGTCTGACGGACTGATGGAAGCCGAACCAAACCTCCCTGCCGCCACCGAGAGGGTTGGAGCATCCCTCTGAAGGAGTGAAGAAGGAGCGACCCACTGGAGTATACCTGTGTCGGACGATGGTTAGACGTGACATGCGATTAACAAAAACCAAGCAGCACAGAATCTGGATGATAATCCATTAAGTAATGACTGACTTTAATGAATTTATACAGAAAATAAATGAAACCTGTGACAGAGCTTCCCTCGGTGATTGTCACACAAAAACCGAGTTCGGACAAACCATAAAAATAAATAAATATAAAATAAAATAAAAAACAGATCTGACCTCATGGAAGGTAAATGCCGCATGACCACATCCAAAGCTTGAATTGTTTCAAAGGGAACGCTTGGCAGCCGTCCGGATAGAGCCTCATGTAGAGCTTGTAGACTAACACAAGACACCCATTTGATGGACACTTTGAAGCTGCGGTCTTTGCCTTCGCCTGGAATAGTTACTTCAAGCTCCACCTGTGAAAGTGGCAGTTCAGACTTTTCTTTTTGTTAATTTTGTAATGTCCAAATAAGGAAACTTCAGTCAAGCAATGATGAGAAGTAAAAGACATACTTTGTCTCGGCCTATTGGCAAAGGCATGGCAGTGTAGAGGTTCTTTCTTCCGTCGTACACCGGCTTTCGATCGCCAAAGATCTGCGTTTTAAAGTGCTGGACCATGTGCTCCACAATTTCCCTGAGGACAACAGGAAATTGAGTGTCACAATGCAAAAGGTTTAACTCCACCCACTTATCTGTAGATGGAAATAAAGTAAAACATTAAAAAAAACCTAACATAGACCTACCGATTAACCCTCCTGGGGCATTTCTCTGGCTTGATGTCAATATCATAGTGATAGACCTCCAATCTGGGAATTTCCATTTCAAAGAAGTTGGCCTGGAGCTTGATGGTCCGACCCATGGTGCCAAAGTCTGGCCTCGGCGGCGGCTTGAACACATATTCTGGAATCGGGGAAGGTGGGTCTGCAACAAACAAAGGAGCGCAACATAAACAGATTAGCATTTGTGCGCTTTTGGGTTTATTCTCATAAACATCTATACTTATGACCATTTCGCTTTCTCAAATCCATACCTGAACCTTCCTTGTCTTTAAAACTCAAGAAATATCCATGGACTGTTTTGCCAATAAACTTGCCTGTCCCAATAAGATCAACACATGCAACTTCTGATATTTCAGTCTGTCGGAGCAAACCAATCCCTTCCCCGCCTTATCTTTAAGTTCCACTCTGACAAACTCCCTTAAAACACCCCGACACATCAAGCATAAGATCTGCTGTTTGAAACGCGGGTCTACTGCCCTTGAAAACCCAAAACCACCCATGATGCAACCTGTGCGACTCTTGTTAATTTGTCGGGGAGCCAACGCCAAACAGGGCGAATTGGTGATGGGTGAGGCTGTGAGTTGGATCAGTCTGAAGTTGCAACTAAAACTGCATGAAGCATGAATGTGTAAAAAGTAAAGCAATAATGGTTTCATCTGAAACCAAGCACAGTCTCAATCCCATGCACATTACCGTGTATTGCATAAAAACAGCACCACTTTTACTCCCCCCCCCACCAATTTGGCCATAAAAAAAATTCACATGCAGAATTTACTTCAAGACTAAATTCCGTTGCCAGTATCAAGACATTACAGCTGAAACCAGTTCAAAGTAAAATGTCAGCTTACCAGAGCTCATTGAGCCGGAGGAACGGGGTCCCTCTGGAGCTTCTGCAGCTAAAAGGACAAAAACCGACATGTTACTCGTTTAGAAATCCACTTGCATAAAAAAAAATAAATTAAATGTGAAGGCATTTACTCAAACACAATATCAATTTGATAACTTTAGATATCCTGCTGCAAGAGCAGGGAAAGTAAAGAGTGCAGCTGTTTATTTTAAGCTGTATTGCCCTCTTATCGCTTCCACAGCACAGTCGTCGACAATGATAGGACCGTTATCTGTGACCGAGCAGAATGCATGAACCAGGCTGGTAGCCTAAATTGAATGGATCCACCCATTTGCCAGAAAAACACAAATTCAATTCAGCCCATAAGTCTTGGAAGAAAAACGGACTCGGGTTTACTAACCACATTAACTAACAGGTAAATGTGGGAACAATTTCGTTTCACTTAAATACAAAATAAAAACACATGTCCTGCAATACTTCTAAATAAAGACAGGGGAAAAATTCTTAGCATTATAGATTTTTTTGTGTGCTCACTTTGAGTTTGACCATTGCATTTTCTGAAGACTTTGCAGGCACCAGAGGATGTTTATTAAAAAAGGTGCCAACAAACATGCAACACGTGCCAATCATTTTGTAATGTTCCAGTCTTGATGTACAAGACATTTCAACTTAAAAAAAAAAAAACAATCAATCTGTGTTTCATAAAGAAAGAATGCAAGTAGGACACTTTGATACTTAAAAGAATGAGTCAACTGGACCACGGGAATCCAAATCAAACCCAAATAACATAAAATCGTGCAAAATTTACGGAGAGATTTGAATAGTCCCATAACGATCCGTCTCCGTAATCAATTGAAAATACTTAATAAGCACAAATGAAATGAAGCCCCACATTCAGTCAGGATCAGAAAAGGCCCAATGCTGTGGTTTAAGGGCTTATTGTCCCATTCTTTGAAATACTTTAAGCTGTTGCTGGCCCACAATCCAAAAGAAAGAAAAAAAAAAGGAAACCGCTCTAAAATTAATACTTTGAGTATTAAAAGTGATGGTCATTCTGTGAACTTCAGCCTCAATTCTATAAACGCTTTTTGTTTTAACCCTTATTCAATCTCCCATATTTACTGTTGATCCCAAACTCAAAATGAACAATCGTCTTCCAAAAGGAAGCCACTTTTTTGTTTTAATAATAATAATAATCTGCTACGTTTCAGTTCAAGGTTTCAATGATAATATTGACGTTCAGATTGTGTTTACAAGTCCACAAAACATACCATTTTTTTAATAAACACTTTATGATTAAAAAAAAGAAACACTAAAATCATTACCATATTATATAATCGTGAACTTGGAAGTATAATGTCTGTAAACAACATTGGTAACTTTTTGTGACATTTTTTTTTAAGTTGTGAAACCCCATACAGTAAGTCAGATACTTACTGTATGGGTCGGGGATCCGATTAGAAAGCGTGGTCGGCCGCTAAACACCGCTTAACGTAAGTGCTGGGTGTTTAACCAAAAGATAAAATAATACCAGGCACCTCTTCGCAGTTGTTATTCGTACTCAAAAATTGCACTTAAACTCTTGTAAACACAGAGGCTAAGTTTACTGTGAAGCAAGTTTCTAAAAACGAGGTGCAGCTAAAGCTAATTTAGCTAACGGCTGCTTGTTGCTAACTAAGCTTTTCCCCTGAATCGTATACCAGCTGAGAGACGAGGACAAATGTTGTTTGTCAAATAATTACTTTTTTTTTTATCGTGAAGCAACAGGCAATTTGCTGCCTGAAATCACCCGGCACCGACACTTTTGCCTACATTTTCACCAGCGGCATCACTTAGCCGATGCTAACAGTAGCTGCGGCACTTACCTCCAGCAGAATACATTTTGTAGACTTTTTTAAGCGTATCGTGGACGTGCGGATAGTCCACTTTACAGAGGGCAGACTCCGCCGAGCCTCATACGAAGCCGAAGCGATGTTTTTACGTCCAACAGCAAGGAACGATCCACGGCGTAGAAATATGGATATTTAGTTAGCCAAGAGATAAATATTTGGAGTCTCTCATCCTCGACACGACCCCATCCCCCCAGCACACAAGCGCAGAGAAGAGATGCAGATCAAGATTGATCGCTCCCGTCCGCTTCCGCTTGCGTTTAACCTCCTGCTACTTTCCGCAGCGCTTAAATGGGGTTGCTACGGAGCCCTCGAGGGGACATGTGGGTAATTTTTTTTTTCTTTGTACGGCGTTCCATTTGTGTCAAAAATACGTAGAAGTCATGACTTTCTGACTAGTACTTATTTTTGACACAAATGAAACCCCACACTTTAGCGGTCTCTCGCAATACTGTACTGATCAGTTCATGCGGCATAATTGAATATTGTAAGCCTTTCTTAGGGGCCGCCGTACTTTCTGCATTCATACAAGGTTATGTAAGGTTTTTCCATGTATTTTAATATCTCGTTGTGGAATATCTGAAGTTTTATATATGTTTCTTTAGTATAGAAATGCACCACTGACCTATGCTATAAACAGAAACTTTCCCTAAGTAGGAAAGAAATAAAAATACATCCAAACTATTTGGACTATTTCTGATTTATCATCAACAAAGACGTGGAGATGACTCACGCGTCGGACAGATGAGATTTCCCGAGTTAACCCAGTGTCCATTTGCCGTGTTTTATAATAATAAAACGTGTTTATCGTTATTAACTCTTTGGTGCAAAAAAAAAAAAAAAAAACTGATTGAAAATCGACTTATTCGACTTCTCATGTGAAGCGTGAGAAGTGCCCTTTAATCCATTCAGACCAGGACAATAGAGACGCAATCAAAACTGTCAGATGACTCATTACCCAGTGATAATATCTCAGAAATAGTCCTAACAGTTTTTTTGTTTCTTTCTTTCCTACAGTTTCTGCTTATATCAGAGGTTTGTGGTGCATTTCTATCCTAAAGAAACATATATAAAACTTCAGATATTCCATAACAAGATATTAACATACATGGAAAAAACTCATGAAAGCCTTGTATTAAAACAGAAAGTATGGGCACCGTAAGAAAAGCTTGCAGTATTCAATTATGCCGCATAACTGCAGTATTATTGCGAGAGAAAACAAAAGTATTACGAGGGTACGCAAAAAAAATCCCCCATGTTCACTATTTTTAGCTTACAAATACTTTCTTCTTCCATGTTATTTTTGCTTTAGTTTGAGTTGCTACAAATGTGATAGATAATGTAGACTTATTTTAGACACATTTATGTACTGAAATGCATTTGCTTTTAAGTCTCAAAATTCACATTACCCCTTCTGCATAGACTTATTACTCACAGCCCATGCTAAGAACTGCTGGCATATTTCATGTGGGCTACTTGTGCAATTTCTAACACTTGTAAATGTGATGTCATTGCAAAGGCAAACCTTTATGTAAGTGGGGGGACTTATCTTGCTAGAGGACGTCCTCGATTACGTCAGACGCAAACCGCGCGCTCTGAGCGTGGATCAAAATGACTACAACAGTGATTCTCAAAGTTTTTACAACTACGTCCAAAAAAAGAAAAAAAAAAAAAAGGCCGTTTTCGACGTACCACAGTTCTGTGACTGATCTGCTTGTTAAAGTTGTCGTAGAACAACGCAACAATAATTATTTCATTTAAGCAAGGGAAAGTAGAGAAAAGATAAACAGCATTTCATGTTTGCTTGAAGAAGACAATAAAGCAAAGTACATTTTGTGTGGGGATGGATGGTTAATTGGACCTGAGATCATTTTGCAGATACTCACCAAGGGGACAATTATTAGACTCTACAGATCTGACCAAATAAGCACTTTATAAGAGATTAAGTTAGGGAGTCTACATTAAAATTGGTAATTCAATAACTCATGGTTGTCATGAAAAAAAAAAACAAGATTGAATGAATAAATTTAAAACAGATTTGGTGAACACAAAAACAATATTAGAAATATTGGAAAATTATGTTTCTTTAAACAGGACAACGTAAAAGGAAAATTGTGTTTAAAACTTTAAACAAGACAAGTTTTAGTTTAAAAATGTGGAGAAATATGTGATTTGGAAAATAAATATTTGCTTATTTGGTAAATAAAATCAGTACAAATTGGGAAATTCTAAATTTACAATTATAAACATCTTTATCTCAGACATTAGAGTTTGACAAACAAAATTACTTAAACAGGTAAAATGAAAATATTTTAAAATGCTATAAAATAATCAAATGAATTAATGTTTTTGGGTGATGTTCTTAAAAAAAATTAATTTGGATGGATTATTTGAAAACTAAAGGTCAACTAATGTGAAAAATGTCTTTCCACTGCAGAATGAAGTTGTGTTCTTTGTTTTATGAGGGGGGGGAGGTTTCACTAAACAGCCCCAATCAATTTTGATCAGTCTGATGAGGGGTCTGCATCTTCTTACAATAGGGTGTGAAAGCGTCTGCTTGAGTGTGATTGAGAGTGAATGGGAGTGGGGAGTCGTTGATGGGTTTTACGGCGCTGTGTAAATACGACGTCACTTCAGTGAATAGATGTAGTGATACTATTCTTATTTTTAAACTATGTAGAGACAGTGGAATGTTTTGTATATAATCATATTGTGGATAAATAGGGAGAGTTACAGAGTGGTCTTATATTTGTGTAGGACCTTGATTAAACATAAAATCTTTTAAAAAAAAAACCAAAATTGTGGAAAAAGTAATAAAAGATATGGTTTGTAAGAAAACAAAAGGGGAGACATTTTAACTGTTCCACATGTGGGCCTGTGACCTGCATTGGACACATTTATTTTGACAAATACTGCACAGAGATTTCTAAAATGAAAATGATTGCATTATTTTGGTGTTTTTTGTCCAGTGAATACTTTGACATCAAAATTTAATTTAAAGCAAAATCATCTGCTTGTATATACTTCAGACTTTACAGGTAAAATTGAAAATAAACAGGGTGGCATCTGCCGTGTTGAAACAAACGTTAGAAGCTTTACTTCATTGATAACTGCTTCAGATTTACTTGGTATAACTTGGTATAGCTCTTAGAGGCTCAAATAAGCTGGTAGATTTCGATTCCCATGGAATGCCACAATGCAAAGCTATTATGGAGCATTTTCAGCCAGTTTCTATAGATGAACTGACTTTGGTTATTAAGCATCTGCAGCCTTCAAATTATTCATTGGACTGTCTTCCTACTCGTCTGATAAAAGACATTTTTCTGACTTTTGGCAGCTACATTCTTAAGGTGATAAATACCACATTGCAGTCAGGTTGTGTCCTCTCTACTCTTAAACATGCTGTGGTCAAACCGCTTCTTAAAAAATCCAATCTAGACTCCAATGACCTAGTAAAATTCAGGCCAATTTCTAAATTGCCTTTTCTATCTAAAATTCTTGAAAAATTAGTTTTTATCTAGCTTGAAATGTTTTTAAAAGAGAATAATATAACTGAGAAGTTTCAGTCTGGGTTTAAAGTTGCTCATAGCACTGAATCTGCTTTGCTCCAAGTGTATAATGATCTCCTCTTAACAGTTGATTCAGGCAACGTTGCAGTTTTATTACTTCTAGATTTGAGCTCTGTATTTGACACTGTAGATCATCAGATTCTCTTACATAGATCAAAACACTGTGTTGGCCTGAGGGGCCCAATGGTTTAAATCTTACTTAGAAAACAGAACCTTCTCTGTTCATCTTGACCAATCTTGTTCTGGGGCCAGACCTTCAAAGTAAGGTGTCCCCCAAGGGTCAATTTCAGGGCCCATTTTGTTTATCTTATATTTACTGCCTCTTGGTTAGATTTTCCAAAAATTGAATATTTCCTTTCATTGCTTTGACATCCAGATTTATTTGCCCCTTAAAATTCAAAATGGTACAAATATTCTCTTCAGCTGTTGCTAAACTGTTTAGCTGAAATTATGGATGGAAAAAAACTTTCTTCACCTCAATGAGAGCAAAACTCAAGTTCTGTTATTTGGTCAAAAACTTCAGACTACAAACCCAGATCAGATTCTTGGTTCTTTAGCTCGGTCTTATCAAACCTCTGCTAGAAATCTTGGTTTCGCTTTTGACAGCCTTTTAAAGTTAGACAAACAAGTTAGTTCTGTCGTTAAATCGAGTTTTTACCACCTTCGGCTTTTAGCAAAAGTTAAATCTTACTTCTGTTTTAAGAACTTTGAAGGACTCATCCATGCCTTCATAACTACTCGTCTGGATTACTGCAACTCTTTATATAGAGGGATGGATAAATCACAGATTCAGAGACTTCAATTGATCCAGAACGCAGCAGCACGGCTTCTCACAGGAACCAGGAAGCATGACCATATAACACCAACTCTGGCATCTTTAACTGGCTACCTGTTTTTTATCGAATAGATTTTAAGATTCTTTTGTTAACTTATAAAGTTTTACATGGGTTAGCCCGCCCTTATCTTCGGGACCTTTTAAATTTCTGGTCGGTGTCCAGAACCTTAAGATCTAATAATCAGTTATTACTTACAGTTCCACGGACTCGACTTAAGAGGAAAGCAAATTGAGCTTTTTCTGTTGCTGCTCCTGTTTTATGGAATAACTTACCTTTCCAGATTAGATCTGCCCACAGCCTGGATCATTTTAAATCGCTTCTTAAAGCTCATTTTTACTCGTTGGCATTTAATTGATGTATTGTTTGTGCTCTGTTTTGTTATTTGTGTTGTCGTTCTTGTACAGCACTTTGGTGCAATTTTACACCTATTTTAAAGTGCTATATAAATAAATTTGACATTGACATTGACATAATGAAAATGGGAAACAAAAATTTTATAATTTATAATTTATTATTCAGGTTATCTTTTAGAATGGGGATAAAAAACAAGACAAATTTACTTGGAGCACACTACACATTTATAATTTTTATGGCAGGAAGTTTTGATTGATTATAAATACATTGGAATCACATAAAAGTAAATTTTCATTTACTTAAATGAAAATTGAGAAATTGTGATCTTTAGCAGACTTGATCTTTCATTATGGCCTATTCTAAAAAAAATTCTCTTATTTCATCCTCAAAACAGGATTTATTTTTCATCGAAACTGGTCACCTTAAAGTGTTTAAAAGTAGGTTACAGGATTGGTAAAATAAATACGACTGGGTATATGATTTAAATAGGAAATTATGAAACAGCAACAGATTGATTTAAGGTTCATTGTTTTGGTTACAACATATTCTTGTCTCGGAGACAACTTATCAAATCAAAATCAAATCCAATTTTATTTGTATAGCACATTTCAGCAGCAAGGCATTTCAAAGTGCTTTACATAAACAGCATGTGACATTGAATAAACAGTAAGAAAGAGAAAGATATTTAAAAAAAAGATTAAAAATGATAAAAACATTAAAATATTAAAACCCCTTTTAGGACTTCAGTTAAACGTCGTTTAACTGGGATTCTAACCCTCTGGGACCTTAGTCAAAAACCCCATTTGACAAGGACTCCAACCTCTAGGTTTTTAGTTGAAACACTGTCAACTGGGACTCTAACCCTCTGGGCTTCATTCATTCCTAAGGACCTTTAGTCAAAACACTGTTTGACAAGGACTCTGAACCTCCACATTTGTAGTCAAAATGCCATTTGACAAGGACTCTAAACCTCCAGATTTTTCAGTTAAACGCAGTTTAACTGGGACTCTAACCCTCTGGGACTTTAGTCAAAAACGCTGTTTGACAAGGACTCAAACCTCTATGTTTTTAGTTAACTGGGAATCTAAACCCCGTAGGACTTTAGTTAAATGTCGTTTAAGTGGGACTCTAATCAGCGTTTTCTACAAGTGGGGGACAGTAGGACAGTACCCCCGCCTCTCTGGGGGGGGGGGGGGGGGGTTACATCACAGCATAAACAGTAAGAAAGAGAAATAACAAGTAATTAATAAATAGATAAAGAGTAAAGATAAAAACCTTAAAAACATCGAAGACATCAAAACCCGCACTCTAAACCCTAATTTAGCCATAAGCAACTCTAAACAGGTGGGTTTAAGTTGAGATTTGAAGGCATCCAGTGTTTCAGCTTTTTTACAGTTTTCTGGAAGTTTTTTCCACATTTGTTTTGCATAGAAACTGAATGCTGCTTCTCCTTGTTTGGTTCTGGTTCTGGAGATGCAGAGCAGACCAGAACCAAAAGATCTGAGGGGTCTAGACGGTTGGTACAGCAATAACAGATCTTTAATGCATTGTGGTTCTAAACCGTTCAGTGATTTAAAAACTAACAACAGTATTTTAAAGTCTTTGAGCTACAGGGAGCCAGTGTAGGGATTTTAAAACTGGTGTTATGTGCTCTATCTTCCTGGCTTTAATGAGAACGCGAGCCACAGCTTTCTGGATCAGCTGCAGCTGTTTGATTGATTTATTAGTCAGACCTGTGAAGACGCTTTTGCAGTAATCAGTGCGGCAAAAGACAAACCCATGGATGAGTTTCTCTAGATCAGGGGTCCCCATAACTTTTCCCTTCTCTGGTGGGCAGTGGCGCAACTACACTTTATTCAGGTGGATGTGAAAACATAAATCGGAGGGTAGAAAACGTACAAAAGATCCAGGAAATAACACTATTTATTAAATAAATACCATATTTTCCAGACTAAAAGCCGCAACCCCAGAGTTAAAAAAGAAAAAACAGTAAACATACACATACTGTATAAGCCACAGTTATCTCTGCCGTTCTAGGTTTTCCACAAAGATGCAGCAGCAGCAGAGGGGGGCTGACACCCAAAATTTGAGTCATAACAGGTCAATTGAATATCACATTTATTACGGTTGAAAAAGAAAAAGGTGCCTAGTTTAGATTTAACTGAACTGATTACGGTAGTTTCCAAACGGTAACTGTAACAGTAAAAGTGCTGATCCTTCGTGTCTACTAGCATGTGCTAAATGAAAATGGGCGCTTTCTTCTTTAGATTTCAACGGCAGCTTGCATCCATAATTGTGGCACTACTCCCATGCACTGGATCCTAATATCTGTACCTCAAATTCTCATAATGATCCCAGTATTATTTAAAAAAATTGAAAAATCTTCTTTTTCCTCTCAATGGTATTTAACTGATCAACAACATTCTCAAATTTCAATTCCCTATTAAAACCTAATTCCGTTTTAATGGGTGCTTTCTTCTTTTATTTACAATTTTGACTTCCAATGATTTACTTCCTGCTAACGAGCCCCTGGTAATTGAAGAAAAATCCACATATAAGCCATATGGTTCAAAGCTTAGGAAAAAAGCAGCGACTTATAGTACGGAAAATACAGCATATGAAAAAAAATCTGAATGTTCTCTGGTATTGTTCAGGGGGCCGCACCAAATGTGGAGGTGGGCCGGATCCGGCCCGCCGACCATAGTTTGGGGACCACTGCTCTAGATCGTGCTGAGACATAAGTCCTCTAATACAATAGAACAGGAGCAATCAAAATTCAGCCTTAAAGTAGATAGAATTTATTGATTATTATTTTAAATTAAGAGACTGTCTCATCAAGTTTTGATTTTTTTTTTACTAACAAACTAACTTACTTACTGAACTAATTGCTGCTTTACAGAGTACATAAGTGCCTTAGTGTACAAGAACAAATTGGACACGATTAAATTTTATAACTAGTATGGTGGATGTGATATGTATTGATTATGTCAAACAAACAGATTGGACAACATTTAGATCACAGCATATCTGTGCCTCTAATTTTTAATTGAGTCGAATTAATATATATATCCAAGTCCACTAAACCATTTGATTTGGAATAGGCAATGACATATTACAGTACTGCAAAACCTTTGTCTCAGAGGAATTTCCACATTTATTTTAGCTCCCTTGTCTAAATTGATCAATTCTGATTTATGGGTTTAAAATGAAAGATAAACTTGCTCTTCTAGAACACCAATCCAAATTCTGATTTTTAACTGCTCATGATGACGACACAGTTGGCCTTCAAGGTCCAATTTTTGGCTGAAAAAAAAACAGGTATAAGGAAAAGAGTCACTGCACAATATTTCTGACAACAATAGACATATTGTTGTACGCAGGTCCGCCAAGGTGCCCCCTCAGTAGAGCTGATTTTTAAAGATGTATTTATTTATTTTTTCAGTAACGATTTCAATGTCATTATAATATCTCTTCATGGTGGAAACACACAATTTCATCATGAAGTGATTTGTTTTTTTTCAATAATATATTTGATAATGCATATAGAAGTCATCATTTTATGGACAAAACGAAAAAAGAATATTGCTCTTGGGGCCCCCTAGTGGCCACGGTAGGTCATGCAAGCTTCGCTGGTAATATGAGCGGCCGTGCAATTCACCTGGTGCAAATGAAATTTTTAGCTACTGGAGTTATGCTTAATATGCTTAAGATAAATTAATTTAATCAAAGAATGTCATGAATATGTGTGTAAGGCTGCACCGATTGCAGTTTTCTGGCCAGTCACCGATCTTTAAAGAGGCTGACCTGCCAATTTTGATTTTGGCCGATACCAATTTTTTTTTTGTCTGAAATGTCGCTAAATGTAGCAAGAAAGTCGCTGAGTTGGCAACAGTGGGGTGAATGTTGTCAACTGTAAATGTGTAAATATGACCTGGTGGGCCGGTCTGTCGGTCAAACCTCTCACTGCAGAGCAGAAAAGGACAGAGGCTGATTTATAAACCTTTGCTGACGAAAATAAGATCAGTGGATAAGATGGGCTTCACATGTAAGTATCGGCCAATCACAATCCCTCAAAATTAACCCAGAAATCCACTGGCTGAGAAATATATCTTATATCATACATGCATAGGGTATAATGCAAACAGCACCACCAGAGATGCAATAAGTTTACAGCATGTGTGCGAATGAGCCAATCGTCTAACTGTTGATTCCAGCAATCCACATTGTTAACAGAACTAGAGGAACCCAGAACTAAATTTTTCCTTTAAGACCGCATTGAGCCTTGGGCCCTGGTCAGAATTGATGATTGTGATTTGTTAAATTGGATGGGATATTTGGGAATAAGTCTGATATTTTTCATGGGTTTGATTAGCATATTCTTTAAATTGATGTGAATTAGATTGGTTCAAGTTGGGTTAGTAAATAAACTTTTTGTCGTATGCTCTTATGTAGAATAAATTACACTGGGCTTACACTGGGCATCTAAATTCATGGGGAATTTGAAATTTTAGAAGAATGGGTTGATCTTATAAAATTAGTTCTTTGATTTTATATTTCTGAGTTATGTTTGTTTTTTGTTTTCTTTTAACATAAGGAAACACGGGGAATATTATAGAGATGAAAAATTACTGATAAAACTTTAAATCTAAAACATCTCATAGTCTATTTTGAATTCTAGACAGCTGACTTGGAAAACTTGCAAAACACCTTGAAAGATTTTAGTTTTTGAGCAAATTATCTTATGAACAGTAACATAGATTCCAAATTGATAACCTTAATCTTATCTTCAGGGGGAGAGAGAGAAAAGCCCTATTTCAGGCCAAATTATATGCGGTAAATGGGCTACCAAATTTCATAAATTCATTGGAATTAAAACTCAGGTGTTTCTGGCAAATTGTTCGGAAAATAGAGAAACAAAATTATGATTGGAACCATCAACATTAACGAGTTGATTCCACCACCAAAACACTGGATGGAGCAGCAGGGGAGGACTCCCTGTGACCTGATGACATCACTACGCTAGCCAGTGAAGAAACAATGAATTAGTATAGAGAGGTTCTCCATATTGTCTAGTCTTGTGAATTTTTATGCTCATTTTATTCTGCTGATAGTATTTCTCTATTGTAACTTCCAAATTAGTCAATATCATCAAAATGCTCAAGCACTCTTGGTTTAGAATAGCATTAAGACAAAAAATGTATTAGAAATGTAGAAATCACTATTTTATGGATAAAAAGAAAAAAAAAAGCTCTTGGGGCCCCCTGGTGGTTGCAGAAGGTATCGCATGTTAAGTAAGCAGAACAATGTCTCAAAAAAGCACTTTTCGTTCGGGGAGGGAGAAAAGAAAGAGGAAGAATAGAACAAAGCCAAGATAAAGCTTTGTTTTAAAGTGCCTTTGTAATGTAATGTAATGTAAAGGATTTGTAAAGTTGCTAGCTTGATGTTCAACAGCCTAACATTTATGCTAGCTAGGGTCTTTGTGTTTGTGTGAAAGTGAGTTTAAACTTTAAATGAGTTGATTCTCCCGCTTGGCTTTGTAAATTTCTGAGGTATCTTTGGCTTCAAAACGCCGTATTTGATAACGTTGGAGAACAATAATTGAAACTTCTCAATGTTTGAGATTGTCTATCATCCTATCATCCTACCCAATGTTTTACATCATCCTACATAGCTGCTACATCGATGAGCTGATGCTGTAGTTGGGGATATGTTGTTTGCTGCTGAGCATAATCATTTTGTGGCTAAAACAAACATTATTTTTTACATCAACTTCTAAGTTATGTGAAGCTTCTGTTAAAAATCATTTGAAGGCTCAGAATCAGTTCAGTGCCAGTACTGGTCCACATTTTCAGGGGAGAAAGACTCACCTGGTATAAATTACAATTTTAGCTACTGAAGCAGTGGTTCTTAACCTGGGTCCGATCAAACCCCAGGGGTTCGGCAGAGGTAAAGACACACTTGTGTAAAGACCCCTATGTCTTGAATTTGGGGGTGGGGGGAATCATATTTTATTTATCACTGCAGAAGGGTTCAGTGAATGCACATATGAAACTGGTGGGTTCAGTACCTCAAAAAAGGTTAAGAACCACTGTATTGGAGTAATGCTTAAGAGAAATTTACTGTATTTAATCAAAGAATGTCATGAATATGTGTGTATGTATCCCATCTGCTCCAATTGCAGTTTTTTGACCGATCCCTGGTTACATATCCTTAAAAAACCTGAGCTGCCGATTTTGATTTTGGGTAATGTGAATTTTTTTTTTGTGTCTGAAATGTTGCTAAATATAACAAGAAAGTCGCTGAGTTGGCAACAATGGGGTGAATATTGTTAACTGTAAACATGCAGACCTGACCTGGTGGACGGGTCTATCAGTCAAACCTCTCATTGTAGAGCAGAAAAGTACAGTGGATGACTTATAAACCTTTACTGACAAAGATAAGATTAGGGGATAAAATGGACTTCAGATGTAAGTATCGGCCAGTCACAATCCCCCAAAATTAAGGAAATCGGCACCCAGAAATCCACGATAGTCGATAAATCGATCGGCCAATAAATGTATCCTATATTATACATGTATGTAATGTAAACAGCACTGCCAGAGAAGCAATAAGTTAATTGCAGTTGTGTGAATGATCTAATGATTGAACTGTTGATTGCAGTCTGATCAACAGTCAGTCAACTTTTGGGGCCCTGTAGTTGGGCCGACCCTGCTTGTGGGATGCCATTTTGACTCTTAACTCTTAAAGGTGGCATGTCAGAATGGACGAGCTGTATTTGGGTATTAATAAATGGAATTTATGAATTCAGCTCACTGACTCTTCTTCAACCTCATACATCACGAACTTAGCATGGAGAACGGATGATTCTCCTCACCAGCTTAGTTCTTGGGGCTTCGGATGGATGTACATCATTAATTGTTACCTTGCCCAAGCCTTGCAAGCAGCCTGGTGTAAAATGCCATTTTCAATAGACCGGAAACGACCGAGTTGCTTTTCCCCAAATGCGGAAGCTGACGTGCAAAGAGCCCATTATGCGTGGACAGATTATTTTCCTTTGTCTGCATAAAGTAATTTTTTCCAAAGGTTATTCTGAGTAAGGGCAGCTTAAGTGCCACCCGAGATACGAGAACCACAACAATATGGTGAGTGTCACAAAGTTCTTATTAGGCAAAATCTAATTGGGGGGGATATCATCTTTCATCAATGTTCTTTTTTTTAATTGGTTTTATTAATACTGAACGTCCAAGAAGAAAGAAATTACAGTAATATGCTAAAGTTCTCAATACAGGGAGAATTTCTAGACTCTTAAAGGGGTTAGAGTTATGTATTTCCCAGGCACATAGTTCTATGTTATAGCACAATCAAGTATCTATGTTGCATTCAGTTGTTATAAAAAATTTTGCATTAAATGTGACTTAAAAGAAATTTGACTTATGTTACAGTACTTTTTCTGTTGAAAGTATGGGTGGCCATGAGGTGTAATATGTACAAATATTTTGTGCATTTAAAGCTCTTAATCAATTTCGACTAGGCATGACACATTTTAGAACATTATAGAATGGTAAATGGTTTTATTCCTTGTTACTGAGTGTGGTAGTTGTGTGGACATGTGGATTATGCCTTGACTGTTTTTGACTGCTGCTGGGAACCAAACATCCCCATGTGGGGCAATTTAAGAACTAAACTGGACAATTAGAAGAATAGTTTTAGCTTAGTTTGCTCGTTTTTCATTTTTATTCACCCCCACCGCCCCCATCCACCCCTTTCCCCTCTTGGCCTCCTTGTTATCACTGATGCCTGTCCTCTTTGTTGCTGTAATGGGATACAGTCTGTAGTCCAATTAAGCCAATAAAGTCAATAATCCAACAAGAGGAATATCTCACTTTCCCCACTTGTTAGAGCAAATCTGACCTAGTTCTACACAGCAGTGAGATCCACATAAACGAAGTCATTCAAATAGCTATAACGACAAGTGTAAATTTAATATAGAATATGAAATCAGATAGAATATGAAATTCTTTTCAATTTTAGTCTGGTTATAATACAAAGCAGCTTACTAATATAAATTGTCAGACAGGGATTGTGCTTCCTATCTTCCTTAGCAACTTTTTACTTATCAGCACTTCAGGGTTTTATGAATATAATTGCTTGGAATTACATTGTAGTCAAAGCATATATTTGAATGAATTTTAAATAACTGAAGTTGAATTTGGTTTGTACAAAGAGCATTGAGTAAAGTTTTTTGTGTTGATTCACCTCTCTAAATAATGAAGAGAATTGACTTAAATAAATTATAATAAGAGGCTGCACAGTGGCGCAGTTGGTAGAGCGGTTGCCTTGCAGCAAGAAGGCTCTGGGTTCGATTCCCGGCCCCGGCCTTTCTGCATGGAGTTTGCATGTTCTCCCTGTGCATGGTGGGTTTTCTCCGGGTACTCCGGTTTCCTCCCACAGTCCAAAAACATGACTGTCAGGTTAATTGGTCTGTCTACATTGCCCCTAGGTGTGAGTGTGTGTGTGCATGGTTGTTTGTCCTGTGTGTTCTGTGTTGCCCTGTGACAGACTGGCGACCTGTCCAGGGCGTACCCCGCCCTCGCCCGGAACGCCAGCTGGAGATAGGCACCAGCACCTCCCGACCCCATTAAGGGACAAGGGTGTAGGAAAATGGATGGATGGATGGATGGAAATTATAATAAGAAGGAACAAGGGTGTAAAGAAAATGGATGGATGGAAATTATAATAAGGCTTAAACTGGCCGGGTTTCTGGCAGACCACCCTTTTATCATATAGACATTTAAAAGAACTGAAAGACCACTGAAAATGTTTTCATTTCTCTGATTTAGCTGTCTATAACAAATGTTTTAGAGTAACATTTTAGTTCTATTTCATAAAATACTGACATATCTCTTAAATCATAGAAACACTACCGTTTTAAACATTCAGAAACAAAACAACAACAAAGGAAAAAAACTCAAGATAGTTTCCAGTACAATAAATGCTCAAAGAAGCAACATTTAGCAGAATAACCCTATAGTTACAGATTTTGGCATCAGTTTTTGTTTGTTTGTTTGTTTGTTTTTTTTTTACAACTTTCTGGGTCCAAATACAGTTCACGCTAGACTGGAATGGCTATCATGTAGAGATGCAGATGTTACAAAAATATAAATTATTGATTTATTGTTCTTAATAAATTAAAAACAATAATAAATTAAAAACAATAAATTATTGATTTATTGTTTTTAAATCAATAATCAACATTTTTTTTTGTAGTTGCTGTAGTTTCACTTGTAGCACCGAATTCTTCCATATGTGGGCGCTGTTCACCACAAAATTGACTGGCTGGCCTTGGCTTTTGTGTGCCCTGCCACAGAAATAAACCGCTGTAAAAACACGATTTTTAGTGACCACTGCTCGGCTTAAAAATCTGATAATAATAAATGCACTGATGATGCAACGGGGGCCTGAGAGGTGATAATCTCCTTTGTTCACACGCCTGCAAGTAAAAACGGAAATCACAGACAATATATGTATAATTTTTTTATTGAAGGTGTTTTCCTTAATGAAATCATGTAAAATATTAAAAATACTTACGTTTTGCAACACTGACATTAGATGTTTTTTCTTTTGTTCTTTTGTTTTTTTAAAAAAGATAATAACAAGTGACTACCTTCATTTCACACCTTGAATGATATTATATAAATACGAACTACATAGCCCCAGTGGTTCCCCCCTTCGCAAGAAAGCTGGCGGAGTGAACTGGGTGTAGCTGTGTCTGTGTGTGCCTTGGCCAATGGAACCAGATCCTCCCTGCAGTGCGTAAGAGCGCGATTCAGGATTTAACCAAGTCTTTGCTGCGCGCCTGGCTGCAGTCTTCACCAGAGCACCGACGGCCCGAGAGCCTCCTGACGCAATGAGAGTGTAACCTCCACACCGCTTTGGACCCAGACTATATATATTTTATATATATAATATATATATATATATTTTTTTTTTGTTACAAAAAACAACAACAAAAACCCCGCGCGCATCCTTTCCATCCTTCGAACGATGACCGGAGTTTTCGATCGGAGGATCCCGAGTGTGAAGCCCACCGATTTCCAGAGCTCCTTCCAACTCTCCAGCATGCACCATCCGTCTCAGGAATCCCCCACGCTGCCCGAGTCGTCGGCCACGGATTCTGGATACTATAGCCCCGCTGGTGGAGTCCCTCACGGCTACTGTTCCCCGACTTCGTCGTCGTCGTACGGGAAGCCCCTGAACGCCTATCAGTACCAGTACCCCGGTGTGAACGGATCTGCTGGGAATTACACGACGAAATCCTACAGTGATTACAGCTCGTACACGACCCCCGCCTACCACCAGTATGCCGGGACTTATAGCAGAGTTCAAGCCCAACCGAGTCCACAAGGTACGGGCCTAAATGTATATGTGTTGTTTTCTTTTTTTCCGCTTGTGTTAAAGCGGATTGGAATTACCTAAGAAAATTCTATTAAATGCTATTTTCTTTCTAAATATGCAGGAAGGAATTTTAACTAAGATCCAAAATAAAATTACTGAATTATTTTTTCCCAATAATTCAAAGGCAATCCAGATACGGATGTGAAACATGTTTTTTTTTTGTTGTTGTTGTTGTTGTTGTTTTGGAAGTTATCGAGATGTTTCTTTCAAATTGTTGCAAATTTGTGGCAAATTTTCACAGTCGTCTTTGTTTCGTTTTATTTTTTTATTTTTTTAACCACCAGACAAAGACATAAGCGAGCCCGAGGTAAGGATGGTGAACGGGAAACCGAAGAAAGTGAGGAAACCCCGGACCATTTACTCCAGCTTCCAGCTGGCCGCCCTACAGAGGAGGTTCCAGAACACGCAGTATCTGGCGCTGCCGGAGAGAGCCGAGCTCGCTGCCTCCCTTGGACTCACGCAAACACAGGTGCGATTTAACTGCTTTATATTTTGAAGGGAAGGGGGAAAAAAATGTCTTCTGTAAAAAAAAAAAAAAAAAAAAAAAAAAATAGTTTGTGCACTTTTATGCATTGTGTGTAAAAAAAAACAAACAAAAAAAAAAACAAAAAGAAAAAACATATAACCGAAAAAAAACTCGACAGTATTACATGCTAACACGCCTTCATTTCAAATCGAATATTCAGGTCAAAATCTGGTTCCAGAACCGAAGATCGAAGATGAAGAAGATTATGAAAAACGGCGAGCTTCCCCCAGAGCACAGCCCGAGCTCCAGCGACCCCATGGCCTGCAACTCGCCGCAGTCCCCGGCCGTGTGGGACGCGCAAGGCCCCTCCAGGTCTCACAGCTTACAGCCGCAGAGCATCAACGCGGCGGCATCTAACTTTCTGGACAACACGTCGAATTGGTACTCCGCGACCGGCAGCTCCATGGCCCCCCACCTTCAGACCCCGAACTCGATACAGCACTCGTTGGCTCTCGGAGCTGGGACGTTATATTGAAAAGAAAAAGAAAAAAAAAGGAAAAAAAGGAAAAAGAAACAAAAGAACCCTTCCTGTTTTTTTTTTATTTTTTATTATTATTTTTCTATTTTCATTTCCTTTCATGGGACTCGTGTTCACATTTCAGAGGAATATGCAATGTATTTCATGGCAGTCATAGAGGAAACGTGTAAAATGTGTAAATGTGTGCATGTAATTTATTGCATTTTGGAAGAATATTAAACGTTTAAATGGACAATGGAGCTTCGAACCCTCACGCCTCCTTTTCAG
This sequence comes from Poecilia picta, assembly GCA_033032245.1. NCBI lineage: Eukaryota > Metazoa > Chordata > Actinopteri > Cyprinodontiformes > Poeciliidae > Poecilia > Poecilia picta. Next base: position 18,712,431 of record CM065363.1, on the reverse strand, counting down.
TATCTCTTCTTCCCTCCAGCCTGAAATATTTTCACGTGAAATGAAATAGGAAGAGAAAAAAAAAAACATCAACAAAAACAAAAAGCACCTCGAAGACAAAGAAAAAATTCGTGCCCCTAAGGCAACATGTCGGCTTCAGTCTCTGCTGTATCAAACAAACATTAGAGTCCACTCATTTCAGTCGATTTCCTTTGTTCGGTTATTCGTGTAGTTTTATTGTACTGACTTAAAAGTGCCTTCATTACGACTGCAAGCAAAAATTAGAAGCTATATCTCTTCTGTGTCTAACCGGTTTCTCTGGATGAGGACGATTTATTCTTCGATTAGGCTGCACATTTCGGACAAGGCAGCGTTATGGATTAATTGTGGATGAACCGCAACTGTTATAACTGACGCGTTTTTGCAGCAGTGAACTGCAGTGATTTCTGTGGCTTTTAATTTTCCGATAACACTTCACACTATGAGGCTTGTAATGAATGTGATTTATTATAGATCATTTTAATTATTTTATACTGCTACTACTACTACTACTACTATTATTATTATTATTATTCTTATTATTATTATTATAGATTATTATACCTGAAAATGATTTTAATATTTATTTATTGCTATTAATAATAATAATAATAATAATAATAATAATAATAATAATAATAAATAATAATAATAAGAATAATAATAATAATCTATTAAAACGTGTCCTTATTAATTTTGTGTCTCAGTGTAGAGGTTGATTGGGTCTCTTTAAGTTATTTCCAGCGCCCATGTCTAAAGAGGGTGGCCGCTCGTCGCTGCAGACCGTCTGCAGCCGCTCTCGCTTTGTGTTTCCCCTACAATTATACTCGCTTTGAATGGCAGAGAGGAGGCGAGGGGAGAGAAGGGGGCGGCACGGAGATCTGAGACAATCCGCATTCCTGTGGGGGTAGAGCGGCTCCAGCGCTCCGCCACTCCCGCGGACTCAGCCCACCTTCCGGGGGGGGAGGAAAAAAAAAGGAAAAAAGGAAAAAAAAAAGCAAATGAAAAAGAGAAAGATGCTAGATTTGTTTTATTAAAGGCGATGTTAGGCAAAAGTAGGAATGAACGGGAAGCGTCTAGAGCGTAATTGAATTTCAGGGGACATGTGCTCGAGGACCACATGAGTGAGTTTGCGCAGGTGGAAGCGCGCTGCAATATGCGCGCACAATACTGCGTCTGACCAGCGTTGACCTGTGCATGTTCCACCTGACACACAATCCTCCTGCCGATTGCGGCCTGCATGCACGCACATGCACTCTGATGCAAAGTGCTGCAGACAGACAATGCGTCCCTTAGTCTAAAGCCCCGCGGTGCCTTTTCTGTTGCCCTTATTTCTGCTGCAGGTCAAATAAAGCGTCGCCAACAAAATATCCATAGCGGGTCACTCCAGGAAATTTAAACCTCAGACACATTGCACGTTTTTTTTTTTTCTTTGACAAATCTCATGTGCGAGGCTGTTTCTACACACACACACACACACACACACACACACACACACACACACACACACACACACACACACACACACACACACACACACACACACAACACACACACACACACACGCCTCAAACGCGCAAACTAGAGGTGCCATTACATCGAGAGAGCTCCCCCGTTTATTTTCAACCGAACATTTTCCACTCAGCCAGACCCCCACCCAGCCCTCCAACAGCCCCCCTCCCCCAACATCACCACCACCACCACCAGTTTTTGCAAATCGAGTCTAAATAATGACAGTTAAGCTTTACTGGACAGCTTCAACTGTAACACTCCACAATAATTATTCTGCAGGATTAGGGGGGGGGCCTCCATTATCATAATCTGGACATTGACAATTACCTATAATTTGCAAAGATGCGCTTGGTTCTTGATTGCAGAGAGGGCTCTCTTTTTTTTTTTTCCGAGCTCGCCATCACTAAACAGTGACAGTAATAACAGCTAATTTTGCAGGCAATATATATAAGAGAGCTTACCAGGGTGTGCAAACACACTTTCCCACCTGGATTTTGCTTATTCAACCAGCAGCGGCGAAGCAGCGCAGAGCGGGAGCCGTTTTTTTCGTTTTTTGTTTAATCTTTTGGTGGTGGACAGAAAGCGGAGGAAGGTAAGAGTGAATCTTCTTACAGCTTCCCTGACCAATCTCAGTTCTCTTGACTATGAGAACTGAGAACAAACAGTGACCCATAGCTGCAATGTGTGTGTGTGTGTGGGGGGGGGGGGGGGGGGGGGGGGGGGGGAGGAGGGGGATAATATTAGTTCGTTTCTTTCCTTGCATTATAGAGGGCCTAGTTGGGTTGCGCATACCTTTACGAGGTGGAAATGTTCAGCTTTTTAGTCTTTGAGATTTGTGCATCAACTGTTGCTGGAGCTCCAGATGCATGTGACACATGATTCTACAACCACACCCCCATCGACTGCACCCTCAACCGTCCATGCCTCTATCTATCTATCTATCTATCTATCTATCTATCTATCTATCTATCTTATCTATCTATCTATCTATCTATCTATCTATCTATCTATCTATCTATCTATCTATCTATCTATCTATCTATCTATCTATCTCATCCATCCATCCATCCATCCATCCATCCATCCATCCATCCATCCATCCATCCATCCATCCATGCAGAAACATCATGCCATGCAGAAACTGATTTTTTTTTTTTTTTGCATTCCTCTCAATGTGCCAAACATTCTCTTTATGAGCTGTGTTGATGTTTACTCGACCGCAGCTACTGGCTCCCTGCAGCCCGGTTGCACATGCCCCCCCAACCCCCCTCACCTCCCCACCATTCCCCGCGGGGGGCCCCCCGTGCAGGTAAAAAGAACCAGAATGAGCGCCAGTGGGACATCCGCGACTTTGACAGCTGCATGGAGCCTTTTTTTTTTTTTTTTTTTTTTCCTAGAATCGTAATTTCAGATAATATCCCGAGCCGTGCGCCTTCTCCTCTCTCTGACAATTTGTATATGAATAACCGAATAATTTCCCCCCCTTTTGTTCCATCCGTTGCTACCTCAAATCCAAATAAAGATGGCTTTTTAGTATTAAAAGTGGTAGAAAATTACAGGTAATTATCTTTGACGGTAAAAACGCTGTAATCAGCGGGGCTACATCAAAAATTACCCTAATTATGCCTGCATTTATGAGAATGGAAGGGTGGAAAAAAAGAGGAGAGGAAAAAAAAAAGGCTCACTTGGATAAAAACCCACAAATTGTCCCAAATATCTCCTTCATATTGAACGCCGCTGCAGCTGGCTGCTTTGTTCAAGCATCGATCCCTGTGGAGCTTGGCATTTTAGGACGGAGGGAAGGGAGAAAACATTTTGTCAATACTTCTAATAATTGAGGGTGAAGCGACGAGATGAGCTGGACCTGGAGCAAATGTCTTTCGGGGGGTAAGTTAATTTCCTCTGGCGTTGAGTGAGTGCATTTGATTTTTTTTTTCAATATACTGGCGTTTCTCCGTCACCCCACTGAGTTCATCTAAAAATGTTTGATGAAAATGTTTTTTCTTCGTCTTATCTTTTTCACTGAGCACGGTGTCATACACTTTGTATGCGCCAATGTGATGCGCTGATGTGATGTTGGCCCAATATAAAAACCACGAAAAAGGCCTGAGATGAATACAATTTTGTTTTTTCCTGCTCTCTCTCTCTTTCTCTCATTGGTGGAAATCATGCAAACAGCAGGCGTCTTGTTTTGAGTCACGGTTTTTACTCATTCTGACAAAACATAAAAAGTGTATGTACAACTAAAGTCGCAGAATATATTTACAGACACTTTTGCTTGGTTTTGCATGTTGGGAAAATAAAAATTAAATGCAGTCACAGAGGGGTTGTTATCATGGCAAAAGAAGAAGAAGAAGAAGAAGAAGAAAGAAGAAAAAAGAAGAAGAAAAGGTTTTCTGTGAGTGATGGTGCACCGACACGGTCAGCAGTCTTTGCTTCCTTCAATGTTTCTTCCCCCCCCCCCAAAGCCCCACCTACCCACAAATTTCCACCCCCCCCCCAAACAAACAAACAAACAAACAAACAAACAAAAAAAAGTCACCGGCAATATTTGGTATATTCAGATGTAGACATGAATGAAAGCATGACAAAAACGTGCCAACTCAACAGCCATGTATACGCTTGAAAAAACAATGAGAAAGTCCCCTTTAGTTCGTGTCCCTGCACCGAGGCTTGGCTGGTTCAATCCTCCAGCAGAGGAGCAGCTCCCTCTCGCTCCTCTCCAGCGTCCAAATTGTAGGCTACGTTGCGGAAAAAAAAACACAAGCGCTGCACGGCGAGGAGATCCCGCAGAAAAGGGCCTCCATGCAGACAGCCTGTGCAGACACCCCCCCCCCCCTCCGCCCCCCCCAGCTCCGTTTGGCCCTCGCCAGTCTATCTCTGCATCGACTCTTGATGTGGAGACGAGTACCAGTGAGAGTAGCCGGGCATGTAGCTGTTGGCCGGCATGTTCACTCCT